>OX451736.1:365420593-365733700 GCA_948472305.1 Vicia faba
TCCTTGGCTTTTTCCACCAAAAAATCCATAGGAAGTCCAATGGTAATTTTGTTTTGTCTCCACTTCCCCTTCACATCATTAAGGCTCAAATAAAGAACCTTAGCAATGGCTTCAAAGTTGGGCTCATCAGGAACTCGAACAAATGGAACATGATCTATAACTCTGATATTAAGAATGTAGGAGTACTCTTCAAGCGTGGGTGCTAGTGGGAAATCCTAGAATGTGAAGCAGTGCAACTTTGGATCATAAAACTGTAGCAAAGTTTGTAGAGCAACATCATCAACTCGTGCATCCAACAAAGACATGAGATTCCTATGTCTTTTTCCAAAACCCCTTATCTTCTGGTCATTCATACAGTCTCTAAGCTCTTTAAAACAAGGCACACTAGGCTAAACTTGTAATTAAACCTATCTCTTGTAGTCTTCTCAATGGTGCCAGTGTTATTTGCCATTCTCGGAGGTGATACAAACTCGAGAGTATCCTGGAAATGACAATTCATATGCAGGTTAACTTTTTTTGTACATCATAATTTTTTGAAAATTAAATATGCTATGATGCAACATGATAGGATCAAGGCTTCCAAAACATCTAGACGTTGTTGTGTTGTTGTCTGAACCGGCTGAGTATCACAGGATCAAAATTTCGGCATGGCTTTGGAACAAACATATAAGTCACCAACACTAGTCACCAACAAAACCAAATTCACCAACGATACCTATAAGAAATATCCCTCCCCACTCACGGGTGAAGTCTAGGTCAGGGTAAGGCAAGGGTGACTCAGAATCATGGGTCTGCCTGAAAGTACTATCATCGCAACATAGACGTGTATGATGAAAATACCCCATTTGTACCTCAACCGAGCATGGTACACATATCCGCACTAGTAGGACCTCGTCCAATAGCCGTAATGTCCACACTTTATTCCTAGGGTTCCTAATGGTTTATAACTATGGCCTGGGTACTGGGCCTTTTACCTCAATAGTATCATCCTAACCCCACATATCAACAACACAACAACAATATCCAGAGTATAGGAAACAAGTAAAATAAAATGCAATGCAAGAAAGCATATAAACAAATAAATCGATAAAGCAATAAACAAACAAAACACCCAAAGAACAGAAGATAAGCACAAGTTAGGACTGACTTGCATGAGGATGGACCATCAATTGGTTAGCTTTTGCCCAGAAGAGCCGTCAGCTGTCGCGTCTGGGATTCTCATTGAAGCGTGACACGGAGGAGAAAAGTAACATAAGATTCACCATCAATGTTATTTATCCCCAAGATATGGAAAGGAAACACTGAGTAAACTTGAGGTACGAAAATGTGCATGGTCTCACGACCAAGAGAAAAAGGGTAAGGAAGTCGATTACGCAAGGGGAAGGTATTAGCACCCCTCACATCTATGGTACTCCATAGGATCCACTTAAATTTGTTTTAATCTAAAGGTGTGTCTAATATATGTCTACAGTTTAATGCTAAAAGGAAAAATTCAAAAAGGGAATGCATGCAAAAGAAAACGCGGGAAAAAGAAAGAAATATTTACAACTTTTCGCTCGGCTGAGCCCCGGGACGAGATGCTTACGTATCCCTTTTAAGGAATCAGAGCATCATAGTTTGACTCAAAAGATTCCATTGGTTTTAATGTTTTTTTATGAACAATGCTAGTGAAGCATGTCCTTTTTTAAAAGGTTTTAAAAGAAAAAGTCCAAAGATGAAATTTTTTGCATTGGTTTGTATTTTTTACCTTGAAAAAGGATTCAAGATTTGAGTCACACCAAAGACTAAGAAAGAAACAACGATAAGATCGAGAAGAAACCCGCTTATCATTTCTCATACTTAGTAAATAGTGTAATTCTCATCAATTGTTATTAAGTGTTTTGAGAGTTTGAAAAGAAAAAGAGTTTTAGTTTTAATGCAAATGCAAAAGAAAAAGAAAAATAGACTAAGGGAGACTAGCAAAATAACTCTAAAGTTGTCATGCATTGTTGATCCTATAATTGAGGATAAGAGGGAAACATCTCCCTAATGTTATCATGCATGGATAAAGATACTAAAGTCTATTTAGTTCAAACTTAGAGAAGAGTGAACTAAAGATCCTATGAGGAGAATACAAGAGGAGAAACAAGAAAATATAAGAGAAGAGATGATAAAAAATCACATACAAAGATGATACAACACCAATCATAGATGGAAAAACATCATAGATTAATGTAATAAGATGACAAAACTCAAATGATATGAAATAGATGACAAAAAATCAAAATGAAAATGAGATGATGGAACAACAAGCAATCACAACAATCATGTGATGAAACATATCCAAGAGATAAAACTCTTAAACACACTTTGAGAAGTGGAGAAGAAGAGGTAGAAAACAAAAATAAGCAATCAAGGAAGCATGAGAAGATGAAGTGAGATGAAAGATATGAAGTGGCATAAAAGTAAAAAATGAACACATATCATACTCATTTCCACCATGTTGTACCCCAAAAATTTCCCTCCCATATTCCTCAAGATTTGCCAAGAATAATCTTCAAGTTGCTCAAGTTGGCACTAGGTTTGGACAGTCAAGTCACCTCCTAAGGCAGTCAAGTCAAAATTAGGGTTTTGTGTTGCATCAAGGTCCTCACATCCAAATGGCCTCAAGTGATCCCCAATGTCCTAATATGTTCTTAAGTTCATCCATGACAAATTTCAAGCCTTGCAGAGGAAGTTTGGCCAGTCAAATGCTCAAGAGACCCAAAAATCGATTGTGCTAGGGCAAAAGTCAATTGTGTCCCAAATAGAGTCAAACCTTAAGATTTTTTGTCAACATTCTCATTTTGAAGGGTAATTCATCATTTGATCAAGGGTTGATCATGATTCATCAAGGATTGCTCAAGATTCATCAAGATTCAAAAGTTGCTAAATTAGGGTTTTGTAGGAAAAGTCAACTCAACTTTGACCAAGCATAACTTTCTCATACTTTATGAGAAATGACCCATCAAAAGCTCATTTTGAATAGGATGTAATTTCCTAAAATCCATCTTCACACCCCAAGATCAAGAAATGCTCTCATAAAAAGTTACAAATTTGGACATTATAGGTCATTTTTTAAAGTCAACAAAAACACCTTTTTTGCCAAAGCTTATAACTTGAGAATGGAAGATCAAAATGCGATGAGACCAAAAGGTTGATTAGAAGACACCTCAAGGTTTCTAAAAAGTCCAAAACCACCTCCAAAAGTTCAAAATTGAATAAGTTATGCATTGTTGAAGTTGGGCATTTTTCCAAAATTGCCAAAAGTCAACTATCCTCAAAACTCCAATTTTTGACAAAAGGACCCACTTTTTTTCCACTTGATATAGTCTTGTCATGCCACACACGTGCCCCATCTTTAATTTCATGACCAAACATTTATTTTTCTATTTTATTTAATTTTTATTGATTTAATTCATTTTAAATCTATATTAATTCATATAAAATCCAAAAATTAATGAAATGGTATCTTTGTGATTTGTACAGCTTGCATATATCATATAACACCTAGTCAATTCGTATCAAGGCTCATTCAAGCATAAAAATCAGATTTGGCCTATTTTTGGAAGTTTGGTTATGGTGATCAAAATCCAATCTTGAATCTTCAATGCATTTGATTTGAGACCAAAAGACCAACCCTAATTCACTCTATAACACTCACATAAGAAAGCCAAACCTAGCACACGCACAAGACCTTGCAGAAACGGCCATACCAATTTGGTGAAAAAGCTTGAAAAGTGTGAGATCGAAAACGATATTGGAGGCACTTTCAGACCAAAAACTCAACGCTACTCCCTTGCCTGATATCCTGTGAAGCTGTAGCGATCAAAACCAAGCATTCCCATTGCCTAAATTGCCCTGTAAGTCACCACGAACCTTGCTCTGCACATGGAATCGTAACTCAGTTTTCTTGCATCCTTTTGCCAAATTTCTCGCATATTCATACTGACCATTAAATTTCCAAGCATTCTGCATTGTTTGATTTCATTCTTGTGGCTTCTAACCCCGTATCCAGAACCTAGGGTTCTTGTTATTGTTTTTAGGCGTTTTTTATGCAGGTTAAATTAAGGCCAATGAGGGGTATATGATTGATCAGGGAGGAGAGATGAACACATTGATGTTCTCCATTTGCATTTATATAGCCTTTAACTCATATTTGGATGGCCCCTGCGAATTTTGCTACGGATCTAAATCCACAGGAAACAAACCAGGGAATTATGAAGAAGATGACTACGCGTCCTCTTCCTATTGGCTGGTTTAAACCAGCACACCATATTTTTTTTATTTCAGGAATAAGGCATTGTTTTGTATATAATATTTAACTTCTATCCCACTAATGAATGAACGCGCTAGTTGAGTTGGCAAGCAGGTGGATGAAAAATCAATGGGACCTGGGTTAGAATCCCAAGTCCCCCAAAAATTTGATATATTTTGCTTTCAGGTAATTGCACGTGTTTCAGGGCCTGCAGTGCACCATATGCCCTCACCCAAATCTCATCCAGGTGGCTTCAGGCCAAGATCCAGTGGTTCAGGATGAAGGACCACTATACTCCCTGGTCAACAAGCACACATGGGAATCCAAAAGGTCAAACAAAGGCTGGACGTATTGGGCCTCAGAATTGCTCTTTTCACTACCAAATTGGGCCCAACACCCCCCTGAGTTTGCTTTTTGTTTATTATTTCTTTCTTTATTTTCTTATTTTACTTATAATTATTTATTTGTTATTTTAATTACTAACCCAATAATTTATTTTTCTCAATAAAACCAAAAACCATAAAAAATATTATTTTCATCATTAATTTTATTATTTATTTTTGTAAATAAACAATTAATTTATTTATTTAGTAAATAGGTTTAATGATTATATATTTTGCAATAAATTAAAATTGATTTAGAACTAGGTTTTTGATATTTTTAACCATTCTTATTTTGTTTCCTTAATTAAAATAAAAACCCAAAAATATTTTCTTTTAATTAATTAATTCAATCATTAATTTAGACTTAATTTTTTATTCAAAAAATAACAAAAATATGCTTTATTCAATAAAAAGGGTCAAAACCCTAAGACACTCCGATTTAATTTTTTTCTCGCGCGCGAATTATCTTTGATCTATATTTTGTAACTGCTTCGAGGATGTAATAATTTTTAACTTAGGATTTTATTTATTTATTTATCGCTTTTATTTACTTTTCGCAATTTAATTTTTAAAGGGTTTGTTTTTGGCGATGTAAATACCCGACGCCTTGTAATAGCTTAGATTTATCTTCCGCAATTTAATTTCCACAACCATTAACTGTTAGATGTTTGAATAATAGGCTATGCATGACAAGATCTATCTTAACTTAAAATCAGCAGTAGCTCATCATGACATACAAAGATAATATAACTGAAAAACAATACACTCGCACATGCCACTCTTAGGGTACGCCTCACTTGGTTGCCTCGAACGTGGTCATTGAGTATAGGAAGTTTTAGAGGTCGTCCTCTTGTCCAAAGATCATAAGTTGCCTCGAAACGGTTGCCTCGGATAAAAATGATCTAAGACATTAGGGTTACCGCTAAGGCATCTTAACGTTGCTTTAGTGACCACACATCCCTTAATCGAATTGACCCGAAAACTCCAACGACGATGCTACCTACTTCTCAATAGTGGACTAGCATTGTCTAAAGGACACTTGCACAATTTAATTCCTTTTTGAGTAGGTAGATGTTCTTAAGTACTTGCTCCTTTTAAAAACAAAACAAAACTTTTCGCACTTACACCCCTTTCAAAACAAAAACTCTTTTCAAACCCACAATCACAAAGAAAAGAAAATTTTTGAAAACATAATGAGAAAGTACCTAAGAGCCCATGGATAACCACGGATAGAAAGGGTGATAATACCTTCCCTTTCTATAATCTACCTCCCGAACCCGAGAAACATCTCAAAAAAGGAATTTTTCTGTGCTTTTGTCCTTTCCTTGTTGGATAAAATAAAAGACGGTGGCGACTCTTGCTTACCGCGACATTTTGCAAAAACAAACGCAAACGCGAACCAACATTCCAAAACAGTCAGTTCTATTCCCACCGATCACAGAACTGGCGACTCTGCTGGGGATATTCTTATAAGTGAGGTGTACCTTAGGATTAGATCACTATGTTTTCAATTGTATGACTTGTATGCTTTATCTTTGTGGGCTTGTATCGGAGTTCTATAGATCCTAACCTGGATCTGGGGATACCCTTTAGGTAAGTAGCAGTAAACTGTGAGGGATCTGTACAGCGTAGACCGATACGGATGAAGCGGTAGCTACGTTGGTATGGCACCTTGGTCTGTACCGATATCCCTTGTGTTGGAACGAGGAGAATATGGGTCTTCTAAGGATTCATTAAGCACCAACTGACCTTAGAACCTTAAATTGACCAACTTGGCCATAAAACAGTAGCAGTATGCTACACTCATTGAGACTAAACTCTCGCGATGATTCTGGCCGCAAGAAAAGGTTGCTAAACTGGAATTATGACTGATTCAGGGTAGTCAGTGATATTGAGATCCTCTAGAACCCGGTTACTATTTTTAGGACAGGTCTTAACCAACTGAACTGAAAGAGGGTAGTACCTAAGCTTCATGCCAGCCTGAAATCTAAGGGCTCTTTTGTGTGACTTGTGTGACTTTACCATGTTTGCCTTTTGTGGATACTTGTGGTGTGCCTTTACCATGACATTATGACATCATAACATTGCGTACACTTTGCATAAGGACTAACCTATTTCAAAGACAAGAGGGTTTCATCTTTGCTCTATTTTGTAGGTCATCATAATGCCCATGCGTAGGAATACTATCCGGATCAACTTTGTCCAAGTACCTACCCTGCTTAAAGATTTGGTTGTCAGGATTCCAAACACTACTTCCTTCATCAGAAGGCATGGTTCTCTTCTCAGTTTGGTCACCTCAAAATTGGACAAACAAATGATGAGTGTCCTGGTCCAGTTTTATGATCCGCTATACCATTGCTTCACCTTTCAAGACTTCCATCTGGTTCCTACTCTGGAAGAGTTCTCTGAGCTGCTTGGTATCTCTGTTTTGGAGCAGACTCCATTTACCGGTTGGGAAAAGACTCCTAAGACCGAAGAAATTGCTGCAGCCCTTCACTTGACCAAGGAGGAGGTAATGGCTAACTGGGAAACTAGAAGTGGAGCTAAGGGTTTTCTCACTAAGTTTTTGGTTGACAAAGCTAATTACTTCTGGGACAGCTTAGACTTCAAGGCGTATGAGGACATTCTGGCTCTTTTGATTTATGGTCTGGTATTGTTTCCGAATCCCGACACTTTTGTTAACATTAATGCCATAAAGATTTTCATCTATCAGAATCTGGTACCCACTCTCTTGGGTGATATGCTTCATCAGCTCTATGCTCGTACTGCCCGAAACCGGGGAACTTTGATGTGTTGTGTTCCTTTATTGTCGAGGTGGTTTATTTCACACCTCCCTAAGTCCGTGCTGAAAAACAAAGAAGGAATGGGCTGGGCTTATAGGGTGATGTCTCTTTCTAGTGATGACATTATCTGGTCTCTCAAAGGTATGGATGAGGTGATTGTCATTGATCGCTATGGAGAGTATCCTAATGTTCCATTGATCGGACTCCATAGAGGGATTTCTTACAACCCATGCTTAGCTCTCCGTTAGTTTGGAAGAGTCAGAAGAGAAGGGCCTCATGAGATGTTGATGCCTCATATCATCTTTGATTTTCAGGGAGATAGTGACGAGCTGCATCGTAAATTCATAAGGGCTTGGGACAGAATTCACCGATCTGACCCACATGAGTTGGGACCAAAGACTTCTCTGCCAATGGAGCCATATCTCAGATGGGTCCGCATCCGTGCCCAGAAGCTAGGTATGCCATATGAAGCTGTCAGGTCTGTTACTCTTGAAGCTGCTAATGAGGAGGGGGTTCATCCAACTATCATCCAACCTTATATGCCCACTGATATTGGGACACTGAAGAGGTCTTGGATGCAGTTGAGGGATGAACAGGATTCTTACAGAGAGAGGTTCAATTAACAGGAGCAGAAGATCCAGAAGCTGACTCGACAGTTGGAGAATGAGCAGATTCTGAATGATTATGTTCGCAATGAGAAGAAGAGACCATGGGAGCATTGATGGACCTTTGATGATTCCTTTTACAGTTTTTATTTACTTTTTAGTATTTCCATTCTTGTAACGCCTAAGGGCAGATTGTTGAACAATTTAAATTTTGAAGTTTAATCTAATAAAGTGTGTTTCCTTTCTTGTTTACAAAATTGAATCTCGATTGTCTTTGAAATCATAAATCATACGCATTTCATCCCATGCACTTCATAAACAGGTACCCATTACAGGTCTCTTACCTTCTTCGTTGTTTATTTCAGCAATCATCATGTCTACTGAACCTTTAACTGAGCAAGCTATCAAGGCCCTCCAGGCCCAGAATGCCCAGTTTCAAGAGCTGTTTATGAATCTAGCTAAAGGTCAGTAGGACCTGAAGACCTTGATTCTAAAAGAGAAGAAGAAGAAGAAGAAGAGGACCATCCTGTTTAACACTGGACGCAAGTTTGGAAACGGGCTGCAGAATGAAGTTGATCTGACCACCTCATCTGGAGGGAAAGATAGTCCACAAGAAAGGAGGGCCCCTAGCCCCATGGTCTCTGACAACGAGACGGACTATGATGAAGAACAATATCCTCTTGCTGAGGATAAGTACAAACAGCTGGAATACCGTTTGAGCGCTATGGAAATACAGAAGGTGCCCGGTCTGGACTTCAGAGATCTGGGTCTATCATCTGGGGTGGTGATTCCCCATAAGTTCAAGGCACCTGCCTTTGCCAAGTATGACAGAGTTTCTTGTCCGAAGCCGCACCTCCGGTCATATCTTGGAGACCTTGTGATCTTATCTGATTATTTTGTCTAGAGTTCTTGAGGTTTACCTCAAGACATTGGGTTGCTTGTTTGCTTTTTGTGTGTAGGTTTTTGTGATTACACCCTTTGTTTGTAATATGGAATTCATCCGTATACAGCCGTTACTCTGCCCAATTTTTTATGAAGACTTAACACACTTGAAGTTTGGTTCTCTCAAGAGGTCTAATATTTTTTTGCTTGATTGGTTTCAATCCAAGGACTGGAATTCTATCTTGGCTCATAATGTCAAGTATTGGCTTCTTACTGGTTATATGGTTCTTATGCTTAGCTTTTATTTTATGCTTTAGGATAGTCCCTTCTTCTCCTCCCATCTTCTTTAATTTCAAAAATCTTCTTCCTCCTTTTGAAAACTCTTCTTGTTCCTAAACTTGAACCACTTTCATAATAAACTTGGACTTAATACCATGTATTTTCAAAACATTTTCATAAATAAACCCCAATCAACTTAATAATACCTTGACATTTGTTGTGAGAAGACTAAAAGTCAATCAATCTCATTTCAAACCATCTTACCATTTTAGCTTTTTTATCTTTAAACTTTTCTCAAAAGATTGAACTCTTGTCAATCCTTGTAGTGATGCAAACAACCATACTTCGACAATATATAGTGAAGAGAGATATTTTCCACTTAGGTGTTGAGTGAGGCATTGTTGATTTTGAAATCCAAGCCATATCCTCCACTTTGAGATGATGCAAATTCTCCTTTCTCATGATTGTGGGTAGTAGGTATGTTTTCTACACGATGATGTTTCATCTCATAAAATTAACCAAAGCATTTGTGTTTCAAATGTTTAAAAGAGGAACTACGCGTACCCTGATCCCCTATTGCACTAAAAGGTGGTACGTAGGCACTAAAGGTTCGCAACCGCAACGGGTGAAAAAATTACAAAATAAATATATTTATTTTGTCACTTCCACCATCCATTTTTATACAACATTTTTATATCCAAAATATATAGATTTTACAAAGAGGTTCCTACGGAGTACCGTAGATGTTTACGGTGCTAATACCTTCCCTTTGCATAACCAACCCCCTTACCTTGAATCTTTCCCCCTCTTTTTGGGTTATTCTCTCTTTTTATATTCCTTTGGAAACAATAAAGTGCAGTGGTGATTTTGATTTTGATTTGTATAAAGTCTAGTCAATCCAATGGCTTAGTCTTGAACATTTCTACCGCTACAGAAAAATGGAGACTTCACTGGGGAAAGGTTGACCTCTTGCTGGTCCATCCCTAAGTGGGTTGAGCCTATCTTTGTTTATATCTGTATATGTTTTATTATTATTTTTTGTGTTATATGTTGTATATATGTTTGTCTGGATTTTCCTGGTTTTCAGGGTGCTTGGTGATTACTCATAAGTCCTATACCCGGACTTGGGAAAACTTTAAGATAGGACGGGCGATATAGTCGTGTTAACTTTGAGGGAGTAATCCCAAAAAAGGAGGCATGAGATCCCCCACTCAATGGAGTCCCCTTTAACTGTAGTGTCGTTTACTGAGTAATCGGGAAGACGTACTTCTTTCAACCTGGGAGCCTGCTGAAGCTGAGGAGCATAGAATACCAAACCCATCTTGGCCTTTTAGGTGTAGTGCGGAAGCTATGACAGAGTAATCCTAAAATAGTTGTCACGCGATACTATGCTCGGATGAGTCTTTCTTAAGAATATTACTAATTACCGAGTTAATCGGGAAGTTGGTAATATCCGAAGGAAGGATGTAGACTCTGGGAACCTCTAGAACCTTGTTCGGCGGGTGATAACTTTTAGACCAACACCTTATGAGTAGTACCTTCGACCTCATGCTCGTGACGTTGAACCTATGAACCCTATATGTGTGATCTTGTGTGTGATTGTTGCATCATGCATTCATGCACTCATAAGCATCTTTCGAAGAAACCATATTTCAAGGGATTTAAAGGTTGACTATTTATGGATATCTCAGGTGCTTTTAACCATGGATTCTGGGAAGAGAAAGACCGGAAAATACAGTTTCAAGGATCCCAAGATAGATGAGTTGATCAGTCTAATTCGCGAGATCGAGTGTTCTGCAGACTTTCAGAAGAAGTATGGGTCCATTATTCCTCTCATGAAGCTGAAGATGAAGGAGGGTATTCTCTCGACCGCAGTCCAGTTCTATGATCCGATGTATCATTGCTTTACTTTTCCCGACTATCAGTTGATGCCTACACTGGAGGAGTATTCTTATCTATTGGATTTACCTGTTACCCATCGTGTTCCTTTTGCTGGTTTTGAGGGTGAGCCAAAACTGCATGAGATTGCTGCTTTGATTCACCTGGGGAAGTCTGAGGTGGAAGCCCATATGACTACCAAAGGAGGGATTAGAGGATTACTAGCTCAGTTCTTATTGGAGAAATCTCGTTACTTTTCCAGAATGAAGAGTACAGTCTTTTGAGGCCATCGTTGCTCTACTTGCTTATGGGTTGTTCTTATTTCCTAATGTGGACAAGTTTGTCGACATTAACGCTATCAAGATTTTCATGATTGGAAACCCAGTTCCTACCTTATTAGGTGATGCTTATTACTCTACTCATCTTCGGAATTCTTATCATGGGGGGATGATTATCTGTTGCACGCCTCTGTTGTACCGGTGGTTTATCTCTCATATGCCTCAGTCTGATGCTTTTTGGGATGTCAAGAAGGAATCCCGTTGGGCTCCTAAGATCATGGCACTTACTCACTCGGAAATTGATTGGAATCATCGAGCTTACCAGGATGTAGAGATTATTGACAGTTGTGGTAGTTTCCCTAATGTACCTCTTCTTGGTACAAAGGGAGGAGTTAATTGTAACTTTGTTCTTGCACGGCGACAACTTGGTTATCCAACGAGGGATAAACCGAATAGTATTCATTTGAATAGTTTCTTTCCGAAGGAAGGGGAAGACCATATGGAAGCTAGGGAGAAGATTGCGAAGGCCTGGCATCACATTTATAAGAAGAGTAGGAAGGATTTGGGACCTAGAGGTGTTGTTTCTTTGGAGCCATATCTTCAATAATCGGATCGAGATCCATTCAGTTAAAGTTTTCGTATACCCGGAAGACACCCATGCCTGATCTATTTGTAAAGACCACTCCTCCCTTATTAGATGACCTAGAAGAGCTGCATCTTGCTTTGGTTAGGATGCAACAGGAAAGGGATGCTTGGAAGAACAAGTTCCAAACTTTAGAGAGTTCCTACAGAGTAGACCTGAAAGAGAAAGACGACTTGATTGAGATTCTTGAGAGTCGAGTGGTAGAGTCTATGGAGAGGAAAGGGGATTTATTTTCTCCTAAGCCTCAATCAGGTGTTGATCACTTACTTCCTGATTCAGATGATTGGAAGGAGGTTGCCATCAGGCATGTGGAAGAAAACCAAAGGTTGAAGGCTCAGATTTCCAGACTCACGAGGAAGCGCCAGCGTATAGAGTGATCTCCATCAGTTCTTTTTCTCAGGATTTTAGATTGTATTTTCATCTTGTACTTGAGATCATTGAAACTTGTAATCCATTTTGGAGTTATTATAATAAAAAAAATTCAGTATTTCAAAAGCGTTATTACTTTGATGTTTGCAATATGTCTATAAACGTTAAATCCCTTGAAATATTAAATAATAAAGTAAAAATAATCATGTGCATTACATGTCATGCATGATATTGCACATATTTCTTGCATTGTTATGCATACCCAGGTGTCTTACCAAGCTTCTTTACTTCGTTCAGCAAGCTGACTCATCACTACAACACTCGGGCTAATTTCAAAAAGAAGATGGACAATTTAGAACAGGAGAATCACGAGCTGCACGAGAAAGTTTATGCTTTGAAGGCCGGCATGGCCAATCTAACTACTCTGATGGAAGCTCTGGTGGCTTCTCAAAATCAGCCACCGAGTGTTCAACTTCAACCAACAAGGGCAACTACTGAAGCTCTGACTGTTCCCGTATCTGCTACTCCGGCTGTTGTTCAGAATCACATACCTCAAGGTTATCCATGGGGAATGCCAGAGAATTTCGCACCTGAAGATTTCAATCTTGGTCCTCAAGATACTCTAGTGGTTCCGACTATTGTTACTCCGGAACCTCCTATGGTGCATGCTGCTCCAGCTGCACCTCCCTCGGTGAATGTGGTTCCGTTTGTTAATGATGATGTGTGTCTTCCTTTACCTCCTCTGAGTGAAGACTTGGGTCTTTATGACAGAATGGATGATTTTCAAGAGCAATTTGACAAGATGCAAAGAGAGATGAAGGCCCTCAGGGGAAAAGAGCTATTTGGGCAGAATGTGAATGAGCTATGTTTGGTCCCGAATGTTAAGATACCTGCTAAGTTAAAGGTCCCGTAATTTGAGAAGTATAAGGGAAACACCTGCCCTCGTGCTCATCTGGTGATGTACGTAAGGAGAATGTCTACCCATACTGATGATTAGTGTCTGCTGATTCACTTTTTTTAGGATAGTTTGACCGGTGTTGCGCTGAAGTGGTATATGAGTTTGGACAATGCCAATATCCATACTTTTAATGATTTGGTAGAAGCATTCATCAAACAATACAAGTACAACGTGGACATGGCGCCAGACTGTGATCAACTTAGGGCCATGGTTCATAAAGACAAGGAATCATTCAAAGAGTATGCACAGAGATGGCGCGAGGTAGCCGCCCAAGTGATTCCTTCCATAGAGGAGAAGGAGATGACTAAGATTTTCTTGAAAATGTTGGGTGCTTTCTACTACGAGAGGATGGTAGCAAGTGCGCCGAGTGACTTTACTGAGATGGTAGGAATGAGTATCCGCTTAGAAGAGGCTGTAAGAGAAGGCCGTTTGACAAAAAGTGAAGGATCCGGAGGTGTAAAGAAGCCATCATATTGGTTTACCAAGAAGAAATAGGGAGATGCAAATGTTGTTATACAAGATAGGAGGGTAAACACTCCTAGAAGGAATTATCAGCGTTATCAGCAAGTCGCCTCAGTTACTCCTGTTATGAATGCCGCTCCAACTACCGTTGCTTATCAGAGACCGTCCCAGTAGGGGAATCAAGGGTATAATCAGAAAAGAGAGAGTTATGACCCTATTCCCATGAGCTATACAGAGCTACTACCAGTATTGATTCAGAAAAAGTTGGTCCAGCCACGACCACCTCCCTCCGTACCATCACCATTGTCTTGGTATTACAAGGAAGACCAAACATGTTCTTTTCATCAAGGAGCACCAGGGCATAATGTTGAGAATTGTTATCCTTTGAAGAATGAGGTGAAGAAATTGGTAAAGTCTGGTGTTCTATATTTCAAGGACATGGGACCTAATGTGAAAGATAACTCTCTACCCAAGAACGGGGGAGTAAATGCTGTAAATATGGTGGCCGATTGTCCAGGCGACTTCCGGATTTTTGACATTAATCTGGTTAGAGGAAATTTGGTGAAAATACATGTAGACCTCTGTGAATTTAGCTACTATACGCATGACCATGCCGGTTGTGCTACTTGCAGTACAGATATACAAGGTTGTGATAAGATAAAGGTTGATTTACAGGAGATGATGGATGAGGGCCTCATCCACATAATCAGGCCTAGGGCAGAGTATGAAAAGGAAGTTAACATGGTTTCTGGATGTCCTGGTGAATTCAGAATTTTTGATGTGGAGTATATGAATGAGGATCTCGTGCAGTTGCATGCTACCTTCTGCCATACAGCTGGTCAGGTGGAACACCAATATGGATCTTTCCTAGTTTGCTGTCGAGATCCCCGAGGCTGTTCAATCATGAAGAAGGGTGTTCAATTGCTATTAGACAATGGAACTATCAAGATCACAGGCCAGAGGGATGATTATCATGAGGTTGATATGGTTGAGGTTTGTTTAACGGAAGAAGAGTCAGAGGAAGAGTATGCCTTCGTGGATGAGTATTTCTCTTCAGACGGAGATTTGTTTTCCAGAAATGACTTATTGATGACTGATTGTGTTGAAGAAGGGGTAAATGTCATTCTGCCTTGTTTTGGTGCACCCGCCCATTTCGAAGTGGAGTATCATAGCAAGCCAGATGTTACCCCATTGGTAATTAGTTTTCCAGGTCCTATCCCCTACAAATCAAATAAGGTTGTGCCTTACAAATACAACGCTACAATCTTAGAAGATGGGGTGGAAGTTCCCATCCAGCCAATGCCCGATGTTGGAAATATAGCTGAAAATAGCAAGGTAACCCGTAGCGGTCGTGTGTTTGCGCCGGTTGTTCCGAGAGATGTTGCTGCTGGAAAGAAAATTGCTGAGAATGATGAACCTAAGAAGGTTATAGGAGAGACTAGTGGAGCTACGCTAGAGAAAGAAGTGGATGATATTTTGAAGATAATTAATATGAGAGACTACAAAATTCTAGATCAACTACTGCAGACTCCTTCAAAAACATCTATCTCAGCTTTATTGATGAACTCCTCTGCTCATAGAGAATCCTTGATGAGGGTAATAGACCAAGCTTTTGTGGAGAGTGACATTCCAATAGATCATGTAATAAGTTGAGTTTATGTGATGATGAATTACCAGATGAAGGGGGGAATCACAACCTGGCCCTCCACATCTCTATGAACTGCAAGAATGATTCATTATCCAATGTGCTAATTGATAATGGATTCGCGTTGAATGTTATACCGAGGAGTACTCTCATGAAGTTGAAATATCAAGGAACACCTATGCACCCGAGTGGCATCATTGTGAAAGCATTTGATGGGCCGAGGAAATCTGTCATCGGTGAAGTGGACTTACCTATCCATATAGGACCACATTTATTCCAGATAACCTTCCAGGTCATGGACATTATTCTCGCTTATAGTTGTTTGCTAAGACGGCCATTGATACATGAAGCAGGGGCTGTCACTTCAACTTTACACCAGAAGCTAAAGTTTGTGCGTGAAGGGAAGGTGGTGATCATAAATGGGGAGCAGGCATTGTTGATATCTCATTTGTCCTCCTTCAGTATTGTAGAAGCGGGTGAATCTTCTATTGGAACCCAGTTCCAAACCCTATCCATTGACAACATAAGGATAAATGAGAAGTCCATGGTCTCTCTAAAGGACGCGCAACAGGTTTTGCACAATGGTCCTAATGCAGTTTGGGGACGAATTGTGGATCCACCCGTGAACAAGAACATAATTGGTTTGGGCTTCTCTTTGAAGAATGGAAGAGGCGAAAGTTTGAAGTCAAAGTCTACTATGAGTAGCTATCATGATGTTTTCCGCAGTGGAGGTTACCTCCATCCAACTGATTCTGGAATTAATGTTGTTGAGGAGGATGAAGCAGAGAAGGAAATGCCGAATTATGTGACGCACGGAGTTAGGGTTCAGAACTGGGTCACCATTGACGTTCCTTCTTGCATACATGTTTCAAAGTAATTTGATTTGTTCATCTTTTTTCTTGAAAGGCTTTCACTCTTCCCAAGGTGGAAGTATTAATGTTGTAGGGCTTATCTGTTTGTTGTGACTTTTAAGATCATTAATAAAAGTTGTCTTTACCTCCCGAATTATGTCTTTATTTTCTACTTTTTCTTGGAAAATGGTAATCAATCAAAAAAACCTTTCAAAATAAATAATAACTGAAATTCAATATGCATGATCACTTGTTATATGTGTCAGTTTCTAAAAGCAATCATAAATCATATGTGCAGATTAATTAAAAAACCCGTTGAATACAATGACCCTGCACCCTCTCCCAACTTTGAATGTCCCGTGTTTGGGGCTGAAGAGGAAGATTATGACGAGATTCTAGAAGAGGTCTCGCGATTGCTTGAGCACGAGGAAAATACCATTCCACCATATAAAGAGCCTTTGGAAGTGATCAATTTGGGTTCAGAAGAAGATCCGGAAGAAGTCAAGATTGGAGCATCGTTGCATCCCGATGTGAAGAGAAGGTTGATTGAGTTGTTGAAAGAATATGTGAATATTTTTGCTTGGTCTTACCAAGATATGCCTAGTTTAGATACAGATATTGTCGAGCACCATTTTCCATTGAAGCCAGAGTGTCCGCCAATTAAACAAAAGTTGAGAAGAACTCATCCAGATATGGCAGTAAAGATCAAAGACGAGGTTCTAAAGCAGATTAATGCTGGTTTTCTTGTGACGTCAGTGTATCCTCAATGGATTGCCAATATTGTCCCAGTACCGAAAAAAGACGGAAAAGTCCGCATGTGCGTAGATTACAGAGATCTAAATAAAGCTAGTCCAAAAGATGATTTTCCATTGCCTCACATCGACATGTTAGTGGATAGAACAGCAAAATTCAAAGTGTTCTCATTCATGGACGAATTTTCCAGGTATAATCAAATAAGAATGGCTCTAGAGGACATGGAAAAAACAACGTTTATCACACCCTGGGGAACATTCTGTTATAGAGTGATGCCCTTCGGGTTGAAAAACACGGGTGCAACATACCAGAGGGCTATGACAACCCTATTCCATGATCTGATGCACAAAGAAATTGAAGTATATGTTGATGATATGATTGCCAAATCCTAGACTGAAGAAGGGCGTATAGAAGATTTATTGAAATTGTTTTAGCGTTTGAGGAAGTATCGTCTCCGCTTGAATCCAAATAAATGCACCTTCGGTGTTCGATCGGGGAAGTTGTTGGGTTTAATTGTTAGCCAGAAAGGAATTGAAGTTGACCCTGATAAAGTCAAAGCAATTCAAGAAATGCCAGCACCAAGAACTGAAAAGTAAGTCAGAGGTTTCCTCGGGCGTTTGAATTATATTTCCAGATTCATTTCCCACATGACTGCAACATGTGAACCGATCTTTAAGTTATTAAATAAAGATCAAGGTTGTGTGTAGACGGATGACTGTCAAAGGGAATTTGAGAGTATTAAAGAATATCTGCTTGAACCTCCTATCTTGCTCCCTCCCGTAGAAGGAAGACCGTTGATTATGTATCTGACAGTGTTAGATAAATCCATGGGTTGTATTCTGGGACAACTGGATGAAACATGGAAGAAGGAGTTCGCAATTTATTATCTCAGTAAAAAAATTCACTGATTGTGAGTCGCGGTATTCCATGCTGGAAAAAACATGTTGTGCTTTGGCCTGGGCGACAAAGCGTTTGCGGCAGTATATGTTGAATCACACCACTTGGTTGATCTCCAAAATGGATCCAATCAAGTACATTTTCGAAAAGGCTTCTCTTACTGGGAGAATTTCCCGCTGGAAGATGTTGTTATCTGAATATGATATCAAATACCGCACTCAAAAGGCTATAAAAAGTAGTGTGTTGGCAGATTATCTTGCTCACCAACTAGTGGAAGATCACCAGTCTGCAGAATATGAATTCCCCGATGAGGATGTGATGTTCCTGAAAGTGAAGGATTGTGATGAACCATTACCTGAGGAAGGTCCTGACCCTGAATCTCATTGGAGTATGATATTTGATGGAGCTGTGAATGCTTATGGTAAAGGAATTGGTGTTGTGATTGTCACTCCTCATGGACCGCACATTCCTTTTACTGCAAGGTTAACATTTGATTGCACTAATAATATGGCAGAATATGAGGCTTGCATCATGGGTCTCGAGAAAGCTATTAATCTCAGAATCAAAAATCTAGATGTTTATGGTGATTCAGCTTTGGTAATAAATCAGATTAAAGTAAAATGGGACACTCGTCACCCTGGCTTGATCCCTTACAAATATTATGCTAGAAGATTATTACCATTCTTCAATAAAGTTGAATTCCATCACATCCCTAGAGATGAAAATTAAATGGCGGATGCTCTGGAAACTCTAGCTTCTATGTACCAAGTGAATACTTGGAACGATATACCCCGAATTACGGTTCGACGACTGGATAGGCCCGCTCATGTGTTTACAGCAGAGGAGGTAGCAGATGAAAAACCTTGGTATTATGATATCAAGCATTTTCTTCAGACTCAGGAATACCCGATTGGTGCGTCGAAGAAAGATAGAAAGACATTGAGAAGATTGGCAGGCGGTTTCTTCCTCAGTGAAAATGTGTTGTACAAGAGAAATTATGACATGGTCTTGCTCAAATGCATGGATAGACACGAAGCAGACATGTTGATGCATGAGATTCAGGAAGGTTCATTTAGAACTCATGCCAATGGGCATTCGATGGCTAAAAAGATGCTAAGGGCAGGTTATTATTGGCTTACAATGGAGTCTGACTGTTACAAATTTGCAAAGAATTGTCATAAATGCCAGATTTATGCAGACCAGATCCATGTGCCTCCGACACTTCTCAATGTGATTCCCCCCCCCCCCCCCCCCCCTTGTCCTTTCTTTGTGTGGGGTATTGACATGATTGGGATGATAGAACCTAAAGCTTTGAACGAGCGCTGTTTTATCTTGGTAGCAATTGATTACTTCACCAAGTGGGTGGAGGCTACTTCATATGCCAATGTTACTAAGGAGGTGGTTGTGTGCTTCATTAAGAATAACCTTATATGTCGGTATGGTGTGCCGAGAAGAATCATCACTGACAATGGCTCAAATTTGAAGAATTCAAGATTGTCCATCACAATTCATCTCCATACAGGCCAAAGATGAATGGGGATGTCAAAGCTGCTAATAAGAATATCAAGAGGATTATCCAGAAGATGGTAATTACTTATAAGGATTGGCATGAAATGCTCCCTTTTTCTTTGCATGGATATCGAACATTTGTCCGCACTTCAACAGGAGCAACCCCGTTCTCCTTAGTGTATGGAATGGAAGTTGTACTCCCAGTCGAGGTAGAGATTCCCTCGTTGCGTGTGATAATGGAAACCAAGCTGACGGAGTCTGAATGGGTCCAGGACAGGTTTGACCAATTGAATTTGATTGAGGAGAAGAGAATGACATCCTTGTGTCATGGCCAGTTATATCAAATAATAATGAAGAAAGCTTTTGATAAAAAGGTCAAACCTCGTGAATTCAGAGAAGGCGACCTCGTGCTCATAAAGATCATGTCTTTCAACACTGATTCTAGGGGCAAATGGACTCCCAACTTTGAAGGCCCATATGTTGTCAAGAAAGCCTTCTCTGGCGGTGCATTAGTTCTTGAAACTATGGATGGCGAGGAGTTCCCACGTCCCATTAATGCTGGCGCAGTCAAGAAATACTTCACCTAAAGAAATAAAAGAACAGCTCGCTAAGTTGAAAACCCGAAAGGGTGGCTTAGGCAAAAAAAGAGCGTCTCGGTAGGCCGAAAACCTGAAAGGGCGGTCTAGGCAAAAATTAGAGACCTAAACAGAATAAATTTCCCGCTAATTTGAAAACCCGCAAGGGCAGCTTAGGCAAAATTTAGGGATTTTCTTGGCAAGTAACTACGTCAGACAAGACTTGATCATTGAAGCAACAATTTTATTGGATCCTCACCATACTTCAACAAAAGTTGTTGCTCAGGATTTCAAAAGTTATTAGGGGGATAGTGGTCATTGTATCTCAATGTATCTTTTCCATTATGTATTACCATTTCTCAAACTTTGTAATCATCTATGGAGTCTCGCCATTCGCAGACTACCATTCTATTAATGAAATTCAAGCTTTTACACAATTCTTTGTATTTCTTAATTTATTTAGCTTGCGAAGACTCCATTTATTACTGATAATAACTTTCAAAGCAAAGAGATTAAATAACAAAATTTATTTTTCAAAAAAAAAGATTTGTACAATTTACTTTTACTTTGATATTTGTGATGAAAAAATGACAACAAAAATGGTGATCCTAAGAATGGACAAACTCCAATTGTTTTGAGAAGCTTTTGTTCCCCTTGGGAATGTCTACTCGGGATGTTTTCACCGTATTGGGTTTATGATTATGGTATTCTCGGCCAAGCTTGGATTCATTTCTCCTCTCTTTTGATTTTCCATGATGTTAAGTTTCAATTTGCATTTTCTCCAGTGAAGTAGGCCTGAATTCCCCAGCGAAGTTTGGATGTTTTGGTGTCAGTCTTCTTTATTTGAGACTGATCTTGCAATCTCCAATAGGAATGTTACTTTTGAAAAACATTGGTTTCCCCAATGAAGCTTGAAAAAGGATGTTCTATCCCAGTATCCGTTTAATTTTAAACCTCAAGATTATGTTTCTCCTCAATAAAGCTAAAGCAGACAGTAGGTTTTGTTTCCTCAGTTGACCTCTACCTTTCTTGGAATGATCATCTTGGATGAAGTTTAGCTGAGTGTTGTAGTGCCCGAGGCGGTTTTGATTGGTTGTTCCCAATGTTCTGTATCTGTTTTGTCAGCATGCGCATGATAACACTCATACATTCATGCATACATCATGCATAGCTAAAATTGGCAAGTCTTTGTTCATTGACGTTTGTAAATATTTTTGTTGACATATTCCCCTATTTTGTAGAGTTACGTTACCCTATTTTCAATAGAGCGTTGGTCTTAAACAGAAAACATATATTCTTTCAATTTCCCTAACTGAGTTGTCCCTCATAGAAGTTTTTTTTGCTTAAGCCTTCCAGTACAACTCCTTGTTTGGATGAATTTGGTTTTCCCTCTTGAGTTTATTTCTCAAAGGATGAATTCTGGTTGACTATTTCATTCCAGTTTATTTCTGGTTTGGATCTGTGGTTCCCCGGAAATGCTATTCACTTTGGACTGCTGAAAACTCCAAGGTTTGGTTGGTGCATTTATTTTGCACAAGAAGACTTTATCCCCTCAGCAAGAATATCATGGCATCTCCCCAGGAAGTCATACCTCTTTCCTGAAAAGTCATCTCTTTTTACAATCCTCTGTGACAACAAGTAGAAAGTCTCTTTATTTGAGACAATTTATATAGTATCCTTCCTAGGAAGAGTGCCTTGGTTAAAGAAGAAGTTGAGACCCGTTCTAGGTGGATCACCAGAATCTTAGGGAAACTTGTTATCTTTTTGCTATCTTCAGTGAATGTTGGCAGTTCATCGTCAGTGAACGGCGATGCTATGATATATTCTTTTTGCTTCCTTCAGTGAAATTTGGTAGGACATCGGCAGTGAACGTCGGTGTTTGTTATCTTTTTGCTATCTTTAGTGAACATTGGTAGTTCATCTTCAGTGAATGGTGATGCTATGATATATTCTCTTTCTACCTCCAGTGAAAGTTAGTAGGACACCGACAGTGAATGTCAGTGTTTGTATTCTCTTTCTACCTTCAGTGAAAGTTGGTAGGACATCGGCAGTGGACGTCGGTGTTGGTATTCTCTTTCTACCTCCAGTGAAAGTTGGTAGGACATCAACAGTGAACGTCGGTGTTTGTTATCTTTTTGCTACCTCTAGTGAAAGTTGGTAGGACATTGGCAATGAACGTTGGTGTTTGTTATCTTTTTGCTATCTTCAGTGAACGTTGGTAGTTCATCGTCAGTGAACGGCGATGCTATGATATATTCTTTTTGCTACCTTCAGTGAAAGTTGGTAGGACATCGGCAGTGAACGTCGTTGTTTGTTATCTTTTTGCTATCTTTAGTGAACATTGGTAGTTCATCGTTAGTGAACGGCGATGCTATGATATATTCTTTTTGCTACCTTCAGTGAAAGTTGGTAGGACATCGGCAGTGAACGTCGGTGTTTGTTATCTTTTTGCTATCTTTACTGAATGTTGGTAGTTCATCGTCAGTTAATGGCGATGCTATGATATATTCTCTTTCTACCTTCAGTGAAAGTTGGTAGGACATCGACAGTGAACGTCGATGTTTGTTATCTTTCTCTCTGCCTTCAGTAAATGTCGGTAGCTTCACCTTCAATAGAAGTTAGTGTGTCCTTTGACCATTCTACCATCCTCTCTGATTCAGTTCTATGGGTCCACTAGTGATTTATTTTCCTGGTGGGGTGCTCCTTTGTTTCTTTTATTATTGTTACATCCCCAGTGTTATTCTGCGTCTCTTTGGTCCTGTTCATATGCATTCATGATCATAAGCATTTGCATTATATCTTAGGGCCAAAAATAGGGTTTGTTTTATATTTAAGTATCTTCGATCGCGTCGACACGAAGATTTTAAACCTTCGTATCTCCAGATAGAAGAAACTTAAATAAGGGAAGTTGTTGTACCCCAATTTTTGCCCCTAAGATCCTTTCGTCATACCATGTTGATTCACTCACAACAAGATCACACTAGGATTCTTGGTTCCCCTACCTACATTTAGTTTTGCCCTTTTTGAGGGATTACCAAGCACCTTGGCTTATGTTCCTTTTGTGATCATGAATATTGTTTTGTTTTCTTCATTTAACTAATAAAATGCAATGTTGGTTTGTCTTTCTTGTTATCCATGTAGGTGAAGGCAATGAGATTTAACAAGCTACCCCATGGGTTCATGAGTTTATTTCCATGCCCTAGTCAATATAGCTTGAGAAGCTCAAACCTCACCATTGGATTTGTTTTGGAAGAATTGGCATGGCAAGGTTGTTTGGTTCATCACATTTCAAGGTTATTAGATTTGACTCAAAAGTACAAGGGGTTGATTGGAGAAGTTGTCATGTTTGGACAAGGCCTTGTTCCTATTGGTCACAAGATCATATTTCTCTCAAATTTCAAGATATGGAAGTGGTTTTGGTGGCTATGAGTCCTCATTATCATCCTCTACAACTTCTATTCACAAAGAAAGAATGTTGGTACAAGAAGTTTGTTCAAGCTTGTCAAATTTCCTCAAAGCATCTTCTTGATCTAGAAGCTAGGGTTTTGAACTTCAAAGGGGTATATCTTGCTCACCTTTTGGTATTTTTGAGTGATTCCAAATACATATTTCTCTTCAAAGGGTTATCAACAAATCACTTCAAAAGTTCCAAGGATATTTCATGTGGAAGAGCCTTGATGAAGAAGAAAGATTATAAGTCATCCAGATGAATCCACAATTTTACATAAGTGACTTCAAATGGTCATAACTTGGTTAATTTTTGTCACCTTGAGCCCATTATTTTTCCATAATGGTCTTGAATATGTTAAATTTATGCCTTCTTTTATGTGCAAAGTGGAAAATGGATGGAAGTTGCCTTAAAGATGCAAAGGATTATAGGTCATTTCATGATTTTTTGCCAACTTTAACAAGTCATAACTTGCTCAATTTTTGGATATTTTAATGGTTCAAGTTTCAAACTTTCATTCAAGAGATCTACTTCATGCCATCTTTTTTGGTCAAGAGCAAATTCCAAGTGGAAGGCCATGTTTGGATGCAAAATATTATAGGTCATTTTTGAAGAAGAATTTGAAATATTTCTAAGTATGGAAAGTCAACCCTTTTTCTTCAACTTTGACTCAATGCAACTCTCATCTCAAGCATCCATTTAACTCCATTCTTTTTCTATTGCAAAGCTTGTAACCTCATCTTTCTAAATCATCAAGAATCATTCCCTAAGACCCCTTGAGTTGAAAATGGCATTGGTCAGAAGTTGGAACTTTAAAATTGAATTTTTCACCAAGTGAGAATTTTGAAATCCATAATGTGGCCTCTAATCACAAGTTTTCCACGCGTTTTTGCCTCTAAACATGTTTAGTGAAGTTCCAGATTTGTTTAGCGCATCAAAACGCAAGAATTGGATGAGTTTTTATGAAGATTGTATCACACTTCACTCGTGCATCAGGTGTGCACGATTTCCTTCCAAAACGCACCATTCACTCTTCCTTTTGATCCCATTCACTTCTCCTATAAATACATGAACTATCCCATCCGGTTTCCCAAGCTTGGATAGCCAGAATCACCCTGCCAAACTTGTTTCACAACTCAGAATTCAGAAACTTCAAAATCTATTCTCGACCCTTTTTCAATCCAATTTTCCCTCAATTCACCTTCTTTGATCTTCCCTGAAGCTAACCATATAATTACATTCAAGAATCGTGCCCTATACGGCTCCATAGAAGTCCAGTTTCAGAGCTCTGCAACTCAACTTTAATAGGTAGATTCCTTCATCAATTCTTTAAAACTTTGATATCATTGTGTTGCTCTCATTACCCTGGTTCTAGTCGCAACACTTGCCTTTCACTGGAAACACGTTTTGACCATGAAATTTCAAATCCCTTTTCAAAACTTTCCTTCCAAATTGCTTGAGCTACAGTTTATATAAATTTGGCGCGAGGGTGTGGTTGTCTTCCTCTTAAAGAGACGAAGCGAATGACATAGGTCTGAGCTTCTGATTTTACAGTTTGAGAGACCTGTAATTTGTGATGTCTGGAGGTTGAAGATGACCAACATGTCATCTTCCAACCAATGAAGGCGCGCCATATGTTTTTTTTTCAAAATCTGATTTAATTAATGATTTTGTATATTATTCACTAATGACCATGATATGCACAGCGCGCCAGATCCCTTGGATTTGATTACTAACACGTTTTGACTCTCATCCAATGGTCCACATATTTTACTTTTCTTTTCTTTTTTCTGATTTTTATATTTTAATTGTTTTAAATTTCAAAAAATCATAGAAAAATCATTTTTAGTCCAAAAAATCTGAAAAAATTATGAAAAATATTTTTGATTATTCTCTTTCTGATTTTTATTTTTTCACAATTTAATTTTGTGTTTTGGTATTTTTTATAAATTTTTCACTTATTTGATTTGTTTTAAATGTTTAAAAATACTTTTATGCATTTTTAAATTCTGAAAAAATTATGGCATGATCCAATGATATTGTGACAAATATTGGTGACCTTATTTTATTTTTGTTTCTGACTTTACTATTTTTTGTTTATTTTACCAATTTATTTTAATTTTAAAAATAGTTTATGACTTTAAAGAAATTACCAAAATATTTGTAAACTTATTTGGGCCTTTTTCTGATATTTCTATAGTCTTACTTTTCATTTCCTTATTAATTTCAGCATAGTTGATATTTTTCTCATTATTTTCTATTTTTAAAACATTTTTAAAACCTATTTTGTGTATATTAAATGTGATATTATATTGTGATTATTTTTTGGCTGATCTTGGGTTAGATTTTGGATCATGAACTTTATTAACATCATTGGATCCATGGTGTTGAGTTTAACTCCATAAAAATGGATGAATAATTTTAATAATAGTTTGATTAAAATTTAATTCAAATGTGGTTTATATATTTTTTTCCACATCCCTCTTCATCTCATCCCTTTCTTATTGCACTAAATGTTGTTGGAGCATGATCTCTATATCATGTCTCAAAACAAATGGTGCATAGATTGCTATTGACCGGCCTCAAAATAGGTGCGACTTCTATGTAAGTCCACTTACGATTGCTTAACATAGCGCTAAATTTTGTCCCGATTCGAATAAATGATCATTCGTGACCCAAACTTATGATTGTAAGCCCAAGTATGTTAATTTGATCTCTTTGATTCAATAACCTCGAGATTCATTGTGTTGAGGCTTTGGTTCTACCAATCCTCTAATGGATCTACAACACCTTTGATCAACGCGGATCACTTAAACATCGTTGATCATTAAATGGTACTTATGAGAATTCCAAATGGATGATATAATTGACAAAAAGAAAATGCAACTTGTTGTGGGGAGGCTTTGGTTCTACCAATCCTCTAATGAGTTCCAAATGCAAGCTTCAAGATTGTCATTCAACTAACCATTAACTATTAACTTGTTTTACCTTATGCTTTTATTCTTTTTATGCTTTATGTACCATTTACTTTTAGCATTTATATTTCATGCCATTTTCATTTTTGCTCATTTGAGCATTTATTTTCTTGCCATTTTTACTTTGCTCACTTGAGCTTTTCTTTTCCTTTCTTAAGACACTTAATAATCAACATAAACCCTAAAGAATCTTTAATGGCACTTGGGCTATTTGGTTACTATCCTTGGCATCATGGAGCATGGGACTTTTCTTGAACTTAGGATTAGAAACCTTGGTCTATCTTGGAGACCTTGTGATCTTATCTGATTATTTTGTATGGAGTTATTGAGGTTTACCTCAAGACATTGGGTTGCTTGTTTGATTTTTGTGTGCAGGTTTTTGTGACTACACCCTTTGTTTGTAATCTGGAATTCACCCGTACAGCCGTTACTCTGCCCAATTATTTATGAAGACTTAACACACTTGAAGTTTGGTTCTCTCAAGAGGTCTAGTATTTCTTTGCTTGATTGGTTTCAATCCAAGGAATGGAATTCTATCTTGGCTCATAATGTCAAGTATTGGCTTCTTATTGGTTAGATGGTTCTTATCCCTAGCTTTTATTTTATGCTTTAGGATAGTCCCTTCTTCTCCTCCCATCTTCTTTAATTTCAAAAATCTTCTTCCTCCTTTTGAAAACTCTTCTTGTTCCTAAACTTGAACCACTTTCATAATAAACTTGGACTTATGTCCATGTATTTTCAAAACATTTTCATAAATAAACCCCAATCAACTTAATAATACCTTGATATTTTTTGTGAGAAGACTAAAAGTCAATCAATCTCATTTCAAACCATCTTGCCATTTTGGATTTTTTATCTTTAAACTTTTCTCAAAAGATTGAACTCTTGTCAATCCTTGTAGTGATGCAAACAACCATACTTCTACAATATGTAGTGAAGAGAGATATTTTCCACTTGGGTGTTGAGTGAGGCATTATTGATTTTGAAATCTAAGCCATATCCTCCACTTTGAGATGATGCAAATTCTCCTTTCTCATGATTGTGGGTAGTAGGTATGTTTTCCACACAGACAATGACGATGATGTTTCATCTCATAAAATTAACCAAATCATTTGTGTTTCAAATGTTTAAAAGAGGAACTATGTGTACCCTGATCCCCTATTGCACGAAAAGGTGGTACATAGGCACTAAAGGTTCATAACCGCGGCAGGTGCAAAAATTATAAAATAAATATATTTCTTTTCTCACCTCCACCATCCATTTTTATACAACATTTTTTATATCCAAAATATACAGATTTTACAAAGAGGTTCCTGTGGAGTACCGTAGATGTTTAGGGTGATAATACCTTCCCTTTTCATAACCAACCCCCTTACCTTGAATCTTTCCCCCTCTTTTTGGGTTATTCTCTCTTTTCCCATTCCTTTGGAAACAATAAAGTGCGGTAGCAATTTTTATTTTGATTTGTATAAAGTCTAGTCAATCCAATGGCTTAGTCTTAAACATTTCTACCGCTACAGAGAGTACAATAGAGAGAGAGAGGGCGGAACGAAAATGAAATGACAATAAAGAAAAATGGAAAATATTCTCCCTCGTGATTATGTGCTTGCAATTCCATGCATCCTTACCATGTGCCTTCGCCCTCCACCCTTCGACCATCATCAAATGACCATAACCTCACAAGCCCACCGTAACCCCATGATCCCTCCCTTAGGAAACTCAAGCGGACCCGGACTTATTTTGGGCCTCTCATATGAAATTATGGGCTTAAGCCCATGCTAAACACACCCCTCGTTTTACTGCATAACTGGAAGATACACCCCCGCTTGTTTGGGCCAAATTCAATTTCTGAACTTGGGCCCCTATTATCTGCGCCCCCAATTTTACTTACCGCGTTCAAATCCACCCCCACGCAATTGGGTCTAAATCCAATATTTAGATTTAGGGCCTTGTTATTCACACCCCCAGGTTTTAATTCCCAAACAGAATTTGCACCCCCCTGCGTTTTTAAAAATAAAATTAATTTATTTTTATAACTTCATTTATTTATCCATTTGTTTATTTATTTACTGTCATTTTTTATTTATCACATTAACATATATTTTTGCATAATTAGTAAATATACTTATTTTTGTAAAAATATTTAACATGCTTTTAATAAATTATAAAATAGCTATTTACTAATTAAAATCTCTTTTTAAAATACTAACCCTATTATATATTTGCATTAAATATTTTTTATTCAAAATTACATCATATATTCGAAAACATCTAACCAATCAAATAATAACCCCTTTTTACTAACATAACTCAAATATATTTATTTTCAAAAAAGGATTATGGAAACTTCTTTTATCGACTACGAACTTCGTCTATAATTCTGCTATTTGCACACCCAGACTTGGTTCAAGGAGAATTCGAGATGTTTCCATAATCCATAAAAAAAACTAACCAAATAACTGTGAACTACGAATTGGGATTCTAATTCCTCATAAGAGGATATGTAGGCATACGACTTAAAATCGTGGCGAGTTCCCCTAATTAAAACTAAAACCCTATTCCTAAACCTTTTACTTAAACCCTAGTATCCTTGTGAACAAGGTAGATGAAGGGTGCCTAACATCTTCCCTTCGGCTAAAATGAGTCAACAACTTAGAATCTCTGATCCAAATTAGGGTTATCTATTATATTCCCTTCCTTAGGATAAAAATTAATGGTGGCGACTCTATATTTTCAGTCGGTTGTTATAGCTGGTGTGATACGGTGGGAGAACTGACTTGGGTTTTACGTTTGTATTCGCACTTGTTCGGTTGAGCAAGAGTCGCCACCGACTTTTTATTTTATCCTAAAGGAAAGGTTAAAAAAGCACAGGAAAAACCTTTTGAGATGTTTCGTGGGTTCGGGGGGTAGATTATGAAAAGGGAAGGTATTAGCACTCTTTTCATCCATGATTATCCATGGGCTCTTAGTTACTTGTTTAGATCACTTGCCTTTGATTTTCAATTGTTTGGAAATGGTGTGTGTGTGTTTTGAAAATGTTTTTTGAAGAAGATGCCTTGTCTTAGGCAACCAATGTAATGACTCGTGTTTGAGTGTTTTACAAAGGTGTGTATCTTTTCGAAAAGATGTTTCAAATGTTTTGAAAGTTTGTTTTGAAAGTGTTTGTGGAGTGTGGTTTGAAAAGTAGGCAAGTGTTTTTGCAAGTTTGATTTCAAGTAACTAAGAGTTGTCTACCCCTAAATTTACTCAAAGGTTTTTCTCATGTTTTAACCCTTTTAACAATTTTGTTCCACCATTGTATTTGGTGGACAATCTTGCGTTTAGGATGTTTAACGGGACAGGCACAGGTCATCGTATGGACCATGAATGCAATGGTGCCAAGTGTCTTTGGCAATTTGCTTGAAGGGACTATGATCATTTTGATAGGCAACTTTCGAAAGCGTCATCGAGGGACTATGATCATTTGAATTGTTTGGCCAAAGAAACTCGACGTGCAAGCATGGCCCATTTTGGAAGGCAACAAGCGGGATTACCCTAGGGGTGCAAGTGTGATTGTGTATTGATTTCATGTATTTGTCTTGTATTAGGTTATCTAGCGTTTGATTTTATGTACATACAAACCCTAGGTTTAACCATGGTATATTTGAAAGCGGTAAATTGCGGGAATTTAAAGTCTACGCTATTACAAATAAGTATCCGGGAGTGGGGGTACAAATTTACAAATGGGGATGAGACTTAAGGGAGAGTAGTGTCCAAATAATTTACAACCAAATCGAATTGTGCAAATGTAATATGTATCAAATGTACAAGATAAGCAAATGTAAAGTACCAATGTATTTGTGTATTGTAAATGTGTAAGTGTATTTGTATATGTGTATGTAATTTATTTACACGTGCGAAAAATGTTAACTTAATGAAAAATTAAGTGTTTTGTTTATTTAATTTTGTATTCTCGTATTTTGTTAATATGTACAAGTAAGGATTTTAAAAAAGGAAATGTTTAACTTAAAATATATTTTTTATGTATTTCTATGAATATTTTATACAAGGGTTTTTATAAAAAGGAAAAAAGATGTTTTAAGAAAATTAATGCCTTATGTACAAAACAAAAGATTTAATCAAAGAAAAAAGAAATGTTTTAAGAAATCTATTTTATGTATATTAATTATACTAGCTTAAAAGAAATAAAAAGTAATTAGGAACATTTTATGTAAAAGAGTTAATGAAAATTGATATAAAAAATGGTATGTTAATTTATTAAAAGGGAAATATGATATGATAAAAAGATATTAGTTAAAAAAAATGAAAAAAGGATGAATAGGCCAAAAGGGAATTTGGAGGCCTAAACAAATAATCAGAAGAAAAACAAAGGGGGGTGCGTGCTGGCTTTAATGGGCTTCATGCGCGTTGGACAGGGCAAGGCCCAAGTGATTGAGACAAACTTGTTTAGGGTTACTGGAATTTTTTTTCATTTGGGAGCTAGGGTTTGTGAGTTACACAGAGGCGCGCCGTTTATTCGTTTCTATCCTTTTTATCTTTTTCGCCATAGCTACTGAATGAGCTTCTTCGCCCATGGCCACCAGGCTTCCATCTTTGTCCCCTCTTCCCTCCTTGATCCAGCGAAGCGAGATTAAAAGGTGACGGTTTCTGCTTCCTTAACGCATTTAGAGTTTTGAATTTTAATGTTGTTGATTTCTCTTCCTTGCATGCTTAGTTTCGTATTCTGATTTTGTTTATGTTGTTATTTGTTTTTCCATTTGAGGTGCGTGAAAAGGGATAGAAGTTATACCTTTGGGGGATGGAGACGGAGGAGGACGGACCGAAGATGCTTCAGGCGGCCAAGGGCGAGGGCTAGTGATGCACGAGCTTGCTCCTCCTGGTATGTCTAATGCCTTTATCTTTTTAGGGTTCTATGATGATAAACTGAGAACCCTAGCACAATCACTTCCTTCCTCTTCTTCTGTTTCTTTGCCTCGTATGCTTGGATATTTGGTATGTTGTTCTTGAGTTGCCTTTCCCTCCTCTTCTTGTTGGCTTGCTTCTGTTGCCTAGCTCATGGTTTTCCCTGAGTATTGCTTTGTATGCTCTGAGATTATTTGATGATGATATGTTTGCTCTGAATGTCCTTGTTGGTATTGAGTATTGAATGCTATTTTGATTTGTGTGCTTGCCCAATGATGAAATCTTTCGGAGGGCTTGTGTTGGTTTGGAAGCTGGTTTTGGAAAGGGCTTGATGGCTATGGTTTAAGGTTTGACAGGTTGGGACAAAGGCTTTGTTATTCAACAGGCTTCAGGCTTCTGGTTTAAGGCTTGGCAGGTTTAGGACAAAGGCTTTCTTATTCAACAGGCTTCAGGCTTTTGGTTTAAGGCTTGGTGTTTAGAGGCTTGACAGGTTTAGGACAAAGGCTTTGTGTTACAGGGTCTTGCTTTAAGGCATATGCTGGCTGATGCTTAGGCTTGTGTTAAAACTGTTTAAGCTTCAGTTTGAGGCTTTTTGACTTTGTTGGTTGTTTTAATTGTGTTGAAGCAGGTTTTAGGTTTTGTTGTGAGGTTTGGAGGCCTTTTGCTTTTAGGCTTGCTTGGAGCAAGTTTAAGGCATATGCAGGTTTTTGAAAAGGGCTTTGAAGGTTGAGCTTGAGGCTTAACACAGGTTATGTGTTTGATAGGCTTGAACAAGTTTAGGCTTATGCTGTCTTTAGGCAAAGGCTTATGCAGGCTTTGCTTTTGGTGAGGTTTGGAGGCACGTCTTCTCTATTTTGATACAGTTTGGAGGGTTTTATCTTTTTTTGATATCTCTGCCCCTTTTTTACTGTTCTATTACAGTTTGTTTTATATATTTCTTTCTTCAAGCCTAAGCCATGTAAGACTGCTTTTTTCCTCCCTTCTCTCTCTCTCTCTCTCCAGATTTTAAGCATTTAATATTGCTTAGATTTGTCCTTATTCTGAAAAGGTGACTGGTCTGAAAATGATGTAACTTTTGATGTTGCTTGCACTAGTTTGTTTACTCTGCATATCTCTTATCTCTTTTTCCAGATTTTATGCCTCTTTGTACTTCTTGACAACTTTTGGGTAGCTTGCAGCCAATTTCAATTAGTTCAATTTGGACTTTGTTAATAATTTATGAACTATGCAGCTTTGTGCACTTTTCAATTGACTTGGTTCCTTTGGTTGAAAAATTGAAACTAGGCAGCATGTGTGACAATTTTGAATTTGTGCAATCATACTTTTGTGCATTTCATTCTTAAATTGCAAGACATTCCATCCCTCTTTGTGAACTGGGAGAAATCTCGTGATTTGCAGAGAGGGCAAACTGATTCCGGCCAGTCGCCTTTAATGATGAACCCAATTTTTATCTGTCTGCTTTTAATTATTTTATTTGCTTTGACTTTTCTTTCTTTTCTTTGTTTTGCAGATAAACATCAAATGGAGCAAAGGAGCAATGGATAGAAATGAAGACTTAGGGATTTTTTTTTAGGATAGTTTTATTTCATTTCAATTATTGTAACCATTATTATTATAAATACTTTGTAAATAAATACTTTGTAAATAAATACTGTATTTAAATAACAATTGTAACGAATAATTAAAGATGAATAAAAATCCATTTTGATCAGTTAATTCTTTTTCCAGCTGTTTATTTAATTACTTATAAATTCTTAAATTATAATAAATGGAAATAAATTCCAATTATCCTAACTTAGAATAAATAAACAATTAATGAACACTGTGGTTTTAGCATCGATCAACAATAAACCTGGCGTTCCAATTAAATAATGCACCGTTAATCAAACCAACATCCAGATACTTATCTTTTTACTGATTAAATCAACACTGCAGATTCTCAATTTAAGCACCTCAGCTTTTATCTCATCTCAAATCAAATGCCTTAGCCTTTACTGATTAAACAAAACACTACAATTTCTTGATTCAAATGCCTCAATCCAAATCTCAGAATAAACTGAAAAGAACTGTAAAATTAATTCTTTCTGAGAAATATGTGCACAAAAACCCTGATTCTTGGTTAAATGTCAGAGAAGCGTCCGCCTGATCAAAACCTGAGCCAACTAAACCAATCCTTAGCACTCTGCCTGAACTGCTTTAAAATCAATGAAAACCCTAAATTTTGTCTGACTGACGAGAAAAGTCTGTTTGACCGATTCTTGAGCCAGTCTGAAAAAATTAGGAAAAGCCCGAAGCTGTGATTTCTTGTGGAGAGATACGAGGGCAAATTTTGGGGTACAACAGTTGCCCCTGTTCAATCTTCTTGGACCTGAAGAGTTAGATTGGCAAGTTTGCCTTTCGCGACTCGAGGGTAAAAGGAGATTGGACACTAGAGTGCCCAGAAAATTTGCACTCGGTGATGTGATGGTAGAGGGAATGGGCTTACAGATGCCATTTGGTGATGGGCTTAAAGATGCCATCTGGTGACTGCTGGTAGGAGGATGGGCTTATAGATGCCATCTGGAAATGGGCTTAAAGATGCCATTTGGTGACTGCTGGTAGGAGGATGGGCTCATAGACGCCATCTGGAAATGGCCTTAAAGATGCCATTTGGAAGTGTTTGTTGAGGAGGATGGGCTTATAGATGCCATCTGAAAATGTTGAACTATATGTCATTGGTGAGTGGACGAGTATCAGAAAGGCATCCATGTTTTGGAACATCTCTGAACTAGGGGTATGAACAAGCAATGGATTGACATCCATGTTTGGAGAATCCGTAAACTGTTTTCAGGAGTTGGAGTTGAATAAGCAATAGAGTAGCATCCGTTGTTGGGAAGAATCCGTAAACTATTTTCAAAAGTTGCATCTGAACAAGTTATAGATTAACATCCGTTGTTGGGAAGAATCCGTAAACTGTTTTCAGAAGTCTTAAAGTGGAGAAGGAACCGGTGTAGGGTTTCCTGATGATGAGTCCGTGTAAAACTGCATCTGGATGAATCTGGAATAAGTATCAGAATGTCACCGTGTTTGGGTCACATCTGAACTATTTCTGGATGAATCTCGGAAGATGATGATTTTTGTCTGTTGACTGATCTTTTCCTGAAAAGGTAAAAAGTTAGTTGTATGCAATGTCATGATGCGTGATGCAATGTATGTTACATCAATGTTGATGATATGAATGTGATGAATGCGCAGGTAAGCTGATGAGTTGTCTTGCTGAGGATAGATGAATCCTGGATGGCTGGAGATAAAAGAATCTTGACTGCTGGGGAGGGCAAAAATATTTTGATTGCTGCGGATGAGAAGTCCTGGGACCACTGTTGGGGGGTCAGGAGCTTGGGTTGTATGTCAATCTACTGGGGGATTCCCGTCTTGAGGAGATCTTCACTGGAGAATATTCGAATACTCTGTGAGGAACTGAGAATGAGAGTCTTCACTCTGCTTGGGGATTGATAGTTGGAAGTTTTAACTCCGCTGGGGATTGACAATTTTGGCTCCACTGGGGATTTTGAATCTTGACTCTGAGGGGAATTAGATTCTGTGAGGCTCTCTGGCTGGGGATTCCAAGAATCTTTTGAGAAGGAACCGGTGTAGGGTTTCCTGATGATGAGTCCGTGTAAAACTGCATCTGGAGTTGAGAAGGAACCTGTGTAGGGTTTCTTCATGATGAGTCCGTGTAAAACTGCATCTGAGGTTTTGTGAAGGAACCGGTGTAGGGTTACTTCATGATGAGTCCGTGTAAAACTGCATCTGAGGTTTTGAGAAGGAACCGGTGTAGGGTTGCTTCATGATGAGTCCGTGTAAAACTGCACCTGAAAGGAAGGAACCTGTGTAGGGTTGCCTGATGATGAGTCCGTGTAAAACTGCATCTGGTTTTTGAGAAGGAACCGGTGTAGGGTTGCTTCATGATGAGTCCGTGTAAAATTGCATCTGAGGTTTTGAGAAGGAACCGGTGTAGGGTTGCTTCATGATGAGTCCGTGTAAAACTGCATCTGAGGTTTTGAGAAGGAACCGGTGTAGGGTTGCTTCATGATGAGTCCATGTAAAACTGCATCTGGAGTTGAGAAGGAACCGGTGTAGGGTTGCTTCATGATGAGTCCGTGTAAAACTGCATCTGAGGTTTTGATAAGGAACCGGTGTAGGGTTGCTTCATGATGAGTCCGTGTAAAACTGCATCTGAAAGGAAGGAACATGTGTAGGGTTGCCTGATGATGAGTCCGTGTAACACGGCATCTGGTTTTTTAGAAGGAACCAGTGTAGGGTTGCTTCATGATGAGTCAGTGTAAAACTGCATCTGAGGTTTTGAGAAGGAACCGGTGTAGGGTTGCTTCATGATGAGTCCGTGTAAAACTGCATCTGAGGTTTTGAGAAGGAACCGGTGTAGGGTTGCTTCATGATGAGTCCGTGTAAAACTGCATCTGGAGTTGAGAAGGAACCAGTGTAGGGTTGCTTCATGATGAGTTCGTGTAAAACTGCATCTGAGGTTTTGAGAAGGAACCGGTGTAGGGTTGCTTCATGATGAGTCAGTGTAAAACTGCATCTTCCAACAGGTGATGAAGGAATTGTTGAACACTTTTGACATTCGAATGCCCCAAGTGATGATGAAGGAGTCTTGAATCAGATTACTCTGCAAATTGAGAGATTTTGTTGAAATCTTGACTGGACTGCCCCAGGTTAACTGAACTTTGAACGATCTGTTGAAATCTTGACCGGACTTCCCCAGGTTAACTGGATGGTGACATGTCATGCCCCTTGTTGATAGGAGATTTGTCGTTGGAAGTGTTATCCTTTTGAAGTGATTTTTATTCACTGAGAGAGTTTTCGTTCCTCCGAACATTCGCTGTATGAATTCTTCGTTGTCAAACAAATAGTCAAATGCAAACAGTGATATTCAAGCGATGCAAAGTTTATGTTTGTCTCGAAGTTTTGAAAAATGCGTTTTTTAGCAGAAAACTTTTCATAAGACAAGTCAACACAAGATTTTAGAGCAAAGCCTTATAGGAGTCAGGATACCTTTTGTAACAGTACGCTTTCGAACTAACCCATGCTTCAATTAGGACTTTTGAAAGGTTGTAATGTGGCTTGGTTCACGGTTTAAGAAACAAAGGATAAAGGCTCAAAGTGTATTTGTACCCACCCGCTCTTCGTGATGTTCTTCAATCCTAAGCTCAGTTAATTGTGCGTCGCACTTTATTTGAGTTTGGAACGACTTTTGGGTGATGGTTCACCAGTTGAATTTTGGGAGGCAGTCATCATCTCCTTTTTTCTTTTGCAACATTTTTCATGTTGTTGAGGATTTGTAATGACCTCTCTATTTTGATTTTGATTTGTTATCCCTAACTTTTGCCTGACTGTCTCTGTTTTCGAGATCACAGTCAGCGAGATGCCCCAGCTTTCTTAAGCCTCCTTTACAGGTTTTGGCTTGGTGGCCTTTTCTCTTTTGAGAGATTGACTGCCTATGTGATAGGGAACCACCCTTGTGTTTTGATTCCAAAGGAATGCTTTGCTTTGTCGTCGTCGTTCGTTGTGTTACGAACCGAGAGTTTGCGACTTCAATGCGCATTTTCTTTTGAATTAACTGAGATACTACCCTGCCCCAGGTTTATATCAAAGGTTTTGATTGTTTAGAACAGAAAACTCCTACTTCTTTGGCTCGAAGGGGTTGACTAGGGATTATCTTCCTTATAACTCCAGTGTTTGGGATTTGAAAGAAATGCATGTACATCATCAGCAAGGTCTGTTCAAAAGCATACTGTATGAGATTATGGTATTGTTTCGTCATCCTCCCTCTAAAGGCTTGCAGCTTTTTATCAAGAGTTAAATATCATAAAGAAAGCATAAGAGTAGTGAAAACGAAAGGATGAATTCAATACAAACATATGCAATGCATTAATGAAACAGAGTTTGACATTAATAGTTAATTGTTTGAATAACACAAGAAATTACAACTTGAAAATTCGAATGAAACAAAAACAATCTCAATGATTTGGCATAGCAGGAGTGATCATGCTGGAGTCTCTGGAGGACCAAACTCAATCTCCTTGGCATCAATCAAATTCTGAATCTTGTACTTCAATGCCCAACAGTCGTTAGTGTCATGCCCGGGACTGTCAGAATGATAAGCACATGTTGCATTAGGATTGTAGTTAGGAGATGAAGTCTTGGGGTTCGGATGAGGCCCTATCAATGCAATCAGATTCATCCTCAACAAGTGCTGTAGTGCTTGAGACAGCGGCATGTTGATGTTGGTGAACTGTCTCTTAGGCTCGTCTGGCCTTCGTTGACTTCCCTTTGGCTGTTGTCGGCGTGACGTAGAACCAGAGATTAGGACTGCCCTGCATGTTGATCATGACGACCCTTTTGACTGTTCGCAGCATTGGACTCTTTCTTTCCGTTGTAGGGAATTATTTGAGTATCCGAGGATGTAGTTCCTTGGATCTTTCCACTTTTGATGCCCGCTTCGACCCTTTCTCCGGTCAGTATTAGCTCGGTGAACCCGGCTGAGGAGCTTCCAATTAAGTGATTGAATAGAGGTCCATTCAAAGTTCCCATGAAGATGTCAATCAGCTCCCTATCAGTTAAAGGAGGTTGCACCCTACCAGCCAAATCTCTCCACTTTTGGGCATATCCCTTGAAGCTTTCGTCGGAACCCATGGTCATGCTCTGCAATTGCACACGAGTTAGTGCAAGATCAGCATTGTACTGATACTGCTCATAGAAAGCAAAAGCTAAGTCCTTCCAGGTGTGGATGCGAGAACTCTTCAACTGATAAAACCACTCAAGTTGAGCCCCTACCAGACTTTCTTGGAAGAAATGGATCCAAAGCCTTGGATCAGTTGAGTATGGTTGAATCTTGCAAACATAGGACGTTAGGTCCATCTTAGGACAAGAAACTCCATCGTACACGGCAAAGGTAGGGACTTTGAACTTCGGAGGGATGACCAATCCAGGAACCAAACCCATGTCTCCTAGATCCAAGCCAGGTATTTGTTGGATCTCCATAGCATTGAGGCGATCCTCCAACTCTTTGTACTTGTCATCAGCGAGAGGGTATTGTTCCTCGGAGTAGTCAGCTTCTTCTTCATCAATCTCCACATTGTGGTCTTCTTTAAGACTATCCCCTATGTTGGATGGAGTTGCAAGGTCCAGGGTCTTAGGTCTTCTCCTCAAGTTCAGGATGCGGGCTGCCTTCTTGGACTTCTTCTTCTTGTCTTTGAGAAGAAGAGCTGTCAGATCCTCTTGCCCTTTCCCCATAGCCATAAGCACTTGTTGGAATTGAGCATTTTGAGCTTGGAGATCTTTCATTGTTTGTTCCATATCCATCTTACTGAAATAAACAGTAAGAAGATAAGGAGATCTGTATGGGAAACCTGTCATGCAATGATATGTATGATATATATGCAATGTTTTCAAGGATCTCTTGGGGTAAACACAAGAGAATGTTAGAGGTTGAACTTCGATCTTTGATTGGAGACCTTTGCACCGGTGGATGTCTTTCCACGAGAATCAAGCTCACCATGTCAAGTGAGTCATAGCCCCTGATTCAAGTTGTTGCACTTGATCTTTGATTGGAGAACTTTGTACCGGTGGATGTCTTTCCACGAGAATCAAGCTCACCATGTCAAGTGGGTCATAGCCCCTGATTCAAGTTGTTGCACTTGATCTTTGACGGCATTTGTTTAGAGGAGACACCTCTTGCCCTTTGGTAGACGTCTGGTTCAACGTAACCCTGCATCAAAAGAACCCTCGAGATCCTTGAAATGGTTAGTGAAAATGCTATGGTATGATGTTATGATGTTATGTACATGTATGCGAAAGCAAGTAAGTGTATGTACAGGCAATCATATTCACACAAAGCAAACAAGTCCTTAGGTTTAGGCTTGCATCGGGTTGTAGGTAAGTACCCTCTTTGAAGTTAGTTGGCTCATCCTGTCCTAGAAATAGAAACCGGGTTCTAAGGAGCTCAATATCATTGGATTATTTTCTGTGTTCATTGTTTTGGTTTAGCCACTTAACTGGCGACCAAAATATTCAAAGAAAACAACCCTCAATGAGTATAGTATCGAGTATCTACCAACTTCGGACTGCACCAAAGTCGGTCATCTCACTACCCCTAAAAAGGCTAAGATGGTCAATTAAGGTTCTAAGAGTTCGTTAGTGCTTCACGACATCACTCAGGAGCCCCGTACTCTCCTTGACTGAACTCAAGGGTTACCGGTACTCACAAATATGTCACACTAACATAGCTTACTGCTTCAACCATGTCGGTATACCCCGCACAGTTCCCTCACAGTTTTATTGCTATTTACCTAAAAAGGTGCCCCGAATCCGAGTGTAGGATTTACAACAAACCCAAACAAGAACCCAAAAGATAAAGCAATCAAGGCAATCAAAGCAAGAATGTAAAGGTGATCTAAACCCTAAGGTAACCTCACTTTTAGAGTAAATCCCCATCAGAGTCGCCAGTTCTGTGATACGGTGGGAGAACTGACTTGGGTTTCGCGTTTGTATTCACACTTGTTCGGTTGAGCAAGAGTCGCCACCGACTTTTTATTTTATCCTAAAGGAAAGGTTAAAAAAGCATAGGAAAAACCTTTTGAGATGTTTCGTGGGTTCGGGGGGTAGATTATGAAAAGGGAAGGTATTAGCACCCTTTTCATCCATGGTTATCCATGGGCTCTTAGTTACTTGTTTAGATCACTTGTCTTTGATTTTCAATTGTTTGGAAATGGTGTGTGTGTTTTGAAAATGTTTTTTGAAGAAGATGCCTTGTCTTAGGCAACCAATGTAATGACTCGTGTTTGAGTGTTTTACAAAGGTGTGTATCTTTTCGAAAAGATGTTTCAAATGTTTTTGAAAGTTTGTTTTGAAAGTGTTTGTGGAGTGTGGTTTGAAAAGTAGGCAAGTGTTTTTGAAAGTTTGATTTCAAGTAACTAATAGTTGTCTACCCCTAAATTTACTCAAAGGTTTTTCTCATGTTTTAACCCTTTTAACAATTTTGTTCCACCATTGTATTTGGTGGACAATCTTGCGTTTAGGATGTTTAACGGGACAGGCACGGGTCATCGTATGGACCATGAATGCAATGGTGCCAAGTGTCTTTGGCAATTTGCTTGAAGGGACTATGATCATTTTGATAGGCAACTTTCGAAAGCGTCATCGAGGGACTATGATCATTTGAATTGTTTGGCCAAAGAAACTCGACGTGCAAGCATGGCCCATTTTGGAAGGCAACAAGCGGGATTACCCTAGGGGTGCAAGTGTGATTGTGTATTGATTTCATGTATTTGTCTTATATTAGGTTATCTAGCATTTGATTTTATGTACATACAAACCCTAGGTCTAACCATTGTATATTTGAAAGCGGTAAATTGCGGGAATTTAAAGTCTACGCTATTACAAATAAGTATCCGGGAGTGGGGGTACAAATTTACAAATGGGGATGAGACTTAAGGGAGAGTAGTGTCCAAATAATTTAAAACCAAATCGAATTGCGCAAATGTAATATGTATCAAATGTACAAGATAAGCAAATGTAAAGTATCAATGTATTTGTGTATTGTAAATGTGTAAGTGTATTTGTATATGTGTATGTAATTTATTTACAGGTGCGAAAAATGTTAACTTAATGAAAAATTAAGTGTTTTGTTTATTTAATTTTGTATTCTCGTATTTTGTTAATATGTACAAGTAAGGATTTTTAAAAAGGAAATGTTTAACTTAAAATCTATTTTTTATGTATTTCTATGAATATTTTATACAAGGGTTTTTATAAAAAGGAAAAAATATGTTTTAAGAAAATTAATGCCTTATGTACAAAACAAAAGATTTAATCAAAGAAAAAAGAAATGTTTTAAGAAATCTATTTTATGTATATTAATTATACTAGCTTAAAAGAAATAAAAAGTAATTAGGAACATTTTATGTAAAAGAGTTAATGAAAATTGATATAAAAAATGGTATGTTAATTTATTAAAAGGGAAATATGATATGATAAAAAGATATTAGTTAAAAAAAAATGAAAAAAGGATGAATGGGCCAAAAGGGAATTTGGAGGCCTAAACAAATAATCAGAAGAAAAACAAAGAGGGGGTGCGTGCTGGCTTTAATGGGCTTCAGGCGCGTTGGACAGGGCAAGGCCCAAGTGATTGAGACAAACTTGTTTAGGGTTACTGGAATTTGTTTTCATTTGGGAGCTAGGGTTTGTGAGTTACACAGAGGCGCGCCGTTTATTCGTTTCTATCCTCTTCATCTTTTTCGCCATAGCTACTGAATGAGCTTCTTCGCCCATGGCCACCAGGCTTCCATCTTTGTCCCCTCTTCCCTCCTTGATCCAGCGAAGCGAGATTAAAAGGTGACGGTTTCTGCTTCCTTAACGCATTTAGAGTTTTGAATTTTAATGTTGTTGATTTCTCTTCCTTGCATGCTTACTTTCGTATTTTGAGGTGCGTGAAAAGGGAGAGAAGTTATACCTTTGGGGGATGGAGACGGAGGAGCACGGACCGGAGATGCTTCAGGCGGCCAAGGGCGAGGGCTAGTGATGCGCGAGCTTGCTCCTCCTGGTATGTCTAATGCCTTTGTCTTTTTAGGGTTCTATGATGATAAACTGAGAACCCTAGCACAATCACTTCCTTCCTCTTCTTCTGTTTCTTTCCCTCGTATGCTTGGATATTTGGTATGTTGTGCTTGAGTTGCCTTTCCCTCCTCTTCTTGTTGGCTTGCTTCTGTTGCCTAGCTCATGGTTTGCCCTGAGTATTGCTTTGTATGCTCTGAGATTATTTGATGATGATATGTTTGCTCTGAATGTCCTTGTTGGTATTGAGTATTGAATGCTATTTTGATTTGTGTGCTTGCCCAATGATGAAATCTTTCTGAGGGCTTGTGTTGGTTTGGAAGCTGGTTTTGGAAAGGGCTTAATGGCTCTGGTTTAAGGTTTGACAGGTTGGGACAAAGGCTTTGTTATTCAACAGGCTCCAGGCTTCTGGTTTAAGGCTTGGCAGGTTTAGGACAAAGGCTTTGTTATTCAACAGGCTTCAGGCTTTTGGTTTAAGGCTTGGTGTTTAGAGGCTTGACAGGTTTAGGACAAAGGCTTTGTGTTACAGGGTCTTGCTTTAAGGCATATGCAGGCTGATGCTTAGGCTTGTGTTGAAAACTGTTTAAGCTTCAGTTTGAGGCTTTTTGACTTTGTTGGTTGTTTTAACTGTGTTAAAGCAGGTTTTAGGTTTTGTTGTGAGGTTTGGAGGCCTTTTGCTTTTAGGCTTGCTTGGAGCAAGTTTAAGGCATATGCAGGTTTTTGAAAAGGGCTTTGAAGGTTGAGCTTGAGGCTTAACACAGGTTATGTGTTTGATAGGGTTGAACAAGTTTAGGCTTATGCTGTCTTTAGGCAAAGGCTTATGCAGGCTTTGCTTTTGGTGAGGTTTGGAGGCAGCTCTTCTCTATTTTGATACAGTTTGGAGGGTTTTATCTTTTTTTGATATCTCTGCCCCTTTTTTACTGTTCTATTACAGTTTGTTTTATATATTTCTTTCTTCAAGCCTAAGCCTTGTAAGCCTGCTTTTTTTTATCCCTTCTCTCTCTCTCTCTCTCTCTCTCCAGATTTTAAGCATTTAATATTGCTTAGATTTGTCCTTATTCTGAAAAGGTGACTGGTCTGAAAATGATGTAACTTTTGATGTTGCTTGCACTAGTTGGTTTACTCTGCATATCTTTTATCTCTTTTTCCAGATTTTATGCCTCTTTGTACTTCTTGACAGCTTTTGGGTAGCTTGCAGCCAGTTTCAATTAGTTCAATTTGGACTTTGTTAATAATTTATGAACTATGATGCTTTGTGCACTTTTCAATTGACTTGGTTCCTTTGGTTGAAAACTTGAAACTAGGCAGCATGTGTGACAATTTTGAATTTGTGCAATCATACTTTTGTGCATTTCATTCTTAAATTGCAAGACATTCCATCCCTCTTTGTGAACCGGGAGAAATCTCGTGATTTGCAGAGAGGGCAAACTGATTTCGGCCAGTCGCCTTTAATGATGAACCCAATTTTTATCTGTCTGCTTTTAATTATTTTATCTGCTTTGACTTTTCTTTCTTTTCTTTGTTTTGCAGATAAACATCAAATGGAGCAAAGGAGCAATGGATAGAAGATGAAGACTTAGGGATTTTTTTTTTTAGGATAGTTTTATTTCATTTCAATTATTGTAACCATTATTATTATAAATACTTTGTAAATAAATACTGTATTTAAATAACAATTGTAACGAATAATTAAAGATGAATAAAAATCCATTTTGATCAGTTAATTCTTTTTCCAGTTGTTTATTTAATTACTTATAAATTCTTAAATTATAATAAATGGAAATAAATTCCAATTATCCTAACTTAGAATAAATAAACAATTAATGAACACTGTGGTTTTAGCATCGATCAACAATAAACCTGGCGTTCCAATTAAACAATGCACCGTTAATCAAACCAACATCCAAATACTTATCTTTTTACTGATTAAATCAACACTGCAGATTCTCAATTTAAGCACCTCAGCTTTTATCTCATCTCAAATCAAATGCCTTAGCCTTTACTGATTAAACAAAACACTGCAATTTCTTGATTCAAATGCCTCAATCCAAATCTCAGAATAAACTGAAAAGAACTGTAAAATTAATTCTTTCTGAGAAATATACGCACAAAAACCCTGATTCTTGATTAAATGTCAGAGAAGCGTCCGCCTGATCAAAACCTGAGCCAACTCAACCAATCCTTAGCACTCTGCCTGAACTGCTTTAAAATCAATGAAAACCCTAAATTTTGTCTGACTGACGAGAAAAGTCTGTTTGACCGATTCTTGAGCCAGTCTGAAAAAATCAGGAAAAGCCCGAAGCTGTGATTTCTTGTGGAGAGATACGAGGGAAATTTTTGGGGTACAACAGCTGGCGACTCTGTCGGGGATCAATCCTAGGGTTTAGAATCCTTCCTCTTAGGTTTAGGGTTTTGTTTGGGTTTTTGGTGTTTTCAATATTTTCTTTATTTATTTATTATAATTATTTATTTTTGTATATTTATCTATTGTTATATTATTACCATTATTGTTTTTATTTATTGGCAGGATTTAATTTTAAAAAAAAATGTTTTCAAAACCTTAGAAAGAAGGTTCGTCTATTGGCAAATGGGATATATCATGCCTATGAGTTTTTGTGACGACTTCACCTAGAGTCGGTAGAATTCCAAAAAAGAAATATGTCTCAAGCGGTATCCTCTTGGGGGTAGGACTTTGGAATGAAACCTATTACTTTTTATATAACCCTTAAACCAAAACCTCACGTTGATACCTTTTACGACCTTAGAGGCGAAAGTTTCGATCTACAAAGAGGCTCTGCTTAAGGGAGGCCCTTGTGCCTTTCCCTCTCGTGTTATCCATGATACCCTTAAGGAAACCACCTTATAGGGGGTAAAAAATCTATAGGCCAAAACTAGGAACCCACCAACTAAGGATATCTTTCATAAAACCTGTTACTATGTCGCATTATCATACATTCATTCATCCTGCATTTCAAATATTCATTATTTTGCATTTTTTTGTCTTATTCACAGGACTAAAAAAATAATCAAAGGTTTTTGGTAAATGTATTAAAAATGGATTCCAGGTGTTGTACCCCAAAATTTGCCCTCTCATATTCCTCAAAACATTGCAAGAAAAATCTCCAAGTTGCTCAAGTTTGCTCAAGAGTTGGACAGACAAGCTATCTCCTAAGGCAGTCAACCCCAAATTAGGGTTTTCTGTTGCATCAAGATCCTTGAATCCAAATTACCTAAAGTGCTCTCCAATGTCCTAATATGTTCTCAAGGTCATCCATGTCAAGTTTTAAGCCTTGCAGAGGAAGTTTGCTCAGTCAATTCCTCAAGGGTCCAAAAATCGACTATGCTAGGGCAAAAGTCAACTGTGACCTATAAACAGTCAAACTTCAAGATTTTTTGTAAACATTCTCATTTTGAAGTATATTTCATCATTTTATCAAGGTTTGATCATGATTCATCAAAGATTGCTAAAAATTCATCAAGACTCAAAAGTTGCTAAATTAGGGTTTTGTAGGAAAAGTCAACTCAACTTTGACCAAGCATAACTTTCTCATACTTTATTAGAAATGACCCATCCAAAGCTCATTTTGAATAGGATTCAATTTCCTACCATCCATATTCATACCTCAAGATCAAAAAATGCACTCACAAGAAGTTATAAATTTTGACATTATAGGTCATTTTTTAAAGTCAACAAAAACACCTTTTTTTCCAAAGCTTATAACTTGAGCATAGAATATCAAAATAATATGATACCAAAAGGGTTGGTTATAGGACATACCAAGCTTTCTAAAAAGTCCAATAACACTTCCAAAAGTTCAAAATTGAAGAAGTTATGCATTGTTGAAGTTGGACTTTTTTGCAAAATTCCCAAAAGTCAATTATCCCAAAAACTTCAAATTTTGTCAAATGGGCCCATTCTTTTCCACTTGATTTGAGCTTGCATAGTTGCCCACGTTTCCTAGCTTCAGCCATGTGTCCATATATCATTTCAATTATTTAATTTGACTTTTATTTGAATTTATTCATTTTAAATCAAATTAAATCATATAAAATCAAAAAATTCATAACCAAATATTTTTTATTGATTGTAGGCTTCAATGGACAGCTAGCATATCTCCAAACTCGTACCAAGGCAAATCATGTGCAAAAAGATTGAATCAAGTCAAAATTGGCAAGTTTGTAAAGGGAGATAAAATCAAATATGCAAGCATTGATTGGAGAAGATTTGGATCAATTTTCTTACCCTAATACACTACACAATACATAAGCAAGCCAGGGGATACGAAACAAGGGTTGGAAAGTGCAGAGAGAGGCATAACAAGATTTGAAAAATTCACAAAAAAGCTTGAGATCGAAATCATAGTTGGAGGCATTTTCAGAGGCCAAGACTTGTCCCAATCGCTTCCTGGGCATTCACTCAAGCCAAATCAATCCAAAGCAAGCTTGTTCAGACATCCAAACACGCTGTAAGTGTCACGATAACCACCCCTGTTCTTGAAATCGAAACTCACCATTCTTGCATCTATAATGAAAACTAACTGCATATTTGTAATCCTAACAACATTTCCAAGCTATTTGCATCATTTAATTTCGTTTATGTAACCTGTACTGTAATTCGCCATAGCTAGGTTTTCTTGGTTTTTTTTGGGGGTTTTCTTTTCAGGCGAAATTAGGCTACAAGAAGGGTGTGGTTGTGACCAGGAGAGTGAGAGGAATACAACCATGCCTTTGGAATTCATATTGTGGTCTGAGAAGAATTTTTGAGATGAGCAACGTTGTAGCTACGGACTTCTGTCTGTTGGTAAAGGTCTGTGCACTTTTAGCCACAGACAAGAGGTTGAAGACAATACATGGCGTCCATCCATTGCGTTATTCAAATAGTGCGTGTTTTTTATTTTTGTTCTGGACATTAACTTTGTTTATTATATTATTGTTTATTCATATTATACTGACAAACAAAACAAGATGGTGTAGTGGCAAGGCAAGCGTGTATCATCCTTCAGGACCTGGGTTCGAATCTCAGGTCCCCCAATTTCTTATTAATTTTGTCTTTCAGGTGTTCCAATGCGTGTGTTGGCTTGCAGCTCACCATGCACCTTCATACATCCAAGAGACAGATGGCCAATGGCCAGATCTGATGGCTAGGGATTGAAGGACTACCAAGGCGTTAGTCAATGCATGCGCACTAGATCTGCAGAGTCAACAAAGGGCCAACACTAATGGGCCTTCCAATTTATACCAGCACCCACATAATCAGGCCCATACCCCCTTCTTCTCATTTATTTTGTTTATTTATTTTAATTGTTTTATTATTTTATTTAACTTCTAACCATTCACAAATTTCCTTTTATAAAATAAAATCACAAAAAATATTTTCTTTAATCAAAAGGGTCAAAACCCTAATCATGTGTCCGATTAAATTTTGCGCCGCGATTTATTTTCTTTTATCCAATAATGTACTTTCTTCCGGATTGTAATAGTTAATAGGACTTTTAATTATTTTTATTGCTTTATTTTATTTTTCAAAAGGGTTTGTCTTTGGCGATGTAAATACCCGACGCCTTGTAATTTAAATTCCATATTTTATTTCCGCAAATTATAACTATTAGATGTTTGATAATAGGATTGCATGACAAGACTGAATGTTTTAACCTAAAATCAACTTAGATCACCCTTAACATGTACAAAGATAAAAATAACTGAAAATAACACACTCGCACAGGCGCACTCCTAGGGTACACCTCGCTTGGTTGCCTTCGTACGTGGTCATTGAGTATAGGTCGCTTTAGAGATCGCCCTCTTGTATAAAAGATCATAGTCGCCTCGAAATGGTTGCCTCGGATATTGTTTCCTCGAAACAAATGATCTAAGACATTAGGGTTACCGCTAAGGCATCCTAACATTGCTTTAGTGACCGTATGTCCCTCATTCGAATTGACCCTTAAATTCCAACGACGGTGCTACCTACTCATTTATAGTGGGATAGAATTGTCTAAAGGACATTAGCATAGAACGATTCTTTTTTCTAGTAGGTAGATGGTTCTTAAGTACTTGCTCTTTCAAAAAAACAAAATCTTTTCAAACTTACACTCCTTTTTCGAACAAAGTTTTCAAAACATTTCATTACACTCTTGAGGACAGAAGCAAGAGTTAAATTGAAGTTTCAAAACAAGAACTTTTTGAAACCCACTAGCACAAAGAAAACAATTTTGAAAACAATGAGCAAGTACCTAAGAGCCCGTGGATAACCACGGATAGAAAGGGTGCTAACACCTTCCCTTTCTATAATCTACCCCCCGAACCTGAGAAATATCTCAAAAAAGGAATTTTTCTGTGTTTTTTTCCTTTCCTTGTTGGATAAAATAAAAGTCGGTGGCGACTCTTGCTTACTGCGATATTTTGCAAACACAAACGCAAAACGCAAACCAACATTCCGAAAAAACAGTCAGTTCTTCCCACCGTATCACAGAACTGGCGACTCTGCTGGGGATATTTATAAGTGGGGTGTACCTTAGGAATAGTTCATAATGTTTTCAATTGCTTGACTTGTATGCTTTATCTTTGTGGGCTTGAATTGGAGTTACTATAGATCCTAACCTGGATCTGGGGGATACCTTTTAAGTAAGTAGCAATAAACTGTGAGGGAACTATACGGCGTAGACCGATACGGTTGAAGTAGTAGCTAGGTTGGTGTGGCACTTTAGTATGTAACGATATCCCTTGTGGCGCAACGAGGAGAATATGGGTCTGCTAAGGGGTCATTAAGCACCAATTGACCTTAGAACCTTTAAATTGACCAACTTGGCCATAGAACAGTAGCAGTATGCTACACTCATTGAGACTAAACTCTCGCGATGATTCCGGTTGCAAGAAAAGGTTGCTAAACTGGAATTATGACCGATCGAGGGTAGTCAGTGATATTGAGATCCTCTAGAACCCGGTTACTATTTTTAGGACAGGTTTAAACCAACTGAACTGAAAGAGGGTAATACCTAAGCTCCTTGCCAGCCTGAAATCTAAGGGCTATCTGTGTGACTTGCTTGCCCTTACCATGTTTTCTATTTGTGAATACTTGTGGTGTGTTTTCTATCATGACATCATGACATCATGACATTGCATGCATTCTGCATTGGACTAACCTATTTCAAAGACAGGAGGGATTCATCTTTGTTCTGTTTTGTAGTTCATGACACCCATGCGTAGAAACACCATTCGGATCAACTTTGTCCAGATTCCCACCCAGCTTAAGGAATTGGTTGCAAAGATTTCAGATACTACCTCCTTTATCAGAAGACATGGGCACCTTCTTGGTTTGGTCACCTCCAAGATGGATGAACAGATGATGAGTGTCTTAGTCCAGTTCTTTGATCTACTGTACCATTGCTTTACCTTTCCGGACTACCAGTTGGTCCCTACCTTGGAAGAGTTCTCTGATCTGCTTGGTATCTCTATTCTGGAGTAAATCCCGTTCACAGGTTGGGAGAAGATCCTTAGGCCATAAGAGATTGCTTCAGCCCTCCATCTGACAAAGGCTAAGGTAATGTCTAATTGGGAAACTCGTAGTGGAGCAAAGGGCTTCTTGACTAAATTCTTGGTTGGTAAAGCTAATCAGTTCTGGGAAAATCTAGACTTCCAGGCATTTAAAGACATTTTGACTCTTCTCATATATGGTTTGGTGTTGTTTCCTAATTCGGATTCCTTCGTCGACGTGAATGCAGTAAATATTTTCATATCCGGTAATCCTGTGCCCACCCTCTTGGGTGACATTCTTCATTCTCTTTATGCCCGTACTGCTCGGAAGCGGGGAACCCTTATGTGTTATGCACCATTGTTGGCGAGGTAGTTTATTTCTCACCTTCCCAAATCAGTTTTGAAGAACAAAGAAGGCATGGGCTGGGCCAATAGGATTATGTCTCTCTCTCATAATGACATCATTTGGACTATTAAGGGTATGGAAGATGTGGCTATTATTGATCGCTGTGGGGAATACCCCAATGTTCCACTGATAGGAACTAATGGAGGAATCACTTATAATCCGTGCTTGGCCTTACGTCAGTTTGGGCGAGCTAGAAGAGAAGGACCTCATGAGTTGCTAATGCTTAGTATTGTCTTTGACTTCCAAGGGGATAGTGACGAGCAACGCCGCAGATTCATAAGAGCTTGGGATAGATAACACAAGTCTGATCCGCACGAGCTAGGTGCGAAGACTTCTCTTCCGATGGAGCCATATCTCAGATGGGTTCAAATTCGTGCCCAAAAGTTGGGAATGTCGTACGAATTTGTCTTGCCTATAATTGTTGAGGTTGCTGATGAAGAAGGGGTTCCTCCTACCATCCTCCATCCATACATGCCTACTAACATTGGGGCATTAAAGAGATCTTGGATGCAGCTGAGAGAAGAGCGGGACACTTACAGAGAAAAGTATCACGAGCAAGAGCAGAAGATTAAGAAGTTGACAAGGCAGCTGAAGAACGAGCGGATCCTTAATGACTATGTCCGCACCGACAAGAAACGACCATGGGAGCACTGATTGTCTTTTGATTATTTCTAGTTTTGATTTACTTTTCAGGTTTTCTTTCTTGTAATGACTTAAAGGCATCGGTCGAACAATTGATTTCAAAGTTTATCTAATAAAAGTGTGTTTCATTTTTTGTTTGCGAATTTGAATCCCTAAAGTCTTCGAAATCATATCATGCGCATATCATTCCCATGCACCTCATAACAGGTACCCTTACAGGTATCTTATCTTCTTCGCTGTTTATTTCAGCATCATGTCTTCTGAACCATCAACTGAACAGGCAATCAAGGCTCTGCAAGCTCAAAACGCCCAGTTCCAGGAATTGTTCATGAGTTTGGCTAAGGGTCAGCAAGATCTGAAGACCCTTATCTTGAAAGAGAAGAAGAAGAAGAAGAAGAAGAAGACAGTCCTATTTAATATGGGTCGCAGATTTGGAAACGATTTTGTGAGAAGAGGTTGATTTGACCCACTCATCTGGAGGGGGAGATAATCAAGAAGAAAGGAGGGATCCTAGCCCTGTGGTTTCAGACAACGAGACCGACTTCGACGAAGACCAGTATCCTCTGGCTGAGGATAGATATAAGCAACTGGAAGACCGGTTGAGTGCGATGGAAGTTCAGAAAGTGCCTGGTCTGGACTTTGGAGACTTCGGTTTGTCATCTGGGGTGGTGATTCCCCACAAATTTAAAGCACCAATCTTTGCTAAGTACGACGGGGTTTCTTGTCCAAAACTGCACCTTCGTTCGTGTGTTAGGAAGATTCAGCCATACACCGCTGACAAGAACCTCTGGATCCACTTGTTTCAAGATAGTCTCTCAGGGACTCAGCTTGAGTGGTTTTACCAGCTGCAAGGAGCTAGTATTCGTAATTGGGAGGACTTGGTTGCTGCTTTCTACAAGCAGTACCAATACAATACCGACCTTTCTCCCACGTGTACCCAACTCCAGGGTATGTCTATGAGTGCGGGCGAAGGTTTCAAAGATTACGCTCAAAAGTGGAGGGACCTTGCTGGTAGAGTGCAACCTCCCTTGGCCGATAGGGAACTAGTGGATATGTTTTTAGGGACCCTGTCTTGTCCGTATTTCAACCATCTGATTGGAAGTTCATCGTCTGGGTTTACAGAGCTGATTATGACCGTAGAAAGAATTGAGGTTGGCATCAAGAGCGGTAAAATACAGAAGGGTGCTTCATCAGGCATCGAGAAGAAGCCTTTTAAGAAGGAGTCCAGTGCTGTTTATAGTTCAAAAAGCCAGTATAGACCTGAACGCCGCCAAGCTGTTAATGCGTTTGTTATATCAAGACCTACTGGTGCTCCTCAGCGCAATAATCAGCCAAGGGCCGAGAGACCATGAAGATAATTCACTTCGCTCAACATGACTTTATCCCAAATTCTGCTGCAGTTATTGAAGACCAACCTGGTGACTCTGAGGGAGGCCCCAAAGAGTCCCAACACAACATCACCGATGTACGATCTGAATGCCCGCTGTGCTTTTCACTCTGATAGCCCAGGGCATGATACGGATAACTGTTGGGTCCTGAAGAACAAGGTACGGGACTTGATTGATGCTAAGGAGATTGATTTCGAGGCACCTGAAAGATCTAATGTTGTGACTGCTCCTATGCCCAAGCATGGAGTGAATGCTATAGATGAAGACTCGTTTGTGGTTTCTGTGAAAGACATTGTTACTCCCTTGATGACTGTGAAGAAGAACCTTTTGTTAGCCAGTTTATTTCCGGGCTGTGACGAATGTTTCCGTATGTGTTCTGTCCTACCTACCGGTTGCCATCTTTTGAAGTCAGGTGTCTAATGCCTGATGGATAATAAAGAAATTCTGTTTGAGAAGGTTGTTGTTCCTTTGGTTCCTACTAAAGAAGTTGCTATAATCACCATTTTCGACAATTCTTCCAAGGCTTCCACGAGAAAGCCTGTTAGAATTACATTTGTTCCTAGAATCGGACCATTGATCATCACTGTTCCAGGGCATATCCCCTATACATCCAATAAAGATGTCCCTTGGCACTACGGGGATGATGTGTATTATCACGGGGTTAAACAAGATTTGGATACTGATAATGACGTCAGCAATATCGTTGGATCTAGTAAAGTCACCCGCAGCGGAAGACTTTTCTCCCTCGAGATCTCTGCACCAGTTGTTCCGAAGCCTGTCGTTATTACACCTGCCAGTGTACCTGTTACTGTCCCTGTTCAAGTTCCAATTCTTACCCCTGTTGCCGAGTCGTCTGACGCTCGGGGCAAAGAGATCACCGATGAGCCTTCCCGGACGGAGGCACCGAAGAAGATTACCATTGAAGCTTCTAGACAAGAGATGGAAGAGATTTTAAAGATCATCAAAAAAAGCGACTACAATGTAGTCAAGCAGCTGGGGAAAACCCCGTCCAAAATTTCTATGTTGTCACTGTTGCTATGCTCATAAGCCCATACCAAGGCTCTGATTGCTTTCCTGAAGACTGCACACATATCGCAAGAAACATCACCTGATCAGTTTAAAGATTGTGTGGCTAGTCTGACAGCAGATAATGGGTTGGGCTTCTCTGACGCCGACTTGACTGTTAAGGGGAAGAGTCACAACGATGCCCTGCATGTCTCCATTGAATGCAGGGGCACTAATCTTTCTCACGTATTGGTAGATACTGGATCTTCATTGAATGTGTTACCTAAGAAAGCTCTAGACTGGTTATACTGTGAAGGGTTGGAGCTGAAACCAAGCAACGTTGTAGTCAGGGCCTTTGATGGGTCTAAGAGGATGGTGCATAGAAAAGTGGATATTCCGATTAAGGTTGGTTCTCAGGTTTTCGCATCTACATTATATGTGATGGACATTCGGCCATCTTATTCTTGTTTGCTGGGTCACCCGTGGATCCACAAAGCTGGGGCAGTAACCAAAACGCTCCACCAAAAGCTAAAGTACCCAGTGAAAGGGAAAATTGTGACAGTACAAGGAGAGGAGGAGTACATGGTGAGCCACCTAAACTCTTTACGATATGTAGAGATGGACGGGGAGTTCATTGAGACCCCATTTCAGCATTTTGAAGAGGTTCCCCAGACGTTAGCGTTAACTGAGACTGTTGTCGAAGATCCTCCAATGAAGATGGCTTCCTTCAAGGATGCCCAGGTTGTTTTTGAGAAAGGTGGGTGTGCAAATTGGGGCCAACTCCCTGATTTTGCACATAAGACTAACAAGTTTGGTTTGGGTTTCACTGCAGAAGCTCAAAGGGCTGTTCGGAGTGCACGGATCAGAAGACCTCCCCTGTTTATCAGCAATTCAGGAGTGAATGCCATTGAAGACGATGTTGAAGAATCTGAGTTCAACAGTTGGATCTATCCTACTACTAATGGTGGACTGAGCAATTGGATAGCAAAGGACTTCGTCCCAATTTCTTTTATTACCCAGTAATGAGACTTTTGTTTTGAATTTGTAACAGACAATGTTTTAAACTTTATGGCCCGGTGTCTTACCCGGGGCACCGTGGCTTCATTTGTGAGGGCTTTATGTGTGTCATCTACATATATCATTAATAAAAGCATTGGACGTTTCTTGCATTTCAAATTTTGCGCTCCTTGTTTTTCTTTTATTATATATATTGCAAAACAGCTATTTTACACACACTCACATATACAGGTCTACATCCACTCTGGATCCTACTGGTAACGACTCTACTACTGCCGATTATGACTTCGAAAGTATGATCAACTTAGCCGAAGACGAAGGTGAAGATGATTGTGAAGTGCCTGGTGAACTTGCTAGACTGCTACTTCAAGAAGAGAGGGTCATACTGCCGCACGAAGAGCCGGTGGAATCATTGAATCTGGGTACAAAGGTAGACAAGAAAGAGGTCAAGATTGGTGCAAATTTGGAACCTAGTGTCAAGCAACAGTTGATTCAGATGCTGCGAGACTACGTTGAGATCTTTGCCTGGTCTTACGAAGATATGCCTGGTTTGGATACTGATATTGTGGTTCACCGCCTGCCTACCAAGGAAGACTGTCCTCCAGTGAAACAGAAGGTTCGCCGAATGCGCCCGGAGATGTCTGAGAAAATCAAAACTGAAGTTATGAAACAGTTCGATGCCGGTTTTTTAGCAGTTACTTCTTACCCACAGTGGGTGGCCAAAGTGGTTCCTGTGCCGAAGAAGGATGGTAAGGTTCGAATGTGTGTTGACTATAGGGATCTGAACAGGGCAAGCCCCAAGGATGATTTCCCTCTGCCTCATATCGACGTTCTGGTTGACAACACCGCTCAACATAAGGTCTTCTCCTTTATGGAATGTTTCTCTGGTTATAATCAGATTAAAATGGCTGTCGAAGACATGGAGAAGACGACCTTTGTTACTAAATGGGGTACCTTTTGCTACAAAGTCATGCCCTTCGGATTGAAGAATGCTGGGGCAACATATCAGCGCGCCATGGTCGCCTTGTTCCATGACATGATCCATCATGAGATTGAGGTATACGTTGATGATATGATTGCAAGATCCCAGACTGAAGAAGAACATCTTGACCACCTTCAGAAGTTATTTCACAGGTTGAAGTTGTACAAACTGAGGCTAAACCCGAACAAGTGCACCTTCGGGGTGAGATCTGGTAAGCTGTTGGGTTTTGTCGTAAGCGATAAAGGTATTCAATTGGATTCTGCAAAGGTGAAGGCTATACAGGAAATGCCAGCTCCCCGAACAGAAAAAGAAGTCAGAGGCTTTCTGGGATGACTAAACTACATTGCCTGATTCATCTCGCACTTGACTGCTACTTGTGAGCCAATATTCAAGTTACTGAAGAAAGATTAAGTGGTAATATGGAATGATGAATGTGAGGCCGCCTTCGAAAGGATCAAGGAATATCTCCAAGAGCCACCTATTCTGATGCCTCCAGTTGAAAGGATACCTTTGATCTTATACTTGACAGTACTCGATAATTCAATGGGGTGCGTGCTGGGGCAGCATGATGAGTCTGGCCGAAAAGAGCATGCTATTTATTACCTTAGAAAAAAGTTTACCGACTGTGAGACCCGATACTCATTGCTCGAGAAAACTTGCTGCGCTTTGGCATGGGCTTCTCGCTGGCTGAGACAGTATATGCTGACTCACACTACTCTATTGATATCAAAGATGGATCCAATCAAGTATATCTTCGAGAAGCCTGCCTTGTCTGGACGGATAGTAAGATGGCAGATGATCTTGACTGAGTATGACATCCAGTATACGACCCAAAAGGCAATTAAAGGAAGTGTGTTGGCAGATCATCTGGCACATCAGGCAGTGGATGATTACCAGTCTATGAACTTTGAATTTCCGGATGAGAGTATCATGTTGGTGACTGACTGTGAGACACCTGGACCGGATGAAGGATCTGAGGAAGAATCCCGATGGTCTATGTACTTTGATGGAGCTTCGGACGCTTTGGGCAATGGCATTGGCGCCGTGATCATATCTCCTAAAGGCTCTCATACTCTGTTCACCGTCCGACTATGTTTCAACTGCACCAACAACATGGTGGAGTATGAAGCATGCATTATGGGTCTTCGAGCAGCTATTGACCTAAGGATTAAGTTCTTGAGTGTCTTAGGAGAATCCGCTCTTGTGATCATTCAGATTAAAGGCGAGTGAGATACAAAACACCCAAATCTTATTCCTTACAAGGAGTATGTGTTGATGTTGCTTCCACACTTCGCGGAGATAACCTTTGAACACATCCCTAGAGAGGAGAATCAGTTGGCGGACGCGCTAGCTATGATGTCTTCTATGTTCAAAGTCAATTGGGACAACGAAGCTCCCCGGATTATCATTGAAAGATTGGACGAACCTGCACATTTCTGTGACATTGAGGCTGAACAGGTAACAGAAAAGCCATGGTTTCATGAGGTGAATAGGTATCTTGAAGCTCAGGAGTACCCCGAGGGTGCATCTGTTAATGACAAAAAGTTTTTGAGGAGGTTCGCGGAAAAGTTCTTCATCAGCAATGGAATCCTTTACAAACGTAACCATGATTCCACCTTACTGCGTTGTGTGGATAAGAATGAAGCGGAAAGGATCATGGCGGAGTTACATGAAGGTACTTTCGGAACTCATTCCAGCGGACACACCATGGCGAAGAAAATCCTACGGGCGGGATATTATTGGTCCACTATGGAAGCCGACTGTTATCAGCATTCTCGGACCTGTCACAAGTGCCAAGTCTATGCTGATAAAGTGCACACACCTCCAGTACCTCTGAATGTCTTGACGGCACCTTGGCCTTTTGCAATGTGGGGCATTAATATGATCGGCGAGATCAGACCTACGGTGTCTAACGGACATCCTTTCATCCTGGTAGTTATTGATTACTTTACAAAGTGGGTTGAAGCAGCTTCCTTTACTACAGTAACCAAGAACGTCGTGGCACGGTTCATTCGGCACAATCTGATCTGTCGATATGGTGTACCAAAGAGGATCATTACGGACAACGGTACAAATCTCAACAATAAGATGATCACTGAGCTCTGCCAGCAGTTTAAGATACAACATCACAACTCTTCTCCCTACCGGCCGAAGATGAATGGGGCTGTTGAGGCGGCTAATAAGAACATTAAGAAGATTGTGCAGAAGATGACAGTGACATACAAAGATTGGCACGAGATGCTAACGTTTTCTCTTCATGAGTACCGTACCTCAGCGCGGACGTCAACAAGAGAAACACCCTATTCCTTGGTATATGGCATGGAGGCAGTCTTGCCCATTGAAGTTCAGATACCCTCTCTTCGGATTATGAATGATGTAGGTTTGAGCGAAGATGACTGGATTCCGACCCGGCTTGATCAGTTGAACTTAATAGACGAGAAAAGACTTACTGCTATTTGTCATGGTCAAACGTATCAAAAGCGGATGATCAAGGCGTTTAACAAGAAAGTCAGACGACAAGAGTATCAAGTTAGGGACCTGGTTATCAACCGCATCATACTACCTCAAGGTGAATCCAGGGGCAAATGGACCCCTACCCACGAAGGGCCATTTATGGTTAAGAACATTTTCTCAGGAGGAGCTATGATTCTAACCACCATGGATGGTGACGACCTTCCTCACCCCGTCAATGCAGACATAGTGAAAAAATACTACGCATAATAAACGACCCACTAGGTTGACACACCTAGGCAAAAATAAGGGCTTCCCGGCAAACCAAAAGGGTTCGGGCAAAAATAAGGAATGAAAATGAAAAAATATGTACACCCGGTAAGTCAAAAACCTGAAAAGGCAACTTGGGCAAAAAAGGGTATCCCGGTGGACTGAAAACCCGAAAGGGCGGTCCAGGAAAAAATTAGGGATCAAAGCGTAACACGATGTCTCATTGGATCGCCTTGCAACCAGACTTCGGTATCGACTATCAAGCTCGGACGGCACTAATCAATTTGATCTACCTTCAACCAAGTAGCAAAGTGATGAGATGCTCGAAGACATAAGGGCAACAATAGAGTTGAAACCCAATGGGATTATTCACATAGCTGTTTTGTTTAGTTTTTCACAAATTGTGTAAATTCTATTATTCGGCGGCGTTCTCTTACTAGGACGTCAGCCTCTTGTACAAAAACGCCTATTTACAGGCCAAATTTCAAAATCAATACAATTCATTTTCAGAGAAATTTCAAACTATTTTTCCTTTTTCTGTTTTGTTTTGCAAAAGAACGTCCAATGTTCATTTTTGATATATGCATTTGACATTAATTGTTGCTCATAAATATTTACATGCGAAACAAAAGACGATTACTGGTAATATCAGAAACAGGGGCAATAAGAATTGTCCAAACTTTATAGTTGCTCTATCCACCAGATACAAAGGTAGATTCAGTTGAAGAATGGTTAAAGTGCTTTCACTCCCTGCAGAGTAAGACAGTAATGTTAACTCTCCCCAGCTGAGACTTGCAACTGTGAATGAATCGGTAATATTCTCCCCAAGCAGAGTTTATCTACCATCAACACTGAAAAGGTCTTAATATTCCCCAGCGGAGTATAAGAATATTCCCTGGCAGAGTACAAGATATCCCCAGTGGAGTCTGAAATTTTTCCAGCGCAATCTGAAAAAGCTTCCCCAGTAGAACTCGGAGAATCATCCCCAGTAAACTTTTGAAGATTGTCCCCAGCAAGTTCAAAGGATTATCTCCATAAGAGTCTAGAAGGTTATCCCCAGCGAAGTCGCAACTGAAAGATCATCCCCAGTGGAGTTCTTTTCTTTCACAAACAGAAGTCAATCCCCAACAGGATTCAGTATCACCAGCAACGGTAATTCATCCCCGGCGGAATTTATTGGTGGAGTCCTCAGCAGAGCATCTCTTCCCCACAGAGTAATCTCCTCATCAGTTTATCCCCCAACGGAGTTATCCTCTCCTGCAGGTTTATTCTCGCATTCATCTTCGTTTGCTATCCCCAGTGGAAATGAAGAAGTTGACTCTTTTCTCCAGCAGCTATCCGAGATTTATTTTCCCCCAGGTAAAACATTACATTTCCATACATCATGATACATGCATATACGCATCATACAACACAATATCATTTATTTTGAGAACATCATTGCTTGATATATATATATATATATATATATATATATATATATATATATATATATATATATATATATATATATATATATATATATATATATATATATATATATATATATATATATCATGCATTGCATACGACTGACCTTTACCTTTCAGGAAGGATGTAGTTAAGTTCTCAGCTATGTCGAACTACTGACTGGTTCTTAAATCTCAACTGAATTATTCTAGGTTGAATTACAGATAAGGTTCTAAATCTTGACAATTTTCCTCCGTCGAAGTGTGGATGAGTTCTTAAATCTTGACAGAATTATCCTCCGTTGAAGTACAGAAAGTCCTAGATCTCGATGAAGATGTTTCCCTCAGTCGAAGTACTGACCGGTTCTTAAATCTCAACTGAATTAGTCTCAGTTTAATTATAGATAAGGTTCTAAACTTCGGCAATATTCCTCCATCGAAGTGTGGACGAGATCTTAAATCTCAATAGAATTATCCTCGATTGAATTACAGACAGTTCCTAGATCTTGATGAAGATGTTTCCCTCAGTCGAAGGACTGACCGGTTCTTAAAATCTCAACTGAATTATTCTCGGTTGAATTACAGATAAGGTTCTAAATCTCGACAGTTTTCCTCCGTCGAAGTGTGGACAAATTCTTAAATCTCAACAGAATTATCCTCGGTTGAATTACAGACAGTCCCTAGATATCGATGAAGATGTTTCCCTCAGTCGAAGTGCTGACCGGTTCTTAAATCTCAACTGAATTATCCTCGGTTGAATTATAGATAAGGTTCTGAATCTCGATAAGTTTCTCCGTCAGACTACAGACAGTTCCTAAATCTCAGCAGAGTTTTCTCAGTTGAATTACGGGAAAGTCCTAAATCTCGACGAAGATGTTTCCCCCCAGTTGAATTAAGGACAAGTTCTTAAAACTCAGCAGAGATGTTCTCTCAGCTGAAGTACAGGCAAGTTCTTAAATCTCAACAAAATTAGACTTCCCCAGCGAAATCTTCTACAACAACAGGTATGCAAGATCTCGCTAAGGAATCTCTTATACGATCGACACTCCTGCAGATGGCATCTTCAAGTCCATCCTCCCGCCAGCGATCTCCAAATGGCATCTGTAAGCCCATTCCCGACATCACAAGGCTGATACCACTTCATGCGAGTGCAAATTTCTGGGCACTCTAGTGTTCCATCATCTTCCACCTTCGGATCACGAAAGGCGCGAAAGCCAATCTACATCCTCAGGTTTAAGAAGATTGAACAGGGGCAGTTGTTGTACCCCAAAATTTGCCCTCTCATATTCCTCAAAACATTGCAAGAAAAATCTCCAAGTTGCTCAAGTTTGCTCATGAGTTGGACAGACAAGCTATCTCCTAAGGCAGTCAACCCCAAATTAGGGTTTTCTGTTGCATCAAGATCCTTGAATCCAAATGACCTAAAGTGCTCCCCAATGTCCTAACATGTTATCAAGGTCATCCGTGTCAAGTTTCAAGCCTTGCAGAGGAAGTTTTCTCGGTCAATTGCTCAAGGGTCCAAAAATTTACTATGCTAGGGCAAAAGTCAACTGTGACCTATAAACAGTCAAACTTCAAGATTTTTTTGTAAACATTCTCATTTTGAAGTATATTTCATCATTTTACCAAGGGTTGATCATGATTCATCAAATATTTCTCAAAATTCATCAAGACTCAAAAGTTGCTAAATTAGGGTTTTGCAGGAAAAGTCAACTCAACTTTGACCAAGCAAAACTTTCTCATACTTTATGAGAAATGACCCATCCAAATATCATTTTTAAGAGGATTCAATTTCCTACAATCCATCTTCATACCCCAAGATCAAAAAATGCACTCACAAGAAGTTATGAATTTCGACATAATAGGTCATTTTTGAAAGTCAACAAAAACACCTTTTTTTCCAAAGCTTATAACTTGAGTATGGAATATCAAAATGATATGAGACCAAAAGGGTTGGTTAGAGGACATCCCAAGATTTCTATAAAGTCCAAGAACACTTCCAAAAGTTCAAAATCGAAGAAGTTATGCATTGTTGACGTTGGACTTTTTTGCAAAATTGCCAAAAGTCAACTATCCCCAAAACATCAAATTTTGTCAAATGGGCCCATTCTTTTCCACGTGATTTGAGCTTGCATAGTTTCCCACGTGTCCTAGCTTCAGTCATGTGTCCATATATCATTTCTATTATTTAATTTGACTTTTATTTGAATTTATTCATTTTAAATCAAATTAAATCATATAAAATCAAAAAATTTATAACCAGAGATTTTTTATTGATTGTAGGCTTCAATGGATAGCTAGCATATCTCCAAACTCGTACAAAGGCAAATCATGTGCAAAAAGATTGAATCAAGTCAAAATTGGCAAGTTTGTAAAGGGAGATAAAATCAAATATGCAAGCATTGATTGGAGAAGATTTGGATCAATTTTCTTACCTTAATACACTACACAATACATAAGCAAGCCAGGGGATATGAAACAAGGTTTGGAAAGTGCAGAGAGAGGCAGAACAAGATTTGAAAAATTCACAAAAAAGCTTGAGATCGAAATCATAGTTGGAGGCATTTTCAGAGGCCATGACCTGTCCCAATCGCTTCCTGGGCATTCACTCAAGCCAAACCAATCCAAAGCAAGCTTGTTCAGACATCCAAACGCGTTGTAAGTGTCACGATAACCACCCCTGTTCTTGAAATCGAAACTCACCATTCTTGTATCTATAATGAAAACTAACTGCATATTTGTAATCCTCACAACATTCCCAAGTTATTTGCATCATTTAATTTCGTTTATGTAACATGTACTGCAATTCGCCATAGCTAGGTTTTCTTGGATATTTTTGGGGTTTTTCTTTTCAGGCGAAATTAGGCTACAAGAAGGGTGTGGTTGTGACCGGGAGAGTGAGACGAATACAACCATGCCTTTGGAATTCATTTTTGTGGCCTGAGAATAATTTTTGAGATGAGCAACTTTGTAGCTACAGACTTCTGTCTGTTGGTATAGGTCTGTGCACTTTTAGCCATAGACAAGAGGTTGAAGACAATACATGGCGTCCATCCATTGCGTTATTCATATAGCGCGCGTTTTTTATTTTTGTTTTGGCCATTAACTTTGTTTATTATATTATTGTTTATTCATATTATACTGACAAACAAAACAAGATGGTGTAGTGGCAAGGCAAGCGTGTATCATCCTTCAGGACCTGGGTTCGAATCCCAGGTCCCCCAATTTCTTATTAATTTTGTCTTTCAGGTGTTCCAATGCGCGTGTTGGCTTGCAGCTCACCATGCGCCTTCATACAACCAAGAGACAGATGGCCAATGGCCAGATCTGATGGCTAGGGATTGAAGGACTACCAAGGCGTTAGTCAACGCATGCGCACTAGATCTACATAGTCAACAAAGGGCCAACACTAATGGGCCTTCCAATTGCTACCAGCACCCACATAATCAGGCCCATACCCCCTTCTTCCCATTTATTTTGTTTATTTATTTTAATTATTTTATTATTTTATTTAACTTCTAACCAATAAAAAATTTCCTTTTATAAAATAAAATCACAAAAAATATTTTCTTTAATCAAAAGGGTCAAAACCCTAATCATGCGTCCGATTAAATTTTGCGTCGTGGTTTATTTTCTTTTATCCAATAATGTACTTGCTTCCGAATTGTAATAGTTAATAGGACTTTTAATTATTTTCATTGCTTTATTTTATTTTTCAAAAGGGTTTGTCTTTGGCGATGTAAATACTTGACGCCTTGTAATTTAAATTCCGCATTTTATTTCCGCAAATTATAACTGTTAGATGTTTGATAATAGGATTGCATGACAAGACTGAATGTTTTAAACTAAAATCAACTTAGATCACCCTTAACATGTACAAAGATAAAAATAACTGAAAACAACACACTCGCACAGGCGCACTTCTAGGGTACACCTCGCTTGGTTGCCTTCGTACGCGGTCATTGAGTATAGGTCGCTTTAGAGATTGTCCTCTTGTCTAAAAGATCATAGTCGCCTCGAAATGGTTGCCTCAGATATTGTTGCCTCAAAACAAATGATCTAAGACATTAGGGTTACCGCTAAGGCATCCTAACATTGCTTTAGTGACCGTATGTCCCTCATTCGAATTGACCCTTAAATTCCAACGACGGTGCTACCTACTCATTCATAGTGGGATAACATTGTCTAAACGACAGTAGCATAGAACAATTCTTTTTCAAGTAGGTAGATGGTTCTTAAGTACTTGCTCTTTCAAAAAAACAAAATCTTTTCACACTTACACTCCTTTTTCGAACAAAGTTTTCAAAACACTTCATTACACTCTTGAGGACAGAAGCAAGAGTTAAATCGAAGTTTCAAAACAAAAACTTTTTCAAACCCACAAGCACAAAGAAAACAATTTTGAAAACAATGAGAAAGTACCTAAGAGCCTGTGGATAACCACTGATAGAAAGGGTGCTAACACCTTCCCTTTCTATAATCTACCCCCCGAACCTGAGAAATATCTTGAAAAAGGAATTTTTCTGTGCTTTTTTCCTTTCCTTGTTGGATAAAATAAAAGTCGGTGGCGACTCTTGCTTACCGCGACATTTTGCGAACACAAACGCAAAATGCAAACCAGCATTCCGAAAAAACAGTCTGTTCTTCCCACCGTATCACACCAGGGGAAAACGATTTGTCTGTGTTAGTGTTGTCAAGCCAAATATGACAAAGATAATAATCATCAAGGAGAAACTGCCTGAAAAAGCCATGAAGATGTTAGTGCTTCCAATAGTTGCTTTTTGGTTCGAACATTTTTCAATATCTGAATTGTATTCTCTTTTGAGAATGACTATTATTAATGAAAGTATGTTTGATTCCATATTCGAACTGCATATTCATTTCAAGATGCTCACCAATAAAAAGCAAAACCTAGAAAAAATATATAAAGGAATCCAATGTGAATAAAATAAAGGTCAAATTGTTTTAGCATATTCATATGCATCAATGCATTTGTAAGCGTCTCATTTCACATTTCATAAAAAAAACTTATTATTTTCCGAAATCATCTCCAGTTAAACCATTGATAAGAAAGCACCGCCTCTGCGACCACCATATAAGACAAGAGCTCATTAAAAGGAAGTGATTGAACAAATCGAAGAGAACCAAGCATCCTTCAAGGAAGATATAGAGCAAGTGAAGAGTAATATCTACTCAATGAAGGGAGACATGAGCCAAGTTCTTCTAGCCTTGAAGAACATCATTGAGAGACAAGAATAAATTTCTAGGGAAGCCTTTGAAGAAGTAGCCCAAACTATTGGTGCATCGAGCGGTCACCAACCAAGAAAAGAACCATATTCAGGACCTCTAAAGTCAACTTTAGCACAATAAGAGATCAGACAAGTTGATACTGAAGGGTTTGTCCCACCTCCATCGAAGGTAGGGGCATCCCATACTTTGCAAATTTTGGTCAACAACACGGATAACTATATAGATATACAGTATGAAGACCTTGATTTGGACGGTGCTACTCAAACATACCAACCTAAGATGGTTGAGAATCCCTTTACGCTCAATCAATATTAAGCTCTTGAATAAAGGTTGAAGGCTGTGGACGGTTACGATGCTTTCAATTTTGATGCTCTCGAAATGGGTCTAGTTCCAAATGTGGTGATCCCTCCAAAATTCAAAGTACTCGACTTTGGAAAATATAATGGGCACATATGCCCGAGGAACCATCTACGCATGTATTGCAAAAAAATGCATGCATATGCTCAAGATCAGAAGCTGATGATCCATTGTTTCCAAGACACTTTGAGTGGGGCATCCCTAGATTGGTACATGTAATTGGAGCAGGTTCATATCTAAACATGGGAAGATCTTGCCAACGCTTTCCTGAGATAGTACTGTGATACGGTGGGAAGAACTGACTGTTTTTTGGAATGTTGGTTTGCGTTTTGCGTTTGTGTTTGCAAAATGTCGCGGTAAGCAAGAGTCGCCACCAACTTTTATTTTATCCAACAAGAAAAGGAAAAAAGCACAGAAAAATTCCTTTTTCGAGATATTACTCGGGTTCGGGGGGTAGATTATAGAAAGGGAAGGTATTAGCACCCTTTCTATCCGTGGTTATCCACGGGCTCTTAGATACTTGCTCAATTGTTTTCAAAATTGTTTTCTTTGTGCTTGTGGATTTGAAAAAAAGTTTTTATTTGAAAGTTTGATTTAACTCTTGCTTCTGTCCTCAAGAGCGTATGAAGTGTTTTTGAAAACTTTGTTCGAAAAGGAGTGTAAGTGTAAAAAAGATTTTGTTTTTGAAAGAGCAAGTATCTAAGAACCATCTATCTACTCGAAAAAGGAATCGTTCTATGCTAATGTCCTTTTGATAATGCTATCCCACTATTGATGAGTAGGTAGCACCGTCGTTGAAATTTGAGGGTCAATTCGAATGCGGGACTTACGGTCACTAAAGAAATGTTAGGACGCCTTAGTGGTAACCCTAATGTCTTAGATCATTTGTTTTGAGGCAACAATATCCGAGGCAACCGTTTCGAGGCGACTATGATCTTTTAGACAAGAGGACGACCTCTAAAGTGACCTATACTCAATGACCGTGTACGAAGGCAACCAAGTGAGGTGTACCTTAAGAGTGCGCATGTGCGAATGCGTTATTTTCAGTTATTTTTTATCTTTGTACATGTTAAAGGTGATCTAATTTTGATTTTAAGATTAACATCCAGTCTTGTCATGAAACCCTATTATCAAACATCTAACAATTATAAGTTGGGAATTAAAAGTGCAGAAATTACATTACAAGATGTCGGGTATTTACATCGCCAAAGAAAAACCCTTCGAAAATAAAATAAAATAAAGCGGTAAATAAATAAAATATCCTATTTACTATTACAATCCAGGAGCAAATACATTATTGAATAAAAATAAGTAACGCGTGCGGGAAATTAAATCGAGCGCCTGATTAGGGTTTTGACCCTTTTTATTAAAGAAAATATCTTTTTGTTATTTTTTATTTTAAGAAAGAAATTAACCTAAATTAATTACTAAATTAAATTAAATAAATTAACTAATGAAAATAAATTATTTTTGGTTTTTTATTTATTTTAAGAAAGAAAAATAAAATAATTAAGTTAGTAATTAAAACATAATTAAATCTAATTTAATTTTAATTATTTACAAAAAATAGGTTAAAGTTATTCTAATTAAAACCTAAATTAATTAATTAGTGTTTATTAATAAAGATAAAAATTTGATTGAATAAAAATATATTTTGTGATTTTATTTTATAAAGAAAAGAAATTTTTTGATTGGTTAGTAAATGAAATAAAAATAATAAAAACAAATTAATAAAGCAAAGTAAATAATATAAAATAAAAGAGAGAGGGGTTTGGGCCTGTATTTGTGGTGTAGAAAGCAATCCTGTATGCCAAAAAGCGCTGGCCTTCTTGGACTTCCTGGAATCTAGTGTGCCTGCGTTGACTTGGATTATGGTGGACATCCACTCCTGGACCACCAGATCTGGCCTTTGGCCATCTGGCTACTGCATGGACTAGGGTACATGGTGTTCTACAAGCTCATACGCGCATGGGAGTACCTGAAGAGAAACAAAATTGAAGAAATGGGGGACCTGGGGTTCGAACCCAGGTCCTGAAGGATGATACACGTTTGCCTTGCCACTACACCATCTTGTTCTATTTGTTAACATAATGAAAAGAGTATATTATATAATAAAACAAATCCATGGCCAGAAAAAAACAAAAAAAACACGCGCGCGGTATTTGAACGAACCAGTTGGGCAGGGGACACCTCATCGTCCCTGTCCTGAAACCTATAAAAAACTACATGCAGATTTGAATCCGCAGCTAAAAGCGCATGCCCATCCTAAAATCTATCTCAGGCCACATAAATCCATTCCAGGACCATGGTTGGGTTCGTTATGGCCTCCTGATCAAAGCTATGCCCTTCTTGTGGATCAATTATCCCTGAAATAGAAAACCCCAAAAACGCTTCCAAGACCCCTAGCTATGGCGTTTTGCATTACAGGTTAGATAAACAAAATTGAATGATGCAAATAGCTTGGAAATGTTGTGAGGATTACAAATATGCCAATAGTTTTCTCAAACGATGCAAGAATAAGCCAAATCAATTTCAAGAATAGAGGTAGTTATCGTGACACTTACAGCGCGTTATAGGGTCTGAAGATGCTTGGTTTTGATCCAGGTAGATTGAGTGAACACCCAGGAATCGATTGAGATATGTCTCAGCTTCTGAAAATGCCTCTAGCTATGATTTCGATCTCAAGCTTTTTGAGGAATTTTTCAACTTTTTTTCTGCCTCTGCCTACAATTGCCAACCTTTATTTGGTATCCTTTGCCTTGCTTATGTATTGTGTAGTGTATTAGGCTAGAAATCATGGACTGAATCCCTCCAAACCAATGCACATGAATATGATTTGATTCCCATTTACAAACTTGCCAAATTAGATTTGATTCAATCTTTTTGCACATGACTTGCTTTGATACGAATTCTATAGTGTTTAGCTGTAAACAAAGCCTAAAACAATCAATAAATCAAGAGTTATTAATTATTTGGATTTTCTATGATTTTATTTGATTTAAAATGAATAAATTCAATAAAAAATAAAATTAAATACTAAAAATGAAATATGGGCTCATGGCTGAAGCTAGGACACGTGGGAAACTATGCAAGCTCAAATCAAGTGGAAAAGAATGGGCCCATTTGACAAGATTTGAAGTTTTGGGGATAGTTGACTTTTGGCAATTTTGCAAAAATGTCCAACTTCAACAATGCATAACTTCTTCAATTTTGAACTTTTGGAAGTGTTCTTGAACTTTTTAGAAAGCTTGAGATGACCTCTAACCAACCCTTTTGGTCTCATCTCATTTTGATATTCCATTATAAAGTTATAAGTTTGGCAAAAATGGTGTTTTTGTTGACTTTCAAAAATGACCTATAATGTCTAAATTTGTAACTTCTTGTGAGTGCATTTTTTGATCTTGGGGTATGAATATGGATTGTAGGAAATTGCATACTCTTTAAAATGATCTTTGTATGGGTAATTTCTCATAAAGTATGAGAAAGTTATGCTTGGTCAAAGTTGAGTTGACTTTTCCTACAAAACCCTAATTTAGCAACTTTTGAGTCTTGATGAATTTTGAGCAATCCTTGATGAATAATGATCAACCCTTGATCAAATGATGATATATCCTTCAAAATGAGAATGTTGACAAAAAATATTGAAGTTTGACTGTATTTGGGTCATAGTTGACTTTTGCCCTAGCACAGTCGATTTTTGGGCCCTTTGAGCAATTGACTGAGTAAACTTCCTCTGCAAGGCTTGAAATTTGACATGGATGACCTAGAGAACATACTAGGACATTTGGGAGAACTTGAGGTCATTTGGGCTCAAAGATCTTGATGCAACACAAAACCCTAATTTGGGGTTGACTACCTTAGGAGATAACTTGTCTGTCCAACTCTTGAGCAACTTGGAGATTTTTCTTGCAATGTTTTGAGAAATATGAGAGGGAAAATTTTGGGGTACAATAGCTGCCCCTGTTCAATCTTCTTAAACCTGAGGATGTAGATTGGCTTTCATGCCTTTCGTGATCCGAAGGTGAAAGATGATTGGACATTAGAGTGCCCAGAAATTTGCACTCGTATGAAGTGGTATCAGCCTTGTGATGTCGGGAATGGGATTACAGATGCCATTTGGAGAGGTGTCGATCGTATAAGATATCCCTTAGCGAGATCTTGTATACCTGTTGTTGTAGAAGATTCCGCTGGGGAGCCTGATCTTTGTTGAGATTTAGGAACTTGCCTGTATTTCAACCAAGAGAACATCTCTGTTGAGTTTTAAGAACTTGTCCATAATTCAACTGGGGGGAAACCTGTCGAGATTTAGAACCTTATCTGTAATTCAACCGAGGATAATTCAGTTGAGATTTAAGAACCGTTCAGTACTTCGACTGAGGGGAATTGCCGAGATTTAGAACCTTATCTGTAATTCAACCGAGACTAATTCAGTTGAGATTTAAGAACCGGTTCGTACTTCGACTGAGGGAAACATCTTCATCGAGATCTAGGAACTGTCTGTACTTCAACGGAGGATGTCTGTATAGATTTAAGAACTCGTCCACACTTCGACGGAGGAAAATTGTCGAGATTTAGAACCTTATCTGTAATTCAATCGAGACTAATTCAGTTGAGATTTAAGAACCGGTCAGTACTTCGACTGAGGGAAACATCTTCATCGAGATCTATGAGCTGTCTGTACTTCAACGGAGGATAATTCTATTGAGATTTAAGAACTCGTACACACTTCGATGGAGGAAAATTGTCGAGATTTAGAACTTTATCTGTAGTTCAACCGAGACTAATTCAGTTGAGATTTAAGAACCGGTTAGTACTTCGACTGAGGGAAACATCTTCATCGAGATCTAGGAACTGTCTGTACTTCAACGGAGGATAATTCTGTTGAGATTTAAGAACTCGTCCACATTTCGACGGAGGAAAATTGTCGAGATTTAGAACCTTATCTGTAATTCAACCGAGACTAATTCAGTTGAGATTTAAGAACCGGTCAGTACTTCGACTGAGGGAAAATCTTCATCGAGATCTAGGAACTGTTTGTACTTCAACGGAGGATAATTTTGTTGAGATTTAAGAACTTGTCCACACTTCGGAGGAGGAAAATTGTCGAGATTTAGAACCTTATCTGTAATTCAACCGAGACTAATTCTGTTGAGATTTAAGAATCGGTCAGTACTTCGACTGAGGTAAAAGCTTCATAGATGAGAATTTAACTGCATCTTTCCTGAAAAGTAAAGGTCAGTCATATGCAATGCATGATATATGTCAAGCAATGATGTTCTCAAAATAAATGAGATTGTGTCGTATGATACGTATATGCTCGTGTCATGATGTATGGAAATGTAATGTTTTTAGCTGGGGAAAATAAATCCCGGATAGCTGCTGGAGAAAAGAGTTGACTTCTTCATTTCCGCTGGGGATAGCGAACAAAGATGATTGTGAGAATAAACCTGCAGGAGAGGATAACTCCGTTGGGGAATAAACTGATGAGGAGATTACTCTGTGGGGAATAGATGCTCTGCTGAGGATTCCACCGATAAATTCAGCTGGAGATAAATTATCGTTGCTGGTGATACTGAATCCTGTTAGGGATTGACTTCTTGTTTGTGAAAGGAAAGAACTTCGATGGGGACGATCTTCAATTGCGACTTCACTGAGGATAACCTTTTAGACTCTAATGGTGATAATCCTTTGAGCTTTGCTGGGGACAATCTTCCAAAGTCTACTGGGGATGATTCTCCAAAATCTACTGGCGAGGCTTTTTCAGACTGCGCTGGGAAAAATTTCAGACTCCACTGGGGATATCTTGTACTCTGCCGGGGAATATTCTTATACTCCGTTGGGGAATATTAAGACCTTTCAGTGTTGATGGTAGATAAACTCTGCTTGGGGAGAATATTACCGATCCATTCACAGTTGCGAGTCTCAGCCGGGGAGAGCTATCATTACTGTCTTTTCTAGGGGTGTTCGCGGTGCGATTTGGGCGGTTTTGAAGCAAAAAATCACCCGAACCGCAAGAGAAAAAAACACGCGGTTCGGTTTGGTTCAGTTGACTTTTAAAAATAAATCTGAACCAAACCAAACCAAACTAATGCGGTTTGGATTGGTTCGGTTGGTTCGGTTTTTTACAAAAAAAATTATTAAGTCATACAAACAAATATAGAGGAAAATATAATTTTGTGTTTAATTGTTCGTACATTACCATAAAAAAATTTATAATTGTCAAAATAAGTTTATAATTTGATACATAAAATTGCGTATTATAATTTTATCTAAATCTAAAGAATGATATAAACAAGATTGCATTCTTAAATAAATATTATACAAAGAATACGATAAAATATAGTTTGTGGAAATAGTATTTATAAATGAATAATATTTTATTTTTTTATGATTTGTAAATTAAAATGAATATAATACAAGGTATGATAAAATATACACATAATACATGTTTATTTCTCTAAAGAATTAAAGAAATATATATTGGTTAGTAAGATTTTATAACATAATGCGGTTTTGTTTGGTTTAGTTCGGTTTGTAAAATACAAACGGCAAACCGAACCGAACCTTGCGGTTCCGCGAGAAAATGACCCAAACACATCCGAACCAAATGCGGTTTTTTGCGGTTTTGGTTTGATTCGGTTCGGTTTTGCGGTTTTCTATTGGACCGGTTTGGTTTTGAACACCCCTAGTCTTTTCTTATTCTGCGGGAGGTGAAATTACCTTAGCCATATTTTTCAGCTGAATTTACCTTGTACCTGGTGGACAAAGTAACTGTACAGTTTGGACAATTCTTATTTGCCCATGTTTCTGATATTACAAGTAATGGTCTTTTGTTTTGTATGTAAATATTCATGAGCAACAATTAATGTCAAATGCATATATAAAAAATGAACATTGGACGTTCTTTGCATAACAAAACAGAAAAAGGAAAAACAGTTTGAAATTTCTTTGAAGATGAATTATATTGATTTGAAGTTTGGCCTGTAAATAGGCGCTTTTGTACAAGAGGCTGACGTCCTAGTAAGAGAACGCCGCCGAACAAATAGCTTATGCATTTTGTGAAAAACTAAACAAAACAGCTATGTGAATAATCCCACTGGGTTCCAACTCTGCTATTGCCCTTATGTCCTCGAGCATCTCATCACTTCTCTACTTGGTTGAAGATAGATCATATTGATTAGTGTCGTCCGAGCTTGATAGTCGATACCGAAGTCTGGTTGTAAGGTGAACCAATGAGACATAGTGTTACGCTTTGATCCCTAATTTTTTCCTGGACCGCCCTTTCGGGTTTTCAGTCCACCGGGATACCCTTTTTTTCCCAAGCCGCCTTTTCAGGTTTTCGACTTGCCGGGTGTACAGTTTTTTTTCTTTATTTTCATCCCTTATTTTTGCCCGAACCCTTTTGGTTCGCCTGGAAGCCCTTATTTTTGCCTAGGTCAGTCGACCTAGCGGGTCTTTGGTTATGCGTAGTATCTTTTCACTATGTCTGCATTGACGGGGTGAGGAAGGTCGTCACCATCCATGGTAGTTAGAATCATAGCTCCTCCTGAGAAAATATTCTTAACCACAAATGGCCCTTCGTAAGTAGGGGTCCATTTGCCCCTGGGATCACCTTGAGGTAAGATAATGCGCTTGATTACCAGATCCCCAACTTGATACTCTTGTCGTCTAACTTTCTTGTTAAATGCCTTGATCATCCGTTTTTGGTACGTCTGACCATGACAAATAGCGGTAAGTCTCTTCTCGTCGATTAAGTTTAGCTGATCAAGCTGGGTCTGGATCCAGTCATCTTCTCTCAAACCTGCGTCCTTCATAATCCGAAGAGAGGGTATCTGAACTTCAATGGGCAAGACGGCCTCCATGCCATAAACCAAGGAATAAGGTGTTTCCCCTGTTGACGTCCGTGTTGAGGTACGATACCGATGAAGAGCAAATGGTAACATTTCGTGCCAATCTTTGTACGTCACTGTCATCTTCTGCACAATCTTCTTAATGTTCTTATTAGCCGCTTCTACAGCCCCATTCATCTTCGGCCGGTAAGGAGAAGAGTTATAATGTTGTATCTTGAACTGCTGGCAGAGCTTAGTGATCATCTTATTATTGAGATTTGTACCATTATCCGTAATGATCCTCTCTGGTACACCATATCGACAAATCAGATTGTGTCGAATGAATCATGCTACGACGTTCTTGGTTACAGTAGCAAAGGAAGCTGCTTCAACCCACTTTTTAAAGTAATCAATAGCTACCAAGATGAAACGATTCCCGTTGGATGCGGTAGGTCTGATCTCACCAATCATATCGATGCCCCACATTGTAAAAGGCCAAGGAGCTGTCAAGACGTTCAGAGGAACTGGAGGTATGTGCACCTTATCAGCATAGACTTGGCACTTATGACAGGTCCGAGAATGTTGATAACAGTCGGCTTCCATTGTAGACCAATAGTATCCTGCCCGAAGGATCTTCTTTGCCATGGTGTGTCCACTGGAATGAGTTCCGAAAGTACCTTCATGTAACTATGTCATGATCCTTTCTGCTTCGTTCTTATCCATACATCGCAGTAAGGTTGAATCATGGTTACGCTTATAAAGGGCGTTATTGCTAATGAAGAACTTCGTCGCGAACCTCCTCAGAAACCTCTTGTCATTAACAGATGCACCCTTGGGGTATTCCTGAGCCTCAAGGTATCTCTTCACCTCATGAAACCAGGGTTTATCTGCTACCTCTTCAGTCTCAATATCACAGCAATGTGCAGGTTCGTCCAACCTTTCAATGGTAATCCGGGGATCTTTGTTGTCCCAATTGACTTTGAACATAGAAGACATCGTAGCCAGCACGTCCTCCAACTGATTCTCCTCTCTAGGGAAGTGTTCAAAGGTTATCTCCTCGAAGTGCGGGAGCAATGTCAACACATACTCTTTGTAAGGAATAAGATTTGGGTGTTTCGTATCCCACTCGCCTTTGATCTGGCTGATCACGAGAGCAGAATCTCCGAAGACACTCAAGAACTTAATCCTTAGGTCGATTGCTGCTTGAAGACCCATGATGCACGCTTCATACTCTGCCAAGTTGTTGGTGCAGTTGAAACATAGTCGGGCGGTGAATGCAGTATGAGAGCCTTTAGGAGATATGATTACGGCGCCAATGCCATTACCCAAAGCGTTTGAAGCTCCATCAAAGTACATAGACCATCAAGATCCCTCTTCAGGTCCTTCATCCGGTCCAGGTTCTTCACAGTCGGTTACTAACATGATATTCTCATCCGAGAATTCAAAGTTCATAGACTGGTAATCATCTACAGCCTGATGTGCCAAATGATCTGCCAACACACTTCCCTTGATTGCTTTCTGGGTCGTATATTGGATGTCATACTCATTCAAGATCATTTGCCATCTTGCTATTCTTCCGGACAAGGCAGGCTTCTCGAAGATATACTTGATTGGATCCATCTTTGATATCAACAAGGTGGTGTGAGTTAGCATATACTGTCTCAGCCAGCGAGCAGCCCATGCCAAAGCGCGGGAATTTTTCTTGAGCAACGAGTATCGGGTCTCGCAGTCGGTAAACTTTTTGCTAAGGTAATAAATAGCACGCTCTTTTCGGCCAGACTCGTCATGCTGCCCCAACACACACCCCATTGAGTTGTCGAGTACTGTCAAGTATAGGATCAAAGGTCTCCCTTCAACTGGAGGAATCAGAATAGGTGGCTCTTGGAGATATTCTTTGATCCTTTCGAAAGCGGCCTGGCATTCATCATTCCAACGTACTACTTGATCTTTCTTCAGTAGCTTGAAGATTGGCTCACAAGTAGCAGTCAGGTGCGAGATGAATCGAGCAATATAGTTCAAACGTCCCGGAAAGCCTCTGACTTCTTTTTCTGTTCGGGGAGCCGGCATCTCCTGTATAGCCTTCATCTTTGTAGGATCTACTTGAATACCCTTACCGCTTACGACGAAACCCAACAGCTTACCAGACCTCACCCCGAAGGTGCACTTGTTCGGGTTTAACCTCAGCTTGTACAACTCTAACGTGTCAAATAAATTCTGAAGGTGGTCCATATGTTCTTCTTCAGTCTGGGATCTTGCAATCATGTCGTCGATGTATACCTCATTCTCATGATGGATCATGTCATGGAACAAAGCGACTATGGCGCGTTGATATGCCCCAGCATTCTTCAATCCAAAAGGCATGACCTTGTAGCAAAAGGTACCCCATTGAGTAACAAAGGTTGTCTTCTCCATGTCTTCGGGAGCCATTTTAATCTGATTATAACCGGAGAAACCATCCATGAAGGAGAAAACCTTATGCTGAGCAGTGTTGTCGACCAGAACGTCGATATGAGGCAGAGGGAAATCATCCTTGGGGCTAGCCCTGTTCAGATCCCTATAGTCAACACACATCCGAACTTTACCATCCTTCTTCGGCACTGGAACCACGTTGGCCACCCACTGTGGGTAAGAAGTATCTGCTAGAAAACCGGCGTCAAATTGTTTCATAACTTCAACCTTGATTTTCTCAGACATCTCTGGGCGCATTCGGCGGACTTTCTATTTTACTGGAGGACAATCTTCCTTGGTAGGAAATCGGTGAACCACAATATCGGTATCCAACCCAGGCATATCTTCGTAAGACCAGGCGAAGATCTCAACCTAGTCTCGCAGCATCTGAATTAACCATTGCTTAACACTAGCTTCCAGATTTGCATCGATCTTTACCTCTTTCTTGTCCTCTTCTGTACCCAGGTTTACTGTTTCCACGGGCTCTTCATGCGTCTGTATGGCCCTCTCTTCCTGAAGTAGTAGTCTAGCAAGTTCACCAGGCACTTCGCAATCATCTTCACCTTCGTCTTTGGCTAAGTTGGTCGGACTTTCGAAGTCATAACTGGTAGTAGCAGAGTCGTTACCAGTGAGATCCATAGTGGATGTAGACATGTATATGTGAGTGTGTGTAAAATAGCTGTTTTGCAATATATAATAAAAGAAAAACAAGGAGCGCAAAATTTGAAATGCAAAAAATGTCCAATGCTTTTATTAATGATATATGTAGATGACACACATAAAGCCCTCACAAATGAAGCCACGGTGCCCCGGGTAAGACACCGGACCGTAAAGTTTAAAACATTGTTTGTTACAGATACAAAACAAAAAGTCTCATTACTGGGTGATAACAGAAACAGGCATAGAATCCTTCGTTGTCCAGTTGCTCAATCCACCGTCGGCAGTTGGGTAAATCCAGTTGTCAATGTCAAACTCTTTATCATCATCATCCCCAATAGCATTCACTCCCACATCATGTTTAGGTTTTTCTGGTGCTCCGAACTCGATCTCCTTAGCATCAATCAAGTCCTGTACCTTATTCTTCAAAACCGAGCAGTTATCCATATCGTGCCCCGGGCTATCAGAGTGAAAAGCACAGCGGGCATTCGGATCGTACATGGGTGATGTTGTATTGGGACTCTTTGGGGCCTCCCTCGGAGTCACCAGGTTGGTCTTCAATAACTGCAGCAGAATTTGGGATAAAGTCATGTTGAGCAGAGTGAATTGTCTTCGTGGCCTCTCGGCCCTTGGCTGATTGTTGCGCTGAGGTGCAACAGCAGGTCTTGAAATAACAACCGCATTAACAGCTTAGCAGCGTTCAGCTCTATTCTGGCTTTTTGAACTGTAAACAACACTGGACTTCTTCTTAAAAGGCTTCCTCTCGGTGCCTGATGAAGCACCCTTCTGTATCTTGCCAGATTTGATACCAGCCTCAATCATCTCCCCGATCATAATCAGCTCTATAAACCCGGACGAAGAACTTCCAATCAGATGGTTGAAATACAGACCAGACAAGGTCCCCAGAAACATATCCACTAGCTCCCTATCAGCCAGGGGAGGTTGCACCCTACCAGCAAGGTCCCTCCACTTCTGAGTGTAGTCTTTGAAACCTTCGCCCGCACCCATAGACATACCCTGTAGTTGGGTACGCGTGGGAGCGAGGTCGACATTGTATTGGTACTGCTTGTAGAAAGCAGCGGCCAAATCTTCCCAATTACGGATACTGGCTCCTTCTAGCTGGTAAAACCATTCAAGCTGAGTCCCTGAGAGACTGTCTTGAAAGAAGTGGATCCAGAGGTTCTTGTAAGCGGTGTATGGTTGAATCTTCCTAACATATGACTGGAGGTGCAATTTCGGGAAAGAAACCTCGTCGTATTTAGCAAAGGCTGGTGCTTTAAATTTGTGGGGAATCACCACCCCACATGACAGACCCAGATCACCAAAGTCCAGACCAGGCACTTTCTGAACTTCCATCGCGCTCAACCGGTCTTCTAGTTGTTTATACCTATCCTCAGCCGGAGGATACTGGTCTTCATCGAAGTCAATCTCATTGTCGGAAACTACAGGGCTAGGAGCCCTCCTTTCTTCCTGATTATCTCCCCCTCCAGGTGAGTGGGTCAAATCAACCTCTTCTCGCAAATTATTTCCGAATCTGCGACCCATATTAAATAGGACCGTCTTCTTCTTCTTCTTCTTCTTCTTCTCTTTCAAGATAAGGGTCTTCAGATCTTGCTGACCCTTAGCCAAACTCATGAACAATTCCTGGAATTAGGTGTTTTGAGCTTGCAGAGCCTTGATTGCTTGTTCAGTGATGGTTCAGAAGACATGATGCTGAAATAAACTGCGAAGAAGATGAGAAACCTGTAAGGGTACCTGTTATGAGGTGCATGGAATGAAATGCGTATGATATGATTTCAAAGACGTCGAGAGATTCAAATTCGTAAACCAAAAAAATGAAACACACCTTTATTAGATAAACTTTGAAATTAATTGTTCAACAGATGCCTTTAAGGCGTTACAAGAAAGAAAAAATGAAAAGTAAATCAAAACTATAAATAATCAAAAGATAATCAATGTTCCCATGGTCGTTTCTTGTCGGTGCGGACATAGTCATTGAGGATCCACTCGTTCTCCAACTGCCTTGTCAACTTCTGAATCTTCTGCTCTTGCTCGTGATACTTTTCTCGGTAAGTATCCCGCTCTTCTCTCAGCTGCATCCAAGATCTCTTTAATTCCCCAATGTCAGTAGGCATGTATGGATGGAGGATGGTAGGAGGAACTCCTTCTTCATCAACAACCTCAACAATTATAGGCAAGACGGCTTCGTACGACATTCCCAGCTTTTGGGCACGGATTCGAACCCATCGGAGATATGGCTCCATTGGAAGAGAAGTCTTCGTACCCAGCTCGTGCAGATCAGACCTGTGTACTCTATCCCAAGCTCTTATGAATTTGTGGCGTTGCTCGTCACTATCCCCTTGGAAGTCAAAGACAATACTAGGCATTAGCAACTCATGATTTCCTTCCCTTCTAGCTCTCCCAAACCGATGTAAGGCCAAGCACGGATTATAAGTGATCCCTCTATTGGTTCCTATCAGTGGAACATTGGGAAATTCCCCATAACGATCAATAATAACCACCTCTTCCATGCCCTTGATAGTCCAAATGATATCATTATGAGAGAGAGCCATAATCCTATAGGCCTAGCCCATGCCTTCTTTGTTCTTCAAAACTGATTTGGGGAGGTGAGAAATAAACCACCTCGCCAGCAATGGTGCACAACTCATAAGGGTTCCCCGCTTCCGAGCAGTACGGGCATAAAGAGAGTGAAGAATGTCACCCAAGAGAGTGGGCACAGGGTTACCGGAAATGAATATCTTTACCGCATTCACGTCAATAAAGGAATCGGAGTTAGGAAACAATACCAAACCATATATGAGAAGATCCAGAATGTCTTCAAATTCCTGGAAGTCTAGGCTGTCCCAGAAATGATTAGCTTTACCAACCAAGAACTTAGTCAAAAAGCCTTTTGTCCCACTTCTAGTCTCCCAATTAGACATTACCTCAGCCTTTGTCAGATGAAGGGCTGAAGCAATCTCTTCCGGCCTAAGGACTTTCTCCCAACCTGTGAACGGGGTTTGCTCCGGAATAGAGATACCAAGCAGATCAGAGAACTCTTCCAAGGTAGGGACCAACTGGTAGTCCGGAAAGGTAAAGCAATGGTATAGTGGATCAAAGAACTGGACTAAGACACTCATCATCTGTTCATCCATCTTGGAGGTGACCAAACCAAGAAGGTGCCCATGTCTTCTGATAAAGGAGGTAGTATCTGAAATCTTTGCAACCAATTCCTTAAGCTGAGTGGGAATCTGGACAAAGTTGATCCGGATGGTGTTTCTACGCATGGGTGCCATGACCTACAAAACAGAACAAATATGAATCCCTCGTGTCTTTGAAATAGGTTAGTCCAATGCAAGATGCATGCAATGTCATGATGTCATGATGTTATGATAGAAAACATACCACAAGTATCCACAAATAGCAAACATGGTAAGGGCAAACAAGTCACATAGATAGCCCTTAGATTTCAGGATGGCAAGGAGTTTAGGTATTACCCTCTTTCAGTTTAGTTGGTTCAAACCTGTCCTATAAATAGTAACTGGGTTATAGAGGATCTCAATATCACTGACCACCCTTGATCGGTCATAATTCCAGTTTAGCAACCTTTTCTTGCAGCCGGAATCATCGCGAGAGTTTGGTCTCAATGAGTGTAGCATACTGCTATTGTTATATGGCCAAGTTGGTCAATTTAAAGGTTCTAAGGTCAGTTGGTGTTTAATGACCCCTTAGCAGACCCATATTCTCCTCGTTGCGCCACAAGGGATATCGGTACATACTAGAGTGCCACACCAACGTAGCTACTACTTCAACCGTATCGGTCTACGTCGTACAGTTCCCTCAAAGTTTATTTCTACTTACCTAAAGGGTATCCCCCAGATCCGGGTTAGGATCTATAGTACTCCGATTCAAGCCTACAAAGATAAAGCATACAAGTCAAGCAATTGAAAACATTATAAACTATTCCTAAGGTACACCCCACTTATAATCTCTTCCCCAACAGAGTCGCCAGTTCTGTGATACGGTGGGAAGAACTGACTGTTTTTTGGAAAGCTGGTTTGTGTTTCGCGTTTGTGTTTGCAAAATGTCGCGGTAAGCAAGAGTCGCCACCGACTTTTAATTTATCCAACAAGGAAAGGAAAAAAGCACAGAAAAATTCCTTTTTCGAGATATTTCTCGGGTTCGGGGGGTAGATTATAGAAAGGGAAGGTATTAGCACCCTTTCTATTCGTGGTTATCCACGGGCTCTTAGTTACTTGCTCAATTATTTTCAAAATTGTTTTCTTTGTGCTTGTGGATTTGAAAAAAAGTTTTTATTTGAAACTTCGATTTAACTCTTGCTTCTGTCCTCAAGAGCGTATGAAGTGTTTTTGAAAACTTTGTTCGAAAAGGAGTGTAAGTGTAAAAAAGATTTTGTTTTTGAAAGAGCAAGTATCTAAGAACCATCTACCTACTCGAAAAAGGAATCGTTCTATGCTAATGTCCTTTTGACAATGCTATCCCACTATTGATGAGTAGGTAGCACCGTCGTTGAAATTTGAGGGTCAATTCGAATGCGGGACTTACGGTCACTAAAGCAATGTTAGGACGCCTTAGCGGTAACCCTAATGTCTTAGATCATTTGTTTTGAGGCAACAATATCCGAGGAAACCGTTTCGAGGTGACTATGATCTTTTAGACAAGAGGACAACCTCTAAAGTGACCTATACTCAATGACCGTGTACGAAGGCAACCAAGTGAGGTGTACCTTAAGAGTGCGCGTGTGCGAGTGCGTTATTTTCAGTTATTTTTTATCTTTGTACATGTTAAAGGTGATCTAATTTTGATTTTAAGATTAACATCCAGTCTTGTCATGAAACCCTATTATCAAACATCTAACAATTATAAGTTGGGAATTAAAAGTGCAGAAATTACATTACAAGGCATCGGGTATTTACATCGCCAAAGACAAAGCCTTCGAAAATAAAATAAAATAAAGCGGTAAATAAATAAAATATCCTATTTACTATTACAATCCGGGAGCAAATACATTATTGAATAAAAATAAGTAACGCGTGCGGGAAATTAAATCGAGCGCCTGATTAGGGTTTTGACCCTTTTTATTAAAGAAAATATCTTTTTGTTATTTTTTATTTTAAGAAATAAATTAACCTAAATTAATTACTAAATTAAATTAAATTAATTAATTAATAAAAAAAATAATTTTTGGGTTTTTGTTATTTTAAGAAAGAAAAATAAAATAATTAAGTTAGTAATTAAAACCTAATTAAATCTAATTTAATTTTAATTATTTACAAAAAATAGGTTAAAGTTATTCTAATTAAAACCTAAATTAATTAATTAGTGTTTATTAATAAAGATAAAAATTTGATTAAATAAAAATATTTTTTGTGATTTTATTTTATAAAGAAAAGAATTTTTTTGATTGGTTAGTAAATGAAATAAAAATAATAAAAACAAATTAATAAAGAAAAGTAAATAAAATAAAATAAAAGAGAGTGGGGTTTGGGCTTGTATTTGTGGTGTAGAAAGCAATCTTGTAGGCCCAAAAGCGCTGGCCTTCTTGGACTTCCTGGAATATAGTGTGCTTGCGTTGACTTGGATTATGATGGACATCCACTCCTGGACCACCAGATCTGGCCTTTGGCCATCTGGCTACTGCATGAACTAGGGTGCACGGTGTTCTACAAGCTCATACGCGCATGGGAGTACCTGAAGAGAAAAAAAATTGAAGAAGTGGGGGACCTGGGGTTCGAACCCAGGTCCTGAAGGATGATACACGCTTTCCTTGCCACTACACCATCTTGTTCTATTTGTTAACATAATGAAAAGAGTATATTATATAATAAAACAAATCCATGGCCAGAAAAAAACAAAAAAAACACGCGCGCGGTATTTGAACGAACCAATGGGCAGGGGACACCTCATCGTCCCTGTCCTGAAACCTGTAAAAAATTACCTGCGGATTTGAATCCGCAGCTAAAAGCGCATGCCCATCCTAAAATCCATCTCAAGCCACATAAATCCATTCCAGGACCATGGTTGGGTTCGTTATGGCCTCCTGATCAAAGCTATGCCCTTCTTGTGGATCAATTATCCCTGAAATAGAAAACCCCAAAAACGCTTCCAAGAACTCTAGCTATGGCGTTTTGCATTACAGGTTAGATAAATAAAATTGAATGATGCAAATAGCTTGGAAATGTTGTGAGGATTACAAATATGCCAATAGTTTTCTCAAACGATGCAAGAATAAGCCAAATCGATTTCGAGAACAGAGGTAGTTATCGTGACACTTACAGCGTGTTATGGGGTCTGAAGATGCTTGGTTTTGATCCAGGTAGATTGAGTGAACACCCAGGAATCGATTGAGATATGTCTCAGCTTCTGAAAATGCCTCTAGCTATGATTTTGATCTCAAGCTTTTTGATGGAATTTTCACCTTTTTTTCTGCCTCTGCCTGCAATTGCCAACCTTTATTTCGTATCCTTTGCCTTGCTTATGTATTGTGTAGTGTATTAGGGTAGAAATCATGGACTGAATCCCTCCAAATCAATGCACATGAATATGATTTGATTCCCATTTACAAACTTGCCAAATTTGATTTGATTCAATCTTTTTGCACATGACTTGCTTTGATACGAATTCCATGGTGTTGCTAGCTGTAAACAAAGCCTAAAACAATCAATAAATCAAGAGTTATTAATTATTTGGATTTTCTATGATTTTATTTGATTTAAAATGAATAAATTCAATAAAAAATCAAATTAAATAATAAAAATGAAATATGGGCTCATGGCTGAATCTAGGACACGTGGGAAACTATGCAAGCTCAAATCAAGTGGAAAAGAATGGGCCCATTTGACAAGATTTGAAGTTTTGGGGATAGTTGACTTTTGGAAATTTTGCAAAAATGTCCAACTTCAACAATGCATAACTTCTTCAATTTTGAACTTTTGGAAGTGTTCTTAGACTTTTTAGAAAGCTTAATATGTCCTCTAACCAACCCTTCTGTATTCAGAGAAATAAACTCTGCTCAGGACAAAACTTTATGACCCGCTTGCGATTATAAAATTCGGCTGGCGAATATAGACGTCAGCTTTCTGAAGGAACTTTGCTGGGGAAAGTAACTCCTGTTTGGGGAAGTCGATGATAAATATTTAGTTGCCTCTACTCTGGGGAGTGTAGATGTTACTGCGACGCATGCTGAGGATACGACAATGACTTTTCATCAGGACTTTTATGCCCCTCCACCTGCTGGAGAAAGTACCTGTGGAGTCTTTGTGGATAGCTAGAGTGTTATCCCAACTCATGGGGTGCTTGGTAACTGCCGATCAGAATTATAAGCCTTCTACTGATAGGCAAGTGACAAGATGACGGGACATATTCGTACACTTTAATCCCTAACTTTTGCCTAGACTGTCTTTTCAGATCTTCGATCCACCGGGATACCCTTTTTTGCCCAAGCCGCCTTTTCAGGTTTTTGACATGCCGGGTGTACATATTTTTTTGTTTTCATCCCTCATTTTTGCCCGAACCATTTTGGTTCGCCGGGATGCCCTTATTTTTGCCTAGGCCAGTCAACCTAGCGGGTCTTTGTTCATGCGTAGTATTTTCCAAGTATGTCCATGCTCTCAGGATGTAGGGAGTTATTACTGTCCATAGTATTGTGTTATAGTACTATCAAAAATGTTTTCTTGATGGCACATGATTCGTTGTTGGAATGCATGTGTAATGCCCTAAGTGATTCAGATGGAGATCTTCCCCTGGTTATTTGGCACTTTTGGAGAGCCTGCCCCAGGTGTGTTAGACATAATGTCATGCCCCTTGCTTATGGAAGACCTGTTATTGAAAGTGTCTTTACTGTTGAGGTGACTCTGTCCATTGAGAGGATGTATGTTCATTGAATATCCATTGTGCGGATTTCTCTGCCGTCAAACAATTAGTCATATGCAAACAATGTCATTTAAATAATGCAAAACTCATGTCCATCTTTAAAATTTTTGAAAATGTGTTTTGTGTAGTAAAACAAAATTTACAAGAATGTGATATCAACTCGGGATTCGTAACAAGTCCTACAGGAGTCAGGATATCTTTGTAACAGTATGCTCTCAAACTAACCCATGCTTCAGCTAGGACTTTTAAGGGTTATAACATGGTCTGGTTCATGGTTTAAGAAATAAAGAATGAAGGCTCAAAATTCATTTGTACCCACCCGTTCTTCGTGATGTCCTTCAGTCCTATGCTCAGTTAATTGTGTGTTCAGATCCCGATTGAGTCTGGAATGTCCTTGATATTCCAGTGATGGTTCAGATACTGACATTTTATTTTGAATAGTCAGTCATCTTTTTTGTCAAGGATTTGTAGGACCTCTTTCTTTTTAATTTTACTATCCCTGTCTTTTGCCTGAACTGTTTCTTTTGTAATTACAGTCAGCGGGATGCCCCCGTTTTTTTTCTTCTTAAGTCTCCTTCATAGGTTTTGACTTAATGGGCTTTTAGTTCGAGAGATCATGACTGCCTGTCTTGACGATTATACAGAACCATAACCGTCTTTTGTTTTGGAAGGACGTCTTCGATGCCATTCATTGTGTACAAAGCGGCAGATTGCAACTGAATGCGCACGTGAATTAACTGAGAAAACTAGCCTGCCCCAGGTTATGATTAAGGGTTTTAATTTTTCTGAAAGAAAACTCCTACTTCTTTGGCTCAAAGGGGTCGACTAGGGATTATCTTCTTTATAACTCCACTGTTAGGGATTTGAAACAATTCTTGTACATCGTCAACGGGGTCTGTTCAAAAGCATACTATAGAGATTGTGGTATCATTTTGTCATCCTCCCTCTAAGGCTTAGAGATTTTAATCGAGAGTTGAATATCACGAAAAGGAAGTATAAAGCAGTTTAAGCATAATGAAAACAAATTAATTCAGGACAAACATGTGTAATGCATTAATGAAATAACAAAATTTTCACATGACAATAATTGTTCGAATAAACAAAGAAAATACAACTTGAGAATTCAAATGAACAAAAATGCTTTCCATCCTAGCCATGTTTTGGCAGGAGAGCAGTGATCACATTGGGAGTCTCATGAGGGTCAAATTCAATCTCCTTGGCGTCAATCATATTCTGAATCTTATATTTCAGCGCCCAACAATCATTAGTGCCGTGCCCTGGGCTGCCATAATGATAAGCACACATTGCATCCGGATTTTAGTTAGGAGAAGAAGTATTAGGGTTCGGATGAGGGTTTATCACCTTAATCAGATTTATCTTCAACGTGTGTTGCAATGCTTATGACAATGGCATGTTGCAATGCCTCTGCGCATAGTCCTTGAAACCTTCACTTGCACTCATGGACATACTCTAGAGTTGAGTACAGGTATGGGAAAGGTCAGCGTTTTATTGATACTGCTTGTAAAAAGCAGCAGCCAGATCTTCCCAGTTGTGGACATTGGTTCCCTCCAGCTGATAGAACCACTCAAGCTGAGTCCCGGACAGACTGTCCTGAAAGAAATGGACCACAAGTTCCTATCAGCAGTCTGAGGCTGAATCTTCCTCACGTAGGAATATAGATGAAGCTTGGGACAAGACACCCCATCATACTTCACAAATATCGGAGCCTTGAACTTCTGTGGGATGACTACCCCAGATACTAAACCCATCTCTTCGAAATCCAGCCCTGGTATTCTTTGGATCTTCATTACGCTCAGACGATCCTCTAATTGTTTGTACCTATCCTCAACCAGAGGATACTGTTCATCGTTGTAGTCAGATTCATCCTCATAAACTCTTAGACTAGGGTCTTCCTCCCTTGTTTCGCCCTCTTGGTTCTCCCCTTCTTTGGATGAAGAAGTCAGATCAACCGGTTGCTTCAACAGTCCCTTGAATCTTCTGCCCAGATTCAGGACACCAGCGGTCTTCTTCTTCTTCTTCTTCTTCTTCTTCTCTTTCAGAATAAAGGCCTTAAAATCTTCCTGCCCCTTAGCCAAGGCTACGAACATTTGTTGAAATTGGGCATTTTGTGCCTGGAGGTCCTTGATGCTTTGTTCAGAAGACATTTTTGCTGAAATAAACAACGCAGAAGATGAGAAACCTGTTATGAAACCTGTTTATGCAATGTCATGGATGATATACGTATGCAATGATTTCAAGGACTCTTAAAGGCTCAAATTTGTTTAACCAAAAGAAACACACGTTGATTGTATTAATAAGTTTGAATTGTTACAAAGGGTGCCTTTTAGGCTTACAACAAAACAAAACTTAAAGCAAAAAAGAAAATTAGGTCTCCCAGGAGCGCATCCTCTTTGGTGCAATATAGGAGTTTATATTCCTCTCTTCATGAAGTAGCCTAGTGAGTTCCAGGACCTTCTTCTCGATGGCGTAGAATTGAGTTTCAAACGTATCTCGCTCCTCTTTAAGTTGAACCCAGGATTTTTGTAACTCCTCATGATCAGTTGGCATGTCAGGATGGAGAATAAGATAAGAAGTGTCTCCTTCAGCAACCGGTTCCACAGTCGTTTGTAGGACAGAAGGGTAAGGCATAATAAGACTTTGAGCACGGGCTCGTACCCATTTGAGATAAGGCTCAAGAGGGATTGAGTTCTGGTGCCCCAATGTCTTACTATCAACTCTATGTACCATGCCCCAAGCTCGCATGAACCTTTTACGGTAACCCTGAGCATCATTCTTATAGTCGAATACGATTCCTTGGATAAGTGTATCATGAGGACCATCCCTTCTCGCATATCCAAACTGTCGCAATGCCAAACAAGGATTATAAGTGATTCCTCCCCTAATGCCTAAGAGAGGGACATTGGGGAATTCTCCACATCGATCAATGATGGTAACATTCTCCGAGGATCGAGGACACCAATGAATACCTGAATGTGTAAGAGTCATTAGCCAATGAGGCCATCTCGAACCCTGTTCATTCTTCAAGACGGATCGGGGTAGGTGCGAAATAAACCACCTATCCAAAATAGGAGTGCAACACAGAAGGGTCCCTCTTCTCTTTATAGTGCGAGTATGCAGAGAATGGAGGATATCTCCAAGCAAAGTAGGTACTGGATTGTGTGACAGGAAAACCTTAACCGTATTCACATCTATGAGTTGGTCCGGATTAGGAAACAATACTAACCCATAGATGAGAAGGGCTGACACCTCTTCAAAAGCTTGTAGGTCTAGAGTATCCCAAAAATGATGAGCTTTCTCAAACAAGAACTTAGCCAAAAAACCCTTGACACCTCTCCTGGTTTCCCAATTTGCCACTATATCAGCCCGTTGTATGGACAAAGCTTTATCCAGATCTTCAAGTTTAGGGTCTCTTTCCATGCCATTGAAAGGTACCTTGTTAAGGATAGGCACCCCCAGTAACAGAGAAAACTCTTCCATAGTAGGCACTAACTGGTAATCTAGAAAAGTGAAGCAGTGATGTAGACGGTCAAAGAACTGGAAGAGCACTTTTAGCATTTCTTCATCAGGGTTTGAGGTGACCAAGCTGAGAAGTCGACCATGTCTTTCAGTGAAGGGAGAACTTTCAAGAACCCTTGATACCAATTCCTTAAGCTGAGGAGGTACCTTTACCAGACTGACTTGGATAGTGAATCTGCGGGCGAGGGCCATGTCCTACAAAACAAGACAAAAGTAAACCCTAAGAATCATTGAAATGGTTAGTATGATATGCTATGTTATGATGTCATGATTATGCTCAGATATAGAAGATATAGCACACACAAGAAAATCACACAGAGACCTTAGGTTTAAGGCTTGCATGGATTTTAAGGTATACCCTCTTGAAGTTGGGTTGGTTTAACTTGTCCTAAATAGAGTAACCGAGTTCTAAGGGATCTCAATATCACCGATCTTTCCCCCAAATTTCATTCCGGTAGACAATTGACTTGCCACCAAACAAAACTCAAGAGTCAAACCTCAATGAGTGTAGCATCGAGTATCAACCGACTTTGGGTTTACACCAAAGACGGCTATCTCACTACGTCCTAAAAGCCGAGTTGGTAAATTAAGGTACTAAGGTTAGTTGATGCTTTATGATACCATGCAGCGGCCCCGTATTCTCCTTGATTACTCAAGGGCTACTGGTACACACCAAAGTATCGCATCAACGTAGCTACTATTTCAACCGTGTTGGTATACCCCGCACAACTCCCTCACAGTTTATTGTTACTTACCTAAAAGGAATTCCCTGATCTGGGTTTAGGATCCAAACAACCCAAACAGATACCCTTAAAAGTAAATCAAACAAGACAAGCCAAAGAAGCAATTAAAATGACCTAGATCCTAAGGTAAACCCCCACTTTATAAATCATGTCCCCAACAGAGTCGCCAGTTCTGTGATACGGTGGCAGAATCGACTGTTTATACTGATTTTGAATTTTGTATTCACAAATGTGCGGTAAGAAAGAGTATCCACCAACTTTTATTTCATCCAACAAAGGAAAAGGGAAAAGAACAGAAAAAACCTTTTTTGAGATGTTTCTGAGTACGGGGTAGATTATAGAAAGGGGAGGTGTTAGCCCCCTTTCTATCTGTGGTTTTCCACAGGCTCTCAGGTACTTGCTCATTTTTAAATTGCTTGTGTGTGTTTTGAAAAGTTTTTGTTTAACTTCGTGGTAACCCTTGTATCTGTCCTCAAGAGTGTGACGAAGTTGTTTTTGAAAACTTTTTGAAAGTGTTTGTGTGAAAGGGTTTTTGTTGTTTTGAGCAAGTACCTAGGAGTTTCTACCTACTCGAAAAAGTCTGTTCATTTTCTTATTCCTTTAGACAGCGCTATCCTACTATTAAGGAGTAGGTAGCTCCATCGTTGGAGTTTAAGGGACATTCGAAGGGACAAGTACGGTCACAAAAGCAATGGTTAGGAAACCTTAGTAGTTACCCTAGAGCCTTAAAGATCTTTCCGAGGCAACATTTGAATGGGTCATTTTTGATCTTTTGGGACTGGAGGACAACCATTAAAATTCCCTATACTTCATGACTGTTTACCGAAGGCAACCAAAGTGGGGCAAACCCTAGGAGTGAGCATGTGAAAGTGGTTTTTTTTAGTTTATTTATCTTTGCACAATTAGGGTTTTCTATGTTCATTTAATCGTTATCTTTGCATGCAAGCCTATTATCCATACATCTAGACAGTTTATAGTTGCAGAAAATTAAAAGCGGAAAAGTAAATCAACGCTATCACAACGCTTCAGGGAGGGGGTTACATGACCAAACTTGGGGAATTGAAACGGTAAATGAAAGCAATAATAAACCTAAGTTAAAAGCTATTACAAACTCAGAGCAATTACAACCATTGGAAAATAAAGTGAAAATAAATAAACGCGCGAAAGTTAAGACGGGAACAAATTAGAAGTCTAAAAAAATCTAATTAATTAAAAAATATTTTTGTATTTTTTATTCAGAAAAATAGTTGAAATTTGCAAGTTAAACCTAATTTCCTAATTAATTTTATTTAACAAAATAATCAATGTTGAAATAATTAAAATGATTAATTTTCAAAAATTAATTTTAAGTATAAAACCCCTAATTCTATTTTTGTGATTTTTTTGATTTAACAAAAAAATGATTTTTGTTTTGTAAAAATAATTAAAAATAATTAAAACCAAAGAAATTATAAAAAAAAGAAATAAATTGGGCTTGACGTTGTTAGCAATCTGGGGGTGTGAAGCTGAATTTGCAAAGCCAGAATAATAGGCCCACCTGCCTGCGTGTGGAATCAGTGTATCTGGCCTCTAGGGGTTCACCATGGTCTGCATGTGCTAAGTGTTAGATATGACTGGAGATAGATCCAATGGATGGATATGAGGACACGTGATGGTCCTTTGAAGGTGTTGTACCCCAAAATTTGCCCTCCCATATTTCTCAAAATATTGCAAGAAAGATACTCAAATTGCTCAAGGTAGTCCAAGGTTTGGCCAGACAAGCTCTCTCCTAAGGCAGTCTACCCCAAACTAGGGTTTCATGTTGCATCAAGATCCTTGAGTCCAAGTGGTCCCAAATTCTCACAAATGTTCTAATATGTTCTCAAGATCATCCATGTCAAGTTTCAAGCCTTGCAGAGGAAGTTTGCTCAGTCAAATGCTCAAAGGTCCAAAAATCGACTGTGCTAGGGCAAAAGTCAACTGTGACCTACATACAGTCAAACTTCAAGAGTTTTGGTCAGCACTCTCATTTTGAAGTATATTTCATCATTTGATCAAGGGTTGATCATGATTCATCAATGATTGCTCATGATTCATCAAGATTCAAAAGTTGCTAAATTAGGGTTTTGTAGGAAAAGTCAACCCAACTTTGACAAAGCATAACTTTCTCATACTTTATGATAAATGACCCATCCAAAGCTCATTTTGAATAGGATGAAATTATATACAATCCATCTTCATCTACCAAGTTCAAAATATGCACTCATAAGAAGTTATGAATTTGGACATTATAGGTCATTTTGAAAAGTCAACAAAAACACCTTTTTTGTTAAAGCTTAATACTTGAGCATGGAATATTGAAATGATATGAAACCAAAAGGGTTGATTATAGGACATCTCAAGCTTTCTAAAAAGTCCAAGAACACCTCCAAAGAGATAAAATTGAGGAAGTTATGCATTGTTGAAGTTGACCTTTTTTGCAAAATTGCCAAAAGTCAACTATCCCCAGAACTTCAAATTTTGCCAAATGGGCCCATTCTTTTTCACTTTTTTTGAGTTAGAATCATAGCCCACGTGCTATAGCTTTTGCCACCTGTCCATATCTTATTTTTATTATTTATTTTGATTTTTATTTGAATTAATTGAATTTAAATCAAATAAAATCAAATAAAATCCAAAAATATTGATAACAAAGAATCTTGTGATTGTTTCAGGCTCTAATTACAGCTAGCAAGGCATTCAAATTCGCATCAAAGCTTGTGGGCACAAAAAGATTGGAAATAAGCCATGTTTAGAAAGTTGTTCGAAGCAAATCAAATCAATATCCAAAGCATTGAAAGAGAGGGATTTGGACACAATAATCAACCCTAATGCATTGTCTAATACATAAGGGTTGCGTGCAGATCAAAATGGAGGTTGGAGACAGGCGCTATAGAGCAAACAAAATCTGAAAAAATCAAAGAAAAGTGTGGGATCAAAATCCCACTTATAGGCATCCTCAAGGCTTGGCATTTGTCCCAATCGTCTTCTGGCAATCTCCACAAGCGAAAGCAATCAAAAGCAGGCGTTTCCGAGCCCTCTCACGCACTGTAAGTCGCTCACGGTATCACTATGTTCTTGAAATCGATTAACATTATTCTTGCATCCATAGCAGAAAATAATGGCATAATCTTGATCACCATGATGTTTACAAGCTTTTGGCATTATTCAATTTCATTTATGTGACCTATACTGTGAATCACCATTGTTAGGTTTTCTTGGAGTTTTTTAGGGTTTTTGATTTCAGGAATAATTGGCCCTAGTAATGGGTATGGTTGTGATCAGAAGAAGGAGACGAGTCTAACCATGGTGTTAGAATTCATTTACATGGTACGAGATTTTGAGGGTGAACAGGTTTGTAGTGACGGACAGCGTCCGTGGGTATAGGTTTCAGAGTTTTTAGCCACGGTGCAGAGGAAGGAGATGATGCGTTGTAACTCCCTTACTGGGCTGTTTGAATTTCTCGCGGAAAATCCCATTATTTTATTTGTTTCTTATATTATTATTATTTTGTATTATGATAACAAATGAAAACAAGTGGCGTAGTGGTTACCAGTGGGACGTTCAACGCGTTAGAGGCTGGAGGTCAGGGGTTCGATCCCTGCCTCCAGCATTTGTTATGTTTCCTTGTTATTTCAGGTAATCCAATGCAAGCGAGGCCAGGAGATCCACCATGGACATTCATCATCCACGCGCCAGATGGCCAGATGGCCAGATCTGGTGGCTACTACTGAGGATGCACCAAAAGACCAAGTCAATGCACATGCCTGGGATCAGAAAAGTCAAATTGGATCAGCATCATTGGGCCAGCATTCTTGCTATTCACACCCCAATATTCAGGCCCATTCTCTACCTTTTTTTTATATTTTATTTATTTAATTTAATTATTCTTATTTATTTACTAACCAATAAATTAATTTTCTTTTCATCAAAAAATCACAAAAAAATATTTTTACCCAATTAAATTTTAGAAATTTATTTTTCATTAATAAATCAATTAATTTAATTAGGTTAATTTTAGATAACTTTCATTTATTTTGTAAATAATTAAAAATCAATTAAAATAATTAGGTTTTTACATTAATTTAATTATTTTATTTTCTTTCCTAAATTAACAAAACTCCAAAAATATGTTCTTTAATTATTTTTTATTAATTAATTAATAACTAATTGATTTAGCATTTAACTTTAGGATTTAATTTCTTTTTCTTAAAAATAAAAACAACAAAAACATTTTCTTTAATTAGGAGGATCAAAACCCTAGTTTCGCATTCGATCCAACTGTGTCGCGCGCTTTATTTTTCTTTATCCAAATTATTGTATCTGCTCCCGGTTTGTAATAATTAATTAGGACATTTATTTATTTTTTCCGCTTTTAAATTTCAAAGGGTTTGTCTTTGGCGATGTAAATACCCGACGCCTTATAATAGCGTAGTTAATTTCCGCACCTTTAAATTCTGCAAATTATTCAACTGTTAGATGTTTGATAATAGGGCTTGCATGACAAGAATGAATGTCTAATTTTAAAACGGTTAGATCACCCTTAATTGTGCAAAGATAATAATAACTGAAATCAATACACTCGCACATGTGCACTCCTAGGGTACACTCCCACTTGGTTGCCTTCATAAACGGTCATTGAGTATAGGTTGTTTTAGAGGTCGCCCTCTTTTCTAAAAGATCATAAGTTGCCTCGGAAAGGTTGCCTCGGATATCGTTGCCTCGGATAAATGATCTAAGACATTAGGGTTACCACTAAGATGTCCTAACATTTCTTTAGTGACTGTATGTCCCTCTTTCGAATTGACCCTCAAACTCCAATGACGGTGCTACCTACTCACAAATAGTGGGATAGCGTTGTCTAAAGGAAACAAACATAAAATGATTCCTTTTTCGAGTAGGTAGATTAGTTCTTAGATACTTGCTCATCCAAAACAAACTTTTTTCACACTTACACTCTTTATAAACAAAGTTTTCAAAAACACTTCATTACACTCTTGAAGACAGAAGCAAGAGTTAAATCTAAGTTAAAACAAAAACTTTTCAAAACCCACAAGCACAAAGAAAACAATTTTGAAAATGATGAGCAAGTACCTAAGAGCCCGTAGATAACTACAAATAGAAAGGGTGCTAATACCTTCCCTTTCTATAATCTACCCCCCGTACTCAGAAATATCTCGAAAAAGGAATTTTTCTGTACTTTTTTCCTTTCCTTGTTGGATAAAATAAAAGTCAGTGGCGACTGTTGCTTACCGCGACATTTTGCGAACACAAACGCAAAACGCAAACCAGCATTCCAAAAACAGTCAGTTCTCCCACCGTATCACAGAATTTGCGACTCTGCTGGGGACATAAAAAAGTGGGGTGTATCTTAGGAATAGTTCATCATAACATTTTCAATTGCTTGATTTGAATGCTTTATCTTTGTGGGTTTGAATCGGAGTTACTATAGATCCTAACCCAGATCTGGGGATACCTTTTAGGTAAGTAGCAATAGACTGTAAGGGAACTGTACGGCGTAGACCGATACGGTTGAAGCAGTAGCTACGTTGGTGTGGAACTTTAGTTTGTACCGATATCCCTTGTGGTGGAATAAGGAGAATATGGGGCAGCTAAGGGGTCATTAAGCACCAACTGGCCTTAGAACCTATAATTGACCAACTTGGCCATAGAAAAGTAGCAGTATGCTACACTCATTGAGACCAAACTCTCGCGATGATTCCAGCCGCAAGAAAAGGTTGCTAAATTGGAATTATGACCGATTGAGGGTGGTCAGTGATATTGCGATCCTCTAGAACCCGGTTATTATTACTAGGACAAGTTAAACCAACTAAACCGAAAGAGGGTAATACCTAAACTCCATGTCACCCTGAAATTTAAGGGCTACTGTGTGACTTGTTTGCCCTTACCATGTTTGCTATCTGTGAATACTTGTGTGTTTCTATCATAACATCATGCATCATGACATTGCATGCATATTTCATTAGACTAACCCATTTCAAAGACCGAGGGGATTCATCTTTGTTCTGTTTTGTAGATCATGACATATATGCGCAGAAATACTATTCGCATCAGCTTCATACAAATCCCTGCTCAACTTAGAGAGTTGGTTTCTAAAGTTCCAGATACTTCTTCCTTTGTCAAAAGACATGGTCACCTCCTTGGTTTGGTCACTTTTAACATGGATGAGCAGATGATGAGTGTCTTATTCCAGTTCTTCGACCCGTTGCACCACTGCTTCACCTTCCCGGACTATCAGTTGGTCCCTACTTTGGAGGAGTTCTCTGATTTACTTGGTATTTCTATTCTAGAGCAGACGCCATTTACAAGTTGGGAGATAGCTCTTAGGCTGGAGGATGTTGCTACAACCCTACATCTAACAAAGGCTGAAGTAATGTCTAACTGGGAGACTCGGAGTGGAGTGAAAGGCTTCTTAGCTAAGTTCTTGTTTGATAAGGCTCAACAGTTTTGGGACAGTTTGGACTTTCAAGCGTTCGAAGACATCCTAGCACTTCTCATATATGGCCTGGTTCTGTTTACTAATTCAGATTCTTTCGTCGATGTGAACGCAGTGAAGATCTTCATGTCCCGTAATTTGGTGCCCACTCTCTTAGGTTACATTCTACATGCTCTTTACGCCCGTACTGCTCGGAAACAGGGAACCCTTATATGATGTGCACCATTGTTGGCGAGGTGGTTTATTTCTCACCTCCCCAAATCTGTTTTGAAGAACAAGGAAGGTATGGGTTGGGCCTATAGAATATGTCCCTTGCTCATACGGACATCATATAGAGCATTAAAGACATGGAAGAAATATATTTTATTAATCGGTGCGGAGAATACCCCAATGTTCCTTTGTTGGGAATTAGAGGAGGGATCACTTATAATCCTTGTTTGGCCTTACGACAGTTTGGGCGAGCTCGAAAGGACGGTCCTCATGAGTTGCTAATTCCGAGCATTGTCTTTGAATTCCAATGGGATGCTGAGGGACATCGCCACAGGTTCATACGAGCTTGGAATAGGGTTAACAAGTCTGATTCGCATGAGCTAGGAGCAAAGACTTCTCTTCCGATGGAACCGTATCTCCGGTGGGTTCGAGCCCGTGCTCAAAAACTGGGGATGCCATACGAAGATGTCTTGCCAGTAATTGTTGAGAGTACTGATGAAGAAGGGGTTCCTCATACTGTCCTCCATCCATACATGCCTACTGACATTAGGGCATTAAAGAGGTCTTGGATCTAGTTGAGAGAAGAACGGGATACTTACAGAGAAAAGTATCATGAACAGGAACGGAAGATCCTAAAGCTTACAAGGCAGCTGGAGAATGAGAAGGTCCTCAACGATTATGTCAGCACCAACGGAAAACGACCATGGGAGCGTTGATGTCTTTGCTATTTCTAGTTTTGATTTACTTTTCAGTTTTTCTCTTTGTAACGCCTTAAAGGCATTTGTCAAACATTGTTTCAAGTTTTTAATCTAATAAAAGTGTGTTTCATTTTGGTTTACGAATTTGAATTTCCCAAAGTCTATGAAATCATATCATATGCATTCCATTCCCATGCACCTCATCACAGGTACCCTTACAGGTATCTTATCTTCTTCGCTGTTTATTTCAACATCATGTCTGCTGAAACATCCACTGATCAAGCTATTAAGGCTCTTCAAGCTCAAAACGCTCAGTTCCAGGAAATGTTCATGAACCTGGCCAAGGGGCAGAAAGATCTGAAGACTCTTATCTTGAAGGATAAGAAGAAGAAGAAGAAGAAGAAGACAGTCCTCCTGAACATGGGTCACAGGTTTGGAAATAGGTTGCGAGAGGAAGTTGATTTGTCTCACTCATCTGGAGGGGGAGAAAATCAAGAAGAAAGGAGGGCTCCTAGCTCTGTGGTTTCTGACAACGAGACTGACTTTGATGAAGACCAGTATCCTCCGGCTGAGGACAGGTATAAGCAACTCAAAGACCGGTTAAGTGCGATGGAGATCCAGAAAATACCTGGATTGGACTTGGGTGAGTTGGGTCTGGCATCTGGGGTGGTGATCCCCCACAAGTTCAAAGCTCCTACATTTGCTAAGTACGACGGGGTCTCCTGCCCAAAGCTACACCTTTGTTCGTATGTTAGAAAGATTCAACCATATACCGCTGATAGGAACCTCTGGGTTCACTTATTTCAAGATAGTCTTTCAGGGACTCAACTTTAGTGGTTCTATCAGCTAGAAGGAGCTAACGTACGTAATTGGGAGGACCTTGCTGTTGCTTTTTAAAAGCAGTACCAATATAATGCCGACCTCGCTCCCACGCGTACCCAACTTCAGGGTATGTCAATGGGTGCGAGCGAAGGTTTTAAAGATTACGCTCAGAAATAGAGAGATCTGGCAGGAAGAGTACAACCCCCTCTGGCTGATAGGGAGTTGGTGGATATGTTTCTTGGGACCTTGTCTGGTCTGTATTTCAATCATTTAATCAGAAGTTCATCGTCAGGTTTTACTGAATTAATTATGACTGGGGAGAGGGTTGAAGCCGGTATCAAGAGAAGAAAAATACAAAAGGGTGCTTCGTCAAGTACCGAGAAGAAGCCTTTCAAGAAGGAATCTAATGCAGTTTACAGCTCTAGGAGCCAAAGTCGACCCGAGCGCCACCAAGCAGTTAATGCGGTAGTTATTTCAAGACCAACTGTTGCCCCTCAACGCAACACTCAGCCAAGGGCAGAGAGGCCTCAAAGACAGTTTACTCGACTTAGCATGGCTTTATCTCAAATTCTGCCGCAGTTGTTGAAGACCAATTTGGTGACTCCGAGGGAAGCTCCAAAGAATCCCAACATCACATCACCGTTATATAATCCAAATGCCCCATGTGCTTTTCACTCTGATAGCCCGGGGCATGATACGAATAACTGCTGGGCCTTGAAGGGTAAGGTACAAGATCTGATTGATGCAAAGGAGATCGAGTTTGAAGCGCCGGAAAAGCCTAATGTCATAACGGCTCCTATGCCAAAACATGACGCTGGAGTAAATGCTATTGGGAGTGATGATGAAGAGTTTGATATTGACAGCTAGATTTACCCCACTACCAACGGTGTCCTGAGCAATTGGACGACAAAGGATTCCATGCCCGTTTCTTTTTCATAGTAATAGACTTTTGTTTTGAATTTGTAACATACCATTTTAAACTATACGGCCCGGTTCCCTACCCGAGACACCGTGGATTTGTTTGAGGGATTAATATGTGTCATCTCCGTATATCATTAATAAAAGCATTGGACGTTTTCTTGCATTACGAATTTTGCGCTCCTTGTTTTTCTTTTTTATCTTACAAAACAGCTATTTTACACACACTCACATATACAAGTCTACATCCACTCTGGATCCCACTGATAATGATTCTGCTACTGTCAGTTATGACTTCGAAAGTCCGATCAACCAAGCCGAGGATGAAGGTGAGGATGATTGCGAAGTTCCTGGTGAACTTGCTAGACAGTTACTTCAGGAAGAGAGGGCCATACAGCCGCATGAAGAGCCCGTGGAAACAATAAATCTGGGTACAGAGGTAGACAAGAAAGAGATCAAGATCGGTGCAAATCTGGAATCTAGTGTTAAGCAACGGTTGATTCATATGCTACATGACTATGTTGAGATCTTTGCCTGGTCTTATAAAGATATGCCTGGGTTGGATACTGATATCGTGGTTCACCGCTTGCCCACCAAGGAAGACTGTCCTCCAGTGAAACAGAAAGTCCGTCGAATGCGCCCGGAGATGTCTGAGAAAATCAAGGCTGAAGTTATGAAACAGTTTGATGCTGGTTTTCTAGCAGTTACTTCTTACCCACAGTGGGTGGCCAACGTAGTTCCAGTTCTGAAGAAGGATGGTAAGGTTCGAATGTGTGTTAACTATAGGGATCTGAACAGGGCAAGCCCCAAGGATGATTTCCCTCTGCCTCATATCGACATTCTGGTTGACAACACCGCACAACATAAGGTCTTTTCCTTTATGGATGGTTTCTCTGGTTACAGTCAGATTAAAATGGCTCCCGAAGACATGGAAAAGACAACCTTTGTTACTCAATGGGGTACCTTTTGCTACAAGGTCATGCCGTTTGGATTAAAGAATGTTGGGGCAACATACCAGCGTTCCATGGTCGCTTTGTTCCACAACATGATTCATCATGAGATTGAGGTATACGTTAACGATATGATTGCAAGATCCCAGACTGAGGAAGAACATCTTGACCATCTTCAGAAGCTATTTGACAGGTTGAATTTGTACAGACTAAGGTTAAACCCGAACAAGTGCACCTTCGGGGTGAGATCTGGTAAGCTGCTTGGTTTCGTCGTTAGTGATAGAGGTATTCAAGTGGATCCTGCAAAGGTGAAGGCTATACAGGAAATGCCAACTCCCCGAACAGAAAAAGAAGTCAGAGGTTTTCTGGGACGTCTGAACTATATTGCCCGATTCATCTCGCACCTAACTTCTACTTGTGAGCCAATCTTCAAGCTACTGAAGAAAGATCAAGTGGTAAGATGGAACGATGAATGTCAGGCCGCTTTTGAAAAGATCAAAGAATATCTCCAAGAGCCACCTATTCTGATGCCTCCATTTGAAGGGAGACCTCTGATCTTATACTTGACAGTAATCGATAATTTAATGGGGTGCATGCTGGGGAAGCATGATGAGTCTGGCCGAAAAGAGCATGCTATTTACTATCTTAGCAAAAAGTTTACCAACTGCGAGACCCGATACTCGTTGCTTGAGAAAACTTGTTGCGCTTTGGCATGGGCTGCTCGCCGGCTGAGATAGTATATGCTGAATCACACTACTCTATTGATATCAAAGATGGATCCAATCAAGTATATCTTCGAGAAGCCTTCCTTATCCGGAAGAATAGAAAGATGGCAGATGATCTTGACTGAATACGACATCCAATACACGATTCAGAAATTAATCAAGGGAACTGTGTTGGCAAATCATTTGGCACATCAGGCAGTGGACGACTACCAGTCTATGAACTTCGAATTCCCGGATGAAAAAATCATGCTAGTGACTGACTGTGAGACACCTGGACCGGATGAAGGACCTGAGGAAGGATCCCGATGGTATATGTACTTTGATGGAGATTCAAACGCTTTGGGTAATGGCATTGGTGCCGTGATCATATCTCCTGAAGGCTCTCATACCCTGTTCACCACCCGACTATGTTTCAACTACACCAACAACATGGTGAAGTATGAAGCGTGCATTATGGGTCTTCGAGCAGCTATTGACCTAAGGATAAAGTTCTTAAGTGTATTCGGATATTCTGCTCTCGTGATCAGTCAGATCAAAGGCGAGTGGGATACGAAGCACCCAAATATTATTCCTTACAAAGAGTATGTGTTGACGTTCCTTCCGCACTTTGAGGAGATAACCTTTGAACACTTCCCCAGAGACGAGAATCAGTTGGCGGACGCGCTGGCTACGATGTCTTCTATGTTCAAGGTCAGATGGGACAATGAAGCTCCCCAGATTACCATTGAGAGATTGGAAGAACCCGCACATTGTTGTGACATTGAGAGTGAAGAGGTAGCAGATAAACCTTGGTTTCATGAGGTAAAGAGGTATCTTGAAGCTCAGGAGTACCCTGAGGATGCATCTGTTAATGATAAAAAGTTTCTGAGGAGGTTCGCGCGAAGTTCTTCATCAGCAATTGTATTCTTTACAAGCGTAACCATGACTCAACCTTGTTGCGTTGTGTGGATAAGAACGAAGCATAAAGGATTATGGTAGAGTTACATGAAGGTACTTTTGGGACTCATTCCAGTGGACACACCATGGCAAAGAAAATCCTTAGGGCAGGATATTATTGGTCCACCATGGAATTCGACTGTTATCAGCATTCTCGGACCTGTCATAAGTGCCAAGTCCATGATGATAAGGTGCATATACCTCCAGTACCTCTGAACGTCTTGAAAGCTCCTTGGCCTTTTGCAATGTGGGGCATCGATATGATTGGTGAGATCAGACCTACGACATCTAACGGGCATCGTTTCATTCTGGTAGCTATTGATTACTTTACAAAGTGGGTTGAAGCAGCTTCCTTTGCTACCGTAACCAAGAAAGTCGTGGTACGGTTCATTCAGCACAATCTGATCTGTCGATATGGTGTACCAGAGAGGATCATTACGGACAATGGTACGAATCTCAATAATAAGATGATCACCGAGCTCTGCAAGCAGTTCAAGATACAGCATCACAACTCTTCTCCTTATCGGCCAAAGATGAATGGGGCTGTAGAAAAAGCTAATAAAAATATCAAGAGGATTGTGTAGAAGATGACGGTGACATATAAAGATTGGCACGAGATGTTACCATTTGCTCTTCATGGGTGCCATACCTCAGCGCGGACGTCAATAGGGGTAACACCTTATTCCTTGGTTTATGGTATGGAGGCAGTCTTGCCCATTGAAGTTCATATACCCTCTCTTCGGATTATGAAGGATGCAGGTTTGAGCGAAGATGACTGGATTCAGACCCGGCTTTATTAGTTGAACTTAATCGACGAAAAGAGACTTACTGCTATTTGTCATGGTCAAACGTATCAAAAGCGGATGACTAAGGCATTTAACAAGAAAGTCAGACGACAAGAGTATCAAGTTGTTGATCTGGTAATCAAGCGCATCATCCTACCACAAGGTGATCCCAGGGGCAAATGGACCCCCACATATGAAGGGCCATTTGTGGTTAAGAACATTTTCTCAGGAGGAGCTATGATTCTAACCACCATGGATAGTGACGACCTTCCTCACCCCGTCAATGCAGACATAGTGAAAAGATACTACGCATAATCAAAGACCCGCTAGGTTGAATGGCCTAGGCAAAAATAAGGGCTTCCCGGCGAACCAAAAGGGTTCGGGAAAAAATAAGGGATGAAAATGAAAAAACTGTACACCCGACAAGTCAAAAACCTGAAAAGGCGGCTTGGGCAAAAAAAGGGTATCCCGATGGACTGAAAACCCGAAAGGGCGGTCCAGGTAAAAATTAGGGATTAAAGCATAACATTATGTCTCATTGGATCACCTTGCAACCAGACTTCGGTATCGACTATCAAGCTCGGATGGCACTAATCAACCTGATCTACCTTCAACCAAGTAGCAAAGTGATGAGATGCTCGAGGACATAAAGGCAATAGCAGAGATGGAACCCAGTGGGATTGTTCACATAGCTGTTTTTCTTTGTTTTCACAAATTGTATAAATTCTATTACTCGGCGGCGTTCTCTTACTAGGACGTCAGCCTCTTGTACAAAAACGCCTATTTACATGCTAACTTCAAAATCAATACAAGTCATTTTTACAAAGAAATTTCAAACTGTTTTCCTTTTTTCTGTTTTGTTTTGCGAGAACGTCCAATGTTCATTTTTGATATATGCATTTGACATTGATTGTTGCTCATGAATATTTACATGCGAAACAAAATACGATTACTTGTAATATCAGAAACATGAGCAAACGAGAAATGTCTGAACCATATAGTTTCTCTGTCCACTAGGTATAAGGATAGACCTAGCTGGAGGAAACGTTTGAAAGTACATTCATTCCCCGTAGAGTAAGAAGAAAGATAGTGGTGTTAGCTCTCCCTGACTGAGACTCACAACTGTGAATGAATCGGTAATATTCTCCCCAAGCAGAGTTTATCTACCATCAGTACTGAAAAGTCTTATCATCCCCAGTGGAGTATAAAGATATCCCCAGTGGAGTTTGAAAGAATCATCTCCAGTAGACTCTGGAAGATTATCCCCAGTAGAGTCTAAAAGGGCTATCCCCAGTAAGGTCGCTATTGGAAAATCATCCCCAGTGGAGTTCTTTCCTTTCACAAAACAGGAATTCAATCCCCAACAAGGTTCATTATCACCAGCAACGGTAATTTATCCCCAGTTGAATTTATCAACGGAATCCTCAGTAGAGCATTTCTTCCCCACAGAGTCATTCTCTCATCAATTTATTCCCCAGCGGAATTATCCTCCTACGGGTTTATTCTCACAAACATCTTCATCCACTATCTCCAGCGGAAACGAAGAATCCAATTCTTTTCTCCAACAATAATCCGGGATTTATTTTCCCCAGCTAAAAACATCACATTTTCATACATCATGACACATGCATATACGCATCATACAACACAATCTCATTTATTTTGAGAGCATCATCGCTTGATACATATAATGCATTACATACAACTAACCTTTATCTTTCAGGAAGGATACAGTTAAATTCTCACAAAATTCAAGCTATGAAGCTTTTACCTCAGTTGAATTACGGATGATGTTCCTAATTCTCAGCAAATATGTTTCTCTAGTTGAATTACGGGCAGGCTCCTAAATCTCAGCAAAGTAGTTGAATTACTGACAAGTTCCTAAATCTCAGCGAAATTAGTTCCTCAGTCGAATTACGGACGAGTTCCTAAATCTTCACAGATATTTCATCAGTTGAATTACGGACGAGTTCCTAAATCTCGACGAAAATATTTCCTCAGTTGAATTACGGGCGAGCTCCTAAATCTCAGCGAAGATATTTCATCAGTTGAATTACGGACAAGTTCCTAAATCTCAGCAAAGTAGTTGAATTATGGACAAGTTCCTAAATCTCAGCATAAATATCCCCCCGGTTGAATTACGGACGAACTCCTAAATCTCAGCGAAGATGCTTCTTCAGTTGAATTACGGACAAGTTCCTAAATCTCGACGAAAGTATTTCCTCGGTTGAATTACGGACGAGTTCCTAAATCTCAGCAGAGATGGTTTCTTAGTTGAATTACGGACAAGCTCCTAAATCTCAGCGAAGATGTTCCTTCACTCGAATTACGGACAAGTTCCTAAATCTCGACAAAGATGTTTCCTCAATTGAATTACGGACGACTTCCTAAATCTCAGCAGAGCTTTTACCTTAGTTGAATTACGGACGATGTTCCTAAATCTCAGCAAAGCAGTTGAATTACGGACGTTGTTCCTAAATCTCGGCAAAGTAGTTGAATTACGGACGAGGTCCTAAATCTCAACAAAATAGTTGAATTACAGACGAGCTCCTAAATCTCGGCAAAGATGATTCCTCAGTTGAGTATGGATGATCGAAGTTCCTAAACATCAACAAAGATGACTCACCAATAGAATAACAGACGACCAAAGCTCCTAAAAATTCTACTTCTCTCAACAAAGATCAGCCTTCCCTAGCAGAATCTTCCTCAACAACAGGTATATAAGCTCTCTCTAGGGAATATCTTATGCAATCGACACTCCTCAAAATGGCATCTGTAAGCCCATTCCCGACATCACAAGACAATTATCACTTTATGCGAGTGCAAATTTATGGGCACTCTAGTGTTCAATCCTCTTTCACCTTCGGATTACGAAAGGCACGAAAGCCAATCTACATCCTCATTTTTAAGAAAATTGAAAAGGGGCAGTTGTTGTACCCCAAAATTTTCCCTCCCATATTTCTCAAAACATTGCAAGAAAGATACTCAAATTGCTCAAGGTAGTCCAAGGTTTGGCCAGACAAGCTCTCTCCTAAGGCAGTCTACCCCAAACTAGGGTTTCATGTTGCATCAAGATCCTTGAGTCCAAGTGGTCCCAAATGCTCACCAATGTCCTAATATGTTCTCAAGATCATCTATGCCAAGTTTCAAGCCTTGCAGAGGAAGTTTTCTCAGTCAAATGCTCAAAGGTCCAAAAATCGACTGTGCTAGGGCAAAAGTCAACTGTGACCTACATACAGTCAAACTTCAAGATTTTTGGTCAACACTCTCATTTTGAAGTATATTTCATAATTTGATCAAGGGTTGATCATGATTCATCAAGGATTGCTCATGATTCATCAAGATTCAAAAGTTGCTAAATTAGGGTTTTGTAGGAAAAGTCAACCCAAATTTGACCAAGCATAACTTTTTCATACTTTATGAGAAATGACCAATCCAAATCTCATTTTGAAGAGGATGCAATTCTCTACAATCCATCTTCAGCTCAAAATTTCAAAATATGCACTCACAAGAAGTTATGAATTTGGACATTATAGGTTATTTTGAAAAGTCAACAAAAACACCTTTTTTGTCAAAGCTTCATACTTGAGAATGGAATATTGAAATGATATGAAACAAAAAGGGTTGATTATAGGACATCTCAAGCTTTCTAAAAAGTCAAAGAACACCTCCAAAGAGATAAAATTGAGGAAGTTATGCATTGTTGAAGTTGACCTTTTTTGCAAAATTGCCAAAAGTCAACTATCCCCAAAACTTCAAATTTTGCCAAATGGGCCCATTCTTTTTCACTTGTTTTGAGTTAGCATCATAGCCCACGTGCTCTAGCTTTTGCCACCTGTCCATATCTTATTTTTATTATTTATTTTGATTTTTATTTGAATTAATTGAATTTAAATCAAATAAAATCAAATAAAATCCAAAAATATTGATAACAAAGAATCTTGTGATTGTTTCAGGCTCTAATTACAGCTAGCAAGGCATTCAAATTTGCATCAAAGCTTGTGGGCACAAAAAGATTGGAAATAAGCCATGTTTAGAAAGTTGCTCAAAGCAAATCAAATCAATATCCAAAGCATTGAAAGAGAGGGATTTGGACACAATAATCAACCCTAATGCATTGTCTAATACATAAGGGTTGCGTGCAGATCAAAATGGAGGTTGGAGACAGGCGCTATAGAGCAAACAAAATCTGAAAAAAATCAAAGAAAAGTGTGGGATCAAAATCCCACTTATAGGCATCCTCAAGGCTTGGCATTTGTCCCAATCGTCTCCTGGCAATCTCCACAAGTGAAAGCAATCAAAAGCAGGCGTTTTCGAACCCTCTTACGCACTGTAAGTCGCTCACGGTATCACTATGTTCTTGAAATCGATTAACACTATTCTTTCATCCATAGCAGAAAATAATGGCATAATCTTGATCACCATGATGTTTACAAGCTTTTGGCATTATTCAATTTCATTTATGTGACCTATACCGTGAATCACCATTGTTAGGTTTTCTTGGAGTTTTTTAGGGTTTTTGATTTCAGGAATAATTGGCCCTAGTAATGGGTATGGTTGTGATCAGAAGAAGGAGACGAGTCTAACCATGGTGTTAGAATTCATTTACATGGTACGAGATTTTGAGGGTGAACAGGTTTGTAGTGACGGACAGCGTCAGTGGGTATAGGTTTCAGAGTTTTTAGCCACGGTGCAGAGGAATGAGATGATGCGTTGTAACTCCCTTACTGGGCTGTTTGAATTTCGCGCGGAAAATCCCATTATTTTGTTTATTTCTTATATTATTATTATTTCGTATTATGATAACAAATGAAAACAAGTGGCGTAGTGGTTACCAGTGGGACGTTCAACGCGTTAGAGGCTGGAGGTCAGGGGTTCGATCCCTGCCTCCAGCATTTGTTATGTTTCCTTGTTATTTCAGGTAATCCAATGCAAGCGAGGCCCGGAGATCCACCATGGACATTCATCATCCACGCGCCAGATGGCCAGATGGCCAGATCTGGTGGCTACTACTGAGGGTGCACCAAAAGACCAAGTCAATGCACATGCCTGGGATCAAAAAAGTCAAATTGGATCAGCATCATTGGGCCAGCATTCTTGCTATTCACACCCCAATATTCAGGCCCATTCTCTACCTTTTTTTTATATTTTATTTATTTAATTTAATTATTCTTATTTATTTACTAACCAATAAATTAATTTTCTTTTCATCAAAAAATCACAAAAAAATATTTTTACCCAATTAAATTTTAGAAATTTATTTTTCATTAATAAATCAATTAATTTAATTAGGTTAATTTTAGATAACTTTAATTTATTTTGTAAATAATTAAAAATCAATTAAAATAATTAGGTTTTAACATTAATTTAATTATTTTATTTTCTTTCCTAAATTAACAAAACTCCAAAAATATGTCATTAATTATTTTTTATTAATTAATTAATAACTAATTGATTTAGCATTTAACTTTAGGATTTAATTTCTTTTTCTTAAAAATAAAAACAACAAAAACATTTTCTTTAATTAGAAGGATCAAAACCCTAGTTTCGCATTTGATCCAACTGTGTCGCGCGCTTTATTTTTCTTTATCCAAATTATTGTATCTGCTCCCGGTTTGTAATAATTAATTAGGACATTTATTTATTTTTTCCGCTTTTAAATTTCAAAGGGTTTGTCTTTGGCGATGTAAATACCCGACACCTTGTAATAGCGTAGTTAATTTCCGCACCTTTAAATTCTGCAAATTATTCAACTGTTAGATGTTTGATAATAGGGCTTGCATGACAAGAATGAATGTCTAATTTTAAAACGGTTAGATCACCCTTAATTGCGCAAAGATAAAAATAACTGAAATCAATACACTCGCACATGTGCACTCCTAGGGTACACTCCCACTTGGTTGCCTTCATAAACGGTCATTGAGTATAGGTTGTTTTAGAGGTCGCCCTCTTGTCTAAAAGATCATAAGTTGCCTCGGAAAGGTTGCCTCGGATATCGTTGCCTCAGATAAATGATCTAAGACATTAGGGTTACCACTAAGATGTCCTAACGTTTCTTTAGTGACTGTATGTCCCTCTTTCGAATTGACCCTCAAACTCCAACGACGGTGCTACCTACTCACAAATAGTGGGATAGCATTGTCTAAAGGAAACAAACATAGAACGATTCCTTTTTCGAGTAGGTAGATTAGTTCTTAGATACTTGCTCATCCAAAACAAACTTTTTTCAGACTTACACTCTTTATAAACAAAGTTTTCAAAAACACTTCATTACACTCTTGAAGACAGAAGCAAGAGTTAAATCTAAGTTAAACCAAAAACTTTTCAAAACCCACAAGCACAAAGAAAATAATTTTGAAAATGATGAGCAAGTACCTAAGATCCCGTAGATAACTACAAATAGAAAGGGTGCTAATACTCTCCCATTCTATAATCTACCCCCCGTACTCAGAAATATCTCGAAAAAGGAATTTTTCTGTGCTTTTTTCCTTTCCTTGTTGGATAAAATAAAAGTCGGTGGCGACTCTTGCTTACCACGACATTTTGCAAACACAAACGCAAAACGCAAACCAGCATTCCAAAAACAGTCAGTTCTCCCACCGTATCACAGAAGGTGAGGTGCATGGGATCCTGCAAAGCATGTTAGGAAAATAACAAAATTCCTGGACCTGGGATCGAACCCAGGTCCTTCCTCTTACCAGCATTACCCTTTGCCATTCGTGCTACATTGTTTATTTTTTAATATAATAACATAATGAAATTATAAAAGAAACAAAATTCTATTCCTCAGGAAGCATGCACAATTCAAATCCTCCAATGGTTATCAGCCACATCATCGTCTTCTCCCCAGAACTGTTGTCTTTGATACCAGACCTTTACCTACGGAAAAAATTGTCACTAAAGGCTATAATGACAGTTTTTGTCCATAGCTATAACCCTACAACATTAAAAAACGTAATGCAAGCCAAATAAATCCTAACTAAGGGCATATATCAACTATAAATTATGCCCTGGGTTCATTGGTACCCTTGATCTGACCTAATTTCGCTTCTATAGAGAATCCCCAATTTGAGACCTTGAAACCCTAATAATGGCATCGTGCCATTCCTGCAGCCATACTCATATTAAACCATCTAGAAACATTGCAAATGTGATATTAGACATGAATACATGATTAAAACATACTTATAATGGGTAAATCATTGAAATCGAAACTGAGCATAAGAGGCAAACTGTGATGGATGTTGAACGTGATTCTTGATGCTTCAGAACTTAGAAAGGGATGGAATCACTTCAATGAACGTTCAGGAACGTGATCTGATCCTTGGAATGGCTTGAATCGGCCTGTAGAGATAAATTCAAGTCTCACTTTTCTTTGAAAATTTTGAATTTTTTTTACACCTTGAGGCAGGCTTCCTGTCTGTGTTTCTTTGTTAGGGTTCACAATACCTCTGTATATGTATGTGAATCAAATTAGGGTTTGTTTTTGGCAAGAATCAAAGATATGAATGTGGTTTCATTATGCTTCAAATCTTTCCAAATGTGAAGATTTCCTCCCTTTCCAAGCTTGCACAAATTTTCTTGGTATTATACAGCATATTTGGATTTTAATTCAATTCAAAATCAAATGAAAACAAATCTTCATTATTTTTATATCATTTACTTGATTTAATTTGATTTTTAAATGATTAAAATCAAAATAAATTAAATAAATAAATCCAATAATGCATGGAAAGGTATTTGGGTCGTGGACCAGGCTAGGAGTGTGTTTCAAGCATAAAAAGTTGGGCCCATTTGAAGAAAAATACATTTTGGGCATGGTTGACTTTGTGCAAATTTCCAAAAATGGCCAATTTTGACAATGCACATCTCTCTCAATTCTTACCCTAAGAGGGTGTTCTTGGACTTTTTAGAAATCTTAGGATGTCCTCTAAACAACCCTTTTGGTTTAATCTCTAATGGGTCTTCCATGTTCATATAAGAAGCTTTGACCCAAAAGGTGTTTTTATTGACTTTTGAAAAGGACCTATAATGTCCGAATTTATATCTTTTCATGAGTGCATTTATTGAACTTAAGGGATGAAGATGAGTTGTAGGGAATTGAATCCTCTTCAAAATGAGCCTTGGATGGGAAATTTCTGATAAATTCTGAGAAAGTTATGCCTGGCAAAGTTTGGTTGAGTTTTCTTATAGAAACCCTAATTTAGCAACTTTTGAGTTTTGATGAATTTGGGGCATTGCTTGAGGAATCATGATCAACCCTTGATCAAATGATGGATGTTACTTCAAAATTTTGATGTTGACCAAAAATATTGAAGTTTGACTGCATGAGAGTCACAATTGACTTTTGACTTAGTACAGTTGATTTTCAGGCGTCTGAGCAGTTTACTGAGCAAACTTGTAGTGCAAGGCATGAAACTTGGAATGGATGATCTTGAGAACATATTAGGGCAATGTAAATAATTTGGGACCCTTGGAACTCAAACATCTTGATGAGAATGGAAACCCTAGTTTGAGGCTCATAGTCTTAGGAGGAGGATTTGTCTGGTCAATCCTTAGGCACCCTTGGGCAAGTTGAGGACCTCTATGAGTATGTTTTGAATAAAATGAGAGGCAAAATTTTGGGGTACAATAGAACCTATGTCACACCCGAGGAATAGGGGTAACTTTTAAGGGTCCCTCACTTGTTTCAAACAGTATTTTCAATTAATAAGAATTATGTTTTGCATTCAATTAAGATCCCTGTCTTTCTCTTGCATTTATCTCTTATGTTTAAAAATGGCAATACTTTTCTTCATATACATTTTCCAAATTCACATACTAAGTTTCACCAAAACATGATAAAATATGCAGATCCATGCCTAAAATCACTGATAATGTTACTGTTGCTATCCTATATAACTTTGGTACACCGATTTATCAAGCTGAAGAGGAAGACGAAGGAGATCTTGAACTCTCCAAAGAATTGACGAGGGTATTATAACAAAAAGAAGACAATATAGAACCATACCAAGATTCTATTGAGACCATCAAATTTGGCACAAAAAATATCCAAAAGAGATCAAGCTAGGGGAAACCTTGGAGGAAAGCGTCAAAGAAAGGTTGATCAAGCTTTTACATGAATATGTGGATATATTTTCCTGGTCTTACAGAGATATTCCAGGATTGGATACATATATTGCGGTGCATTGACTAACTCTCAAAGAAGGTTGTTCTCTAGTTAGACAGAAGCTCAAAAAAACTCATCCAGACATGTCTAACAAGATTCGAGAATATGTCCTTAAACAATTTGATGCAGGGTTCTTAACCGTATTAGATTATCCAACTTGGATAGCTAACATTGTGCCAGTTCCCAAGAAGGATGGAAAGTACGCATGTGTGTAAACTATCGGGATCTAAGCAAAGCAAGTTCAAAAGACGATTTCCTGATACCTCACATAGATGTTTTGGTGGATAATACAACTCAAGATTCGGTATTTTCATTCATGGATGGTTTCTTAGGTTATAATCAGATCAAAATGGCACCTGAGGATATGGAAAAGACTACTTTCATGACTCCTTAGGGAACTTTCAGTTACAAGGTGATGCCTTTCGGTATAAAGAACGCAGGGGAAACCTATCAACGAGCTATGGTCACACTATTTCACGATATGATCCATAAAGAAGTTAAGGTATACATGGATGATATGATTTCCAAATCCCATACGGAGGAGGATCACACTAAACACTTGCAGAAGTTATTCGAACGTTTATGAAAGTTCAAACTGAGGCTGAATCTGAACAAATGAACATTTGGTGTCAGGTCAGGAAAATTATTGGGTATTCATTGATCAACTCAACCACATTAAAGAGAAATGCTTGACAGTTTTGTGCCACACTCAGTTGTGCCAAAAGCGTATGAAGAAGCATATGACAAGAAGTTTCTTCCTTGAGTGTTCAAAGAATGAGATTTGGTGCTCAAGAAGATTATACTACCTCGCTTAGATTCATGTGGTAAATGGACACCCAACTACTAAGGTCCTTAATTTGGTAAAAATAACATTCTCGGGTGGTGGTATTATCCTCACAACAATGGATGGGGAAGAACTACCACATCCGACGAACTCCGACGTAGTAAAAAAATAATATGTATAAAAAGCTTGATAAGTTCGAACCCTAAATGGGAAAATTAGGCAAAAAGGAGTGTCTCGATCGATTGAAAACCCTAAAGGGCGACCCAGGCAAAAATTAGGGACATAAATAAAAAAAATATCCCAGTGGATTGAAAACCCAAAAGGGCGGTCCAGGAAAAAGTTAGGGATCTTATTCAAAATAAAGAACAAAAAGACAACAATCTAAGAATCACGAGTACGATCATGAAGGAGAGGGATTAGTCCAAATCATTTGACTCATAAGCAAAGGAGATTGGAGCTATCAAAAGGACATTGGAGAAACAACAGTAGCAATTATCATTTTCATTGCCACTTTACAATTTTTGTTAAAACTTTCTGTGATTACCTCTTTCTAAGAATTGCATCTTATACTCTCGCTTATTCAAAAGCATGTTTACCAATAAAACATTTAATTTTTCAATCTTTTCAATTTTTGTTTTTCTTTTTGGACTTGTTTGCAATATACTACGATTATTTCTTATGAATACTACATTGAAATCATTTTGGGGATTTGACAAACATAAAGAAGCATTTGATAAAACATCAAAGAGCATTTTGGTTAGAAAAACATCGAAAGAAAATTTACGCTTACTTTCACGTCTGCATTCATGTCTACGTCCACACCTACGCTTGTAATACAATTATCAAAATCGAGCTAACACTATTCATCTTGCTTAAATCAACTTCAAGATACCACGACAAAGCAACATAAAACATTGGAGAGTCAGTGACACAAAAAAAATCAATGGTTCAAAAGGAGAAAAATATTAAAACATTTATAAACAAACATGTGGTGCATATGCAAACATTTGGTGCATATAAAAACATTTGGCGTATATACAAACATTTGGTACATATACAAAATATTCAGTGCATATACATTTTGGGTTCCATATCAATCTAGGGAATTATGCATATACATCGTGCATTTTTCAAATTCATTTTGGTTAAACTATGAACTTTTCTTGGGGCCCATTGTTGAACTATCTTATCCGTAAAATAAATAAACACCTTGGTTGAGAACAGACACAACCGGTAAACTTTAATCTTATCTTTGGTTTAATTATCTAAGATTCAATTATCAAATCACTTTTCAAAAACCTAACTCGTATTATCTATCCTCTAGTTCGTGGTAGGTATGCAAATTATTAGGGTTATGTTATTCATCCTCTAGGTCGTGATGAATACATAAGCCTATCCTCGTGTCATTTATCCTCTAGATCATGATAAATGCACAAATTTAACTCGTCTTATCCATCCTCTAGGTTGTGGTAAGTATGCAAATTATAAGGATTATGTTGGTCATCCTCTAGGTCATGATGAATACATAAGCCTATCCTCGTGTCATTTATCCTCTAGATCATGATAAATGCACAAGTGTGTCCTTGTTTTATCTATCCTCTAGGTCATGGTAGGTATGTGAATTGTTAGGATTATATTATTTATCCTCTAGGTCATGATAAATATTTAAGCCTATCCTCGTATTATTTACTCTTTAGGTTGTAGTAAATATACAAAATCTGCGATATAATTCATTGTGTTAGTCTCCATGCGACAATGCATTATCAGGCTTTAATTTATTTATCCCCTAGGCTGTTGTTGTACCCCTAAATTTGCCCTCCATTTTCTATGAAAAAATTCTCTTAGAGTTTCTAGCCATGCGAGGTTGTTCTCCTCAAATTCTCTAAAGGGTTTGGAATCAAAGTTTGGTTTCAATCTCAATTTATTTTCTTCTGCATCTCAAAATTAAGAAGATTAGCTAAGCCTAACCACTTGATATTTTCAAGTGAATTACAAGCCATCATTTTATTTATGATCAAACTTGATGAAGGGATTAGTCACCATTTTTGGGGGTCTTTCCTTTGATTTGAATTTTTAAAGTCAAGTTAAGTTTGAATTTGATTGGATTTGAAGCCCATTGGATCATCTTTTTTTTTTTCATTACAAAGTCCATTACTACATCTTTCCCTTGAATTTTTCATTCAAAGTTTCTTTTCTGGAATTCAAAAGGAAATTTGCTTTGGTTACAATCTTGGTGATGCGAAAGTAAGAGCAAGTCTTGACTTGGGGCCCGAAGCAAGTTTATATTTGTCCAACGAAAAGTTCAAGACCAAAATGACAATGGCCAACAGGAAGTTTGTTATCTCAAGATTAAATGTTCTTTTTCTCAAAATTCATTTCAAAAGAATTCAAACCACATTTTTCATACAAGCTTAACATTTATCCTCATTCAACACTAAAGTTTCTACAAGGTTTACAAATGTACAAAGGACTCATACATCCAAAAAATGAACTTTCTCTAAAAAATTCTTGTTACAAAACATAATTCGAATTCCTAAGCTTTCTAAGTCCTAATATTCTATTCTTCACTCCTTCAAATTCCCTCCAAGCTCTTTATGCCCATACACGGTCTCTTTTCCCCCTTTGCCATTCCTCACCAACCATACATGAAATCAAAAGAAAATATGAGTTAGTAAGCAAACTTGAAAAATAAATAAAATTACAAATGCTTTAAACTCATCATTATGGTGGTTTTTAAGAATTAGAAAATAGGGTGTTTTATATGTGCTAAGGCCTCAAACAATTAGTTTCTATCATGGGCCAATGCAATTGCAAATCACAAAGTGTTTTGGTTCACAATAGAGGGAAAAGTACAAACAGAAATTCAAGCCCAACAGAATTCAGCCCAATAGGATTCAAACAAAATTCAAACCCAAAAGAAAAGCCTCACACAAAAGTTAGAATTACATCTTTGACTAGGAGCAATGCTATTGCAAATCATAAAGTGTTTTGGTTAACAATAGAGAAAAAGTCCAAACTAAAAATTTGAACTCAGCACCAATTTCCCACGCAACAAGAAGCATTACAAATCAAATTACAAAAGTCTCATTGTTTTACAAACAGAATCAATTCAATCACAGGACAAGTTACATCTCTACTACAAATCACAAGTTCAGTTGGTTCACAGTGAGATGAAATCAAAGAGAAAAAACTCAAAAAAAGGTTCATCATAGTCAGAGTTGTCAAAATAAAAAGTATCACAATCAACCTCATTTTACTGTGTTTCAGATAAAAGTTAGAGTTGTAATCATAGGCCAAAGCAACTTTACTGCAAAATCTAAAAGGCATGCTTTTGTTCACAGAAAAGAGAGAAAAGGAACTCAGAAAAAGTATTCAGTACAGCAAGCAAGCTAGTACAGCAAGTACTAAAAAAACATCATTTATCACAAGTGAAGCAACAAGCCACCAATCCAAGCCAGCAAAGTCAGAAAAAAATACAACAAGTATCACAGAAAAAACCAGCAAAAAGGACAGCAACTTGAGTTATCAAAATATAGCAAGTACAAAGCCTGCAAAAAAGCACCAAAGCCAGTACAGCAGGTACAGAACCCAGAAGCCAACAAGCAAAGTTAACCAACAACAAAGTTGATTTATCAAAAATCAGTAAAAGTGACAAGGCAAGCTTCCAAGTACTAAAAAATCAGCAACCAACAAGAAAAGTCAACAAACACAAGATAGTAAAAAACAGAACGTGGTTCACAGCAAAGGGGAGAATTTTTCCAACAAAGAAAAATATACAGCAAAAACCTCAACATCATATACCACTTTCTTGTTTCAGAAAATATACTGAATATACACACAATACGCAAATATACAGAGAGACAGAAATATTGTAACACCAATCAAAGCAAAACTAAAATAGCATAACATAAACCCTAAGTATTTTTCCTCATCATTTTCAAAAAAACCTAACCCTTCAGGAGTTTGTAAGAGAAAGAGAGAGGAAAGATCTCACCAAAATAACGCTAGGAAGCAAATCCAACCCTAGGGTTTCATTTTCCCCTTTTAGAACTACACGAAACCAAGAGAAATATGAAAATTCAAGCATGAGATTAGTAACCAGGAGGACGAGAGGAAGAGAATGCTGTAAAAAAATGAGGATCTGAATTACGTCGCTGTCGTCGCCACTGCAAGGGCAATTTCTGGTGCGGCCTAGTTTCTTCTCTAGTGAGGAGAACCAGAGAGCATAAGAGAGAGAGAGAGAGAGAGAGAGAGAGAGAGAGAGAGAGAGAGAGAGAGAGAGTGATAACAAATGAATTCATTTTATTTTTTTTCCTGTGTTGGTTTGTTTTGTTAGAAAAACAAATTCCCAGGCCCCTTGAAAAATTAGCTTCTCCAGGCCCAATCACTCAGCGCACCCCCCTCCCCTTTTTTATTTTTACCATTTATTATTAACAAAAAAAAACAATACCAAACTAAGCCCAGCTCACTTCACTCAGCGCACCCCCCCCCCCTGTCTCAGTATACCACGCGGGCTTAAATCACATGTTTTTTTATTTCTTTTGTTGTGTACAAAAACTGCCAATGGGCCGAGCCTAATCAAAACAAACTGCTTTTTTATAACATACACCCAAAACCTATTTCACACCCCTGACTTGTTTTCTTTCATTTTATTATTATTATTATTATTATTATTATTATTATTATTACTATTATTATTATTATTATTATTATTATTATTATAATATTAATAAAAAATCCAAAAAAAAATATTTTAGTTACTACTTACACTTTAACATAATTATTTATTTTCTTTCAAAATAAAAAGACCAAAAATATTTTATTTTATTTTTACTATATATTTATTTTATTTATTTTTAAGATTAGAAAGACTAAAAACATTTTCCTTACAAGCTTAATTTTGGTTTTTTTAATCAATTAATAATTAGACCTAGGTTTAGTTTTTTTTTAATTCAAACTAATTTAGAATTTATGGTTTCTCTTAACTTAATTTATTTTTAGGCTAATTTAGTTAGTATTAAAATATTTTCATAAAAACACTAAAAAATATTTTCTTTTCTAAATTAAGTTAATTTATATTTTATTAAATCATTTTCTTTTAAAAACCTTTTCTTAAACCAAATAATTCATTTCCTTTTCATTCATTACCTTATGCATTGTTTCTCTACCTTCTTGTATATTATTTATTTTAATTCGTGTACATTATATTCATATCATTATTTGTACATTATATTCATTCCATTTCTTGTACATAATATTTATTTCAATTATTGTTCATTCAATTCAATATGGTTGTAATAGATAACTAGGGTTTAATTTATTGCAAATTCCCCATTTGTAAATTTGTATATCCCATCCCCAAATGATGTAATAGCGTAGAATTTATTTTCTACAGTTTATCGCTTTCATATAATGCTAGTAATTAGGGTTTGTATGGAAAGATAAAACCAATGCCTATAAAACCCTAATCCAAGATAAATTCAAGCATGAAATACAAAACATTTGCACACGTTGCACCTCTATGGTTAACTCCACTTGTTGTCTCGAGAAATGGTCATAATATGCATGTGAGACATCTTAGCAAAAACAATCAAAAATACAAGATCATAGTCCCTCGATGACGCTACGATTGTTGCCTTACAAATAATCTTAGTCCCTTAAGAGAAATTCTAAGATATCTCGCAACATTGCTATTCATGACTATATAATGACCCACGCCCGTCCCTTACATTCAAAGATAAGGCTACTTACCAATCAATGGTGAGATAACAATATCAAAGGAAGGAAGAAATGAACAAAATACTTTTTGAGTAGGTAGAGCTTTCTTAGTTGCTTGCTCATAATCCATATTTAAAACAATCATCTTTTCAAACACATCAAACACTTTCAAAAACATGAAATATTTTCAAAAAGTCCAACACTTTGTATGCATTCTTATAGAGACGAGAATCATTAAAAAGTTTGCCTAAACGAATGCGCTTTTCAAAAATACTTTCAAAACCCACCACAAACACATTTCAAACAAAGCAATTTTTTAAAGTGATCTAGCAAGCAACTAAGAGCCCGTAGATAATTATGGATGAAAAGGGTTCTAACACCTTCCCTTTTCATAACCTACCCCCCGAACTCAAGAAAATATCTCAAAGGTCTTTCCTATTTTTTTCACCATTTATTTATTGGATAAAAGAAAAGTCGGTGGTGACTCTTGCTATCCGCAATAATTATGATAAAACATAAAACAACCAAGCCAGTTCTCCTACCGTATTACAGAACTGGCGACTCTGCTGGGGAGAATACTTAAAAGTGGGGTTACCTTAGAGATATATCACATTTACTTACTTTCATTATTTGATTTATTTGCTTTATATTTATGGGTCCTTGTTTGGGTTTGTATTGATCCTCTACCCGGATCAGGGAACACCATTAGGTAAATAACAAATATTATAGATATTGTACGATGTAGACCAATATGGTTGAGACAATAGCTATGTTAGTGTGACGTATTTTTGGGTATCGGTATCCCTTATGACGAATTAAGGAGAATACGGGGCCGCTGAGTGATGTCATGAAGCATTAACGAACCTTAGAACCTTTAATTAAACAACTTGGCCATTAGGAAGTAGTGAGATAGCCAGTTTTGGTGGAAATCTAAAAATTGGTTGATACTCGATACTACGCTCATTGAGATCAGACTTTTCGGATATTTTGGCTGCAAGAAAAGATTTATTATGCTAAAATAATGCCCAATGAAGAAATATCAGTCATATTGAGATTCCCTAGAACCTAATTATTTTCTAGGACAGGTTGAACCAACTAAACTTCAAGAGGGTACTTACTTATGAACTCCATGCAAGACTAAACCTAAGGTCTTTGTGTTCTTTGCTTGTGAGTATTATTCATGTCATCATAAACATCATAACATCATAAAATATTCTCACTAACCATTTCAAGGATTTAGGAATTTATCTTTGTTTTGTTTTGTAGGTCATGACTTATACTCGTAGGAATACCATCCGAGTCAACTTCGTAAAAGTGCATCCTCAACTTTAAGATTTAGAATCAAGAGTTCCTGGATATTCTCCTTTCACCAAGAAATATGGTCGACTTCTCAACTTGGCTACCTCAAACTTCCAAGAAGAAATGATGTGTGTGCTTTTCCAATTCTTTGATCCTATGCATCATTACTTCACCTTTCCCGACTACCAATTGGTGCCTACATTAGTAGAACTATCTCAATTGTTAGGAGTGCTTGTTCTTGATCAAATACCATTCACCGGTTTAGAAGAGACTCAAAAACCTGAAGTTATTGCCAAAGCTTTACATTTGAAGAGATTTGACATTGTGGAAAATTGGGAGACAAGAAGTGGAGTTAAGGGTTTCTTAGCCAAATTTCTATTGGAGAAGACTCATTTGTTCTCGGAAGATATGGATTTTCAAGCTTTTGAGGATGTCTTGGCCCTTCTAATATATGGTATGGTTCTATTTCCCAATCCGGACCAACTCATAGATGTGAATGCCATCAAGGTTTTTCTCTCTCGTAATCCCATACCTACTTTACTCGGAGACATTCTACATTGTTTCCACACTCGCACCATGAAGAAAAGGGGTACTCTTTTGTGTTTCATTCCATTACTCTCTAGATGGTTTATTTCACACCTACCTCGGTCAATGTTGAAGAATGAGCAAGGCTTGGCATGGTCTCAAAGGTTAATTCCACTCACACATTCTGATATTTATTGGTGTGCTCGATCCATGGTGGATATTACTATTATTGGCCGTTATGGGGAATTCCCTAATGTACCTCTACTTGGCATTAAGGGAGGTATTACCTACAATCCTTGTTTGGCTTTGTGACAGTTTGGGTATGCTAGGAGGGATGGCCCTCATGATGCACTGGTCCAAGGAATTGCATTCGACTACGAGAATAATGTCCAAGGTTATCGTCAAAGATTCATACGAGCTTGGAGCATTGTTAACAAGGTTGATAGAAAGACGTTGGGGCACAAGAACTCCACTCCTTTGGAGCCTTATCTCAAGTGGGTGCGAACTCGCGCCCAAAACCACATGATGCCTTATGAAGCTATCCTACCTATCATCATGGAGCCTGTTGCCGAAGGAGATGTTCCATATACTGTCCTTTATCCTGATATGCCTACTTCTCTTGAAGATTTGCAAAGAGCTTGGATTCAGATAAAGGGGGAGAGAGACACCTTTGAAACCCAGTTCTATGCAAGTGAAAATAAGGTTTTGGAGCTTACGAGACAGCTTCATAAAGAGCGAAGTTTGAACGCCTACATTACGCCGAAGAGGATGCGCTTGACCTTCTTGTCTTAGGACTTTATTTTGTATTTATTTCTTCCATTGTAATCCCAAGAGGCATGTTTGTAATCGATCTGAACTTATTAATGCAATTAATGTTTGTTCCCTTTTGTCTAAATGAATTTAAATCTTCTAAGTCCTTAAAATCATTTGCATACGCATTTTCATGCATCATAACATAAACAGGTTTTCTGCAACAGGTTTCCTTATCTTTCTACTATTTATTTCAATAAGATGGATATCGAACAAATAGTGAAGGACTTAAAAGCGCAGAATTCCCATTTCTAAGCAACCTTGCTGACCCTGGCTAAGGGACAACAAGAGCTGATGACGCTGCTGGCAGCCAAAAAGAAGACTAAGAAGAAGGCTCTCATCAACATGGGGAAAATTTTTAAAGGCCCAGTCCGTCAGGTGCAGATAGTTGAAGAGTCATCGGAGGAAGATGAGAACCAGGTGGAAGAGGAAAAGAGAACCCGTGTTGGGGGTGAAAATGATCAAGCTTCTAAGGATGAAGACTACTTTGATGAACAATACCCACCTGCCGAGGATAAATACAAGTAGATAGAGGATAGACTGAAAGTTGTTGAAATTCAAGCGGTGCCTGGTTTGGATTTTGGTGATTTGGGCTTAGTGCCTAGGGTCGTCATTCCCCATAGTTTCAAAATACCAGTTTTTGCTAAGTATGACGGAGTTTCATGCCCTAAACTTCATCTGAGGTCCTACTTCCGCAAGATACAACCTCATACTATGGACAAGAAGCTTTGGGTCCATTTTTTCAAGAGAGTCTCGCTGGGACTCAGTTAGAATGGTTCTATCAATTGGGGGGATCCCGTATTCACACATGGGAAGATCTGGCCACTGCTTTTTATCATCAATGTCAATACAATGCTGATTTAGCACCAACAAGAGTTCAGCTTCAAGGAATGACAATGGGTACTAATTAAGGGTTTAAAGAGTACGCGCAAAAATGGAGGGATCTTGCTGGAAGAGTCCAACCATCACTAAGTGATAGGGAGTTAGTGGACATGTTCATGGGAACACTAACGGGGCCTTATTTCAACTTGCTAATTGGTAGCTCATCTTCCGGTTTCACCGAATTAATTCTAACTGGTGAAAGGGTCGAGAGTGGAATCAAGAGTGGAAAAATTCCCATGGCATCTTCTTCTGCATCAAGCACTATAAAGAAACCCTTTACTGGCAAGAAAGAAGCTAGTGCTGTTTATGGGTCAAAGGCCCATACCAAGAAGGATCACTGTTCATCTGTTAATGCTATTTTAATCTCCAACCCTCCATCTACCCAAAGACAATCATCCAACCATCAATGATCTGAAGTCCCACGAAGACAGTTCACAAGGATTAGCATGACATTGTCTCAAGCTTTACATCATCAATTGAAGGCCAACCTAGTGACATTGTGTGATCCACCATCAAATCCAAATACCATATCACCTAAGTATAATCCAAATGCCAAGTGTGCATATCATTCCAACAACTCTGGACATGAAACTGATCAATGCTGGGCTCTGAAGAATAAGATTCAAGACCTAATAGACAACAAAACAATTGAATTTGATCCACCTGCTACTCTAAATGTGATAACCGCGCCAATTTCGAACCATGGCAAAGGTGTTAATGCAATTGATGATGCTACTTTTGTTTCCTCCATTGAAGATTTAACAACTCCATTAACTAGTGTGAAGGATAATTTGCTGAGAGTCGGAGTGTTCCCTGGCTGTTCTAAAGATTGTGTTTGTTATGGTCAACAAGTAAATGGGTGCAAGCGGCTGAAGGAAGGTGTGAAACGCCTGATAAATAGCCACGAGATTGTGTTTGAGAAGATTTCTACCATCAAAAGTTTAACCAATAAAACTGAAGATATGTCCATAATAACCATCTCCAACAAGCTGCTTAGGATCCCCTTAAAGGGTCCTATAAGAATTTCAAATGAGCCAACCATTGCTCCTTTAATAATCATTGTCGTTGGGCCTATTCCATACTCCTCTGACAAAGCAGTTTCGTGGAACTATGATGCCGAGGTCTATTATCATAGGATAAAACAAGATTCTTGGATCAACGAAAACAAAGATGATGTTACTAATATTGCAGGTTCTAGTAAAGTAACAATAACAGGGAGGATCTTTCCCCCCGATATTTCACCACCCATTACTACAAGAACTCTTGTCCGCATAACCAATGATAAGTCTAGTGGAAACACTAGAGGAAAAGAAAAAGTAAGTGAGCCTACTGAAGTAGAGGCACCTGCCAATGATGTTGATGCTAAAGAACCCTCCACTCGAGAGATGGAGGAAATCCTAAAAATCACAAAGAAGAGTGACTTCAAAATAGTGGAGCAACTGGGGCAAACCCCCTCCAAAATCTACATGTTGTCATTCTTACTCTGTTCGGAGGCTCATGCCCAAGCTCTAATCAAGTTTTTGAAAAAAACCCACGTGCCCAAAGAAATGACAGCTGACCAGTTTGAGAATTGTGTAGCAAGTTTAACGGATGACAATGGATTCGGGTTCTCCGACGCTGATCTGACCCCTATGGGAAAGAACCATAACAAAGCTTTGCATGTCTCTATTGAATTCAAGGGAACCACTCTGGCTCATGTCTTAATTGATATTGGCTCATCTCTAAATATGCCACCCAAGGGTGTTTTGGCCCGGCTAGATTATGAAAGACTGGTATTGAAGCCAAGTGATATTGTTGTAAGGGCTTTCGATGGGTCTAAAAGGATGGTTCATGGAGAGGTGGGTATCCCCATTAAAGATGGCTCAAATATTTTCCACTCTACTTTTTATATAATTGACATATGTCCCGCCTATTCTTGTTTGCTTGGGCGCCCTTGGATCCATGGGGCAGTGGAAGTAACATCCACCCTTCATCAAAAATTAAAGTATCTAGTCAAAGGGAAGATCATTATTGTTTGCATCGAAGAAGAATTTATGGTGAGCCATCTCAATTCCTTCAAGTATGTGGAAATGGATGGTGAATTCATAGAAACTTCGTGCCAGGCTTTCAAAGTCGTTCCTCATATGGTTGCCACCACCAAAATCTCCTCCAACATATCAAAAGCTGATGAAGTTATACCAAGAATGGTTTCACTTAAGGATGCTTGTGTCGTGGTCGAAGATGGAAACTGTACTATCGGGAGACAACTTCCCGACATTACGTTTAAAGCATACAAATTTGGGTGGGGTTTCACCATCAAAGCTCAGAAAGAAGTTAGGCGTGCTCGCGTGGGAAATCCACCTCTCCGCATCGGAAATTATGAAGTGAACATTGTGGAAGACTCTGTTGATGAATGTACTTTTGAAGATTGGATCTAACCTACTGTCGGAGGAAAGCTTAACAGCTGGCATGCAAAGGATTTCCCTCCCATCTCCTTCATTGAGGAGTAATTACTGTTTACTGTTTTCTATCAATTCAAGAACTTTTGTCTGTAATCTTAATTCCAAACAATGAATTTTAACCCATGTGCCTTTCCCGGGGCACTATGGTCCATTTTGTTAAGGGTTTTGTTCATGTTCATTTATCATATGATCATTTAATATAAACCATTGGACCTCTTGATTTCAAATTTTGTGTTCATTATCTTTCTTTTCCTTTATTACATTTTTTCAATAGCCATGTATCTTACATGCACACACACACACTTGCAGTTCTTCAGCCACTTCAGATCTCATTGTCAACGACTCTACTATTGCCAGTTATGATTTGGAACATCCAATTAACCAAGCTAAAGACGGAGGTGAGGAAGATTGTGAAATACCAGGAGAACTAGCCAGGCTGCTAATGCAAGAAGAGAAAGCTATTCAACCTCATGAAGAGCCATACGAAGTTATCAACTTAGGTACTGAGACAGATAAGAAAGAAGTCAAGATTGGCGCCAACCTAGAAGATGGTATCAAGAGCAAATTGGTTCAGATGTTACATGACTATGTTGAAGTGTTTGCTTGGTCATACAAAGATATGCCAGGGTTGGATACCAACATTGTGGTTCATTGTCTACCAACAAAGGAAGACTGCCCTCCTGTTAAGAAAAAGGTTCTTCATATGCGGCCAGACATGTCTAAAAAGATAAAGGTTGCGGTAATGAAGCAATTTGATGCAAGTTTTCTGGTCGTCACATCTTATCCTCAATGGGTTGCGAACGTGGTCCTCGTGCCAAAGAAAGATGGAAAGGTTCTTATGTGTGTAGATTATAGGGATCTGAATAGGGAAATCCCCAAAGATGATTTCCCTCTATCACATATTGACGTTGTTGTACCCCAAAATTTTCCCTCCCATTTTCACACAAGACATACTCCTAGGGGTTCTCAATTACTCAAGTATTGGAAAATCAATTGTGCTAGGTCAAAAGTCAATTGTGGCACATGTACAGTCAAACTTCAAGATTTTTGGTCAACATCAATATTTTGAAGTGATAACCATCATTTGATCAAGGGTTGATCATGATTCCTCAAGATATGCTCCTAACCCATCAAAAGTAAAAAATGGCAAATTAGGGTTTCTATAGGAAAAGTCAACCAAACTTTGACCAAGCATAACTTTCTCATACTTTATAAGAAATTTTCCAACCAAATCTCATTTTGAAGAGAATCCAATTACCTACAACTTCTCTTCATCCGCCAAGTCTAAGAAATGCACCATTTGAAAGATACAAGCTCATACATTACAGGTCATTTTTAGAAAGTCAACAAAAGCCACTTTTTGTCAAGACCTTTTACATCAAGATAACATCTTCAAATGAAAAATGGATCAAAATAGGGATTGAAGTAGACATATTGGGATTTCTAAAAAGTACAAGATTATCACCATGAGATAAAAATTGAGCAAGTTATGGCTTGCCCAAGTTGGGAAAATATTGGAAATTTCAAGAATGGTCCATTGAGCAAGTTTGAACTTTTGAAGCAATGACTTGTTTTCTTAGGCCTCAAACATCTTCCTAAACTTATAAAGGGCCTATAATTTCACTCTTTCCTTGCTTTTCATTTTTAAGCTATTTTATTCATATTTATTTTGTTTTTATTCACATAAATACAAGATAAATCATATAAAATAGCAAATAATTGGATCATGACCATTGGGCTTTTGTTTTGATTCAATTTCAGGCCCACAAATTTGTACAAAGAATGTCCAAGTTCATTCATGCATGGAAAGGGCAAGATTTGCAAATATGGAAGCTTTTAAATTGGTTGGATTTTGACATGAAAACATGGCATTATGACTTGATTCTTTCCATGTTATGTTGTCTCCTCCTTCCATACTATAAGAACAATGCATTGGTAAGCCAAAGGGACGAACACAGCACCTAAGGAACCCCTGCCCATTTTGCACAAAAGCTTAAAATTGTCAAACCCGAATTGCACATTATAGTTGTTTTAGTCCCAAGCAAAGGTTCAAAAACCTTCATGGAAGCCCCTTGAAACTCTTCCAATCGTTACCAGACCCTGAAGCACAATAAAACGCCCAATACAGTAGCTCAAGGTTTGCATTTTTTTAAAACTTGCTTTCTTTGATTTATGCAATATAAACATGTTTTAACCATGAATTACTGACTATCTTCGTGTTTGCAAGTTGTCTGTATGTTTGAATTGGCTTTTTGACGTAGGAATCAAGCGTTACCATATCTAGGGTTTGGACCTTAGAATTGGGGCTTCCATGGTTAGGCAAAATTAGGCTTGAACACTGACACCATCGTGCTCAGGAGAGTGAGGCCAGTCGATTCATGGCCTTACACATAATTTCTATTGCGTATTTGATTTATTTAAGGGTACAAAGGTTATAGTGATGGACAAAAATTTGCCACTGTAGGTATTTCTACCTAAGACGGCGGAGGGAGGTAGGAGATGAATGCGTGGCATACCCCTACTGGCTCATTAAAATCCAGCGTGCATTTTTTTTAATACTTCTGAACAGTTTTTGTATATAATTTTACTTTGTTGTTTGGATTAACGAATGAACATGTAGCTCAGTTGGCAAAGGAACGCGTGCATGAGAGGGAGGACCTGGGTTCGAGTCCCAGGTCCAGCATTTTCACATTTTCTAATATTTCTTTGCAGGATCCCATGCATTGCATCCCCAAGCGCGCACCATAGACCATAAGATCCACGTCTTCCAATGCCAATCCATCCAGTTCCAAGGGCTTTAGTGTGAGGTTCATCATGCGCCCCCAGTATCTCTCCACACTGAATCAAGAAGCAAGCTGGGTTTCTCATCAATTGGGCCAAATATTTTTTTATTAACACGCCCCTGTTTATTTTTTTAACCCCATGCCCATTTCATTTGTTTTAATTTTTTTCTTTTATTCTTGCTTGCATTTATTAATTAACCATAAAAAAATTAGAAAAATTACCAAAAATATTAGATTAGTATTTTTTTTAATTAAATTAATTTTGTAAATAATTTAAATAAATATTTTAACTATTTTCTTTAATTAAAATGAAATAGGATTTAGGATTTAATTAGATTTAATTATTTTCTTTTCATAATAAAAAACAAAAAAAACTTAGACTAATTTTCTTAATTTTTATTTTTTTTAAATAGACTTTAGGATGTTTAATTTAATTATTTTTCTTAATTAAAACAAAAATCAAACAAATAAGTTTTTTTTACTTAGACCCTTTCTTAGGTTGTTAGACGCTTCTTTATTTCGCGCGCACATTTCATATTATATTGTAACTGCTTACGGTTGTAATAGTTTAGGACTTAAATTCTCACATTTTTAATTCCGCACTTAACTTTTCACCCATTATTATGTATCTACACCAAAGCCCTGTAATAGCGTAGGAACCTTTATTTCCCGCTCTTTACATTTTTGTATGCTTGTATATAATTGCTAGTAAGTAGGAGTGCATGACAAGATTAATCAAATTAATCATAAATCACTAACTTCAAGATAATATAACTAAAACAACACACTTCTCACACTTGCACCCTTAGGGTATTCCTCACTCGGTTGCCTCGGAAATGGTCATGTTCCTCGAAAGTAGGGATATATTGGCAAAGACCCTCGGTATAAAAGTCATCATAAAAGATCATGGTCCCTAAACGTCCCTCGAGTTGCCTTTCGGTAAATGATCTTGTCCCCTCGATGTTGCCTATATGATGACAGTCCCTTCGAATGCTAAGATATCTTTACATGTTGCCTTCAATGACCATAGCATCCCTTTCGATAGTCCCTCAACATCCAAAGATATGGCTACCTACTCACTAATAGTAGGATAGCACTATCTAAAGGAAAGGAGGAAAAGAACGTCTTTTTGGAGTAGGTAGATAGTTCTTAAGTACTTGCTCAAAAACAACTTTTTTCACACTTACACACTTTTCAAAAATTTCTTTTCAAAAATGCTTTTTCACACTCTTGAGGACTGATACAAGAGTTACCATAAAGCAAAAACTTTCAAAACACACAAACACAAACAGTTTTCAAAAATGAGCAATTACCTAAGAGCCCATGGAAAACCACGGATGGAAAGGGTGCTAACACCTTCCCTTTCCATAATCTACGACCCTTACTCAGAAAATCTCGAAAAAGGTCTTTTTTTGTTCTTTTTACCCTTTCCTTTGTTGGATAAAATAAAATTCGGTGGCGACTCTTGCTTACCGCGACATTTGTGAATAAAAAACACAAACCAGTATTAAATAGTCGGTTATGCCACCGTATCACAGAACTGGCGACTCTTCTAGGGACATTATAAAGTGGGGTTTACCTTAGGGTCTAGATCATTTCTAAATTATTTGCTTGTTTGTTTTCTTTACTTTTAAGGGATTGTTTGGGTTACTATAGATCCTACACCCGGATCTGGGGAAACCTGTTAGGTAAGTAGCAATAGATCATGGAAACTGTGTGGCGTATACCGACACAGTTGAAGCGATTGCCACGTTGATGCGATACTTTGGTTGGTATCGGTAGCCCTTGAGTTAATCAAAGAAAATACGAGGCCACTGCATTATGTCATAAAGCGTCAACTGACCTTAGAACCTTTAAATGAACAACTTGGCCATTAGGACATAGCGAGATGGTCGTCTTTGGTGTATTCCCAAAGTCGGCAGATACTCGATGCTACACTCATTGAAACTTGACTCCTGAGTTTTGTTTGGTTGTGAGTCAGTCGCCTATCGAATGAAACTTGTGGGAAAGGTCAGTGATATTGAGATCCCTTAGAACCCGATTACTATTTAGAGGACAGGTTGAACCAATCCAACTTCAAGAGGGTATGACCTTAAAACCCATGTAAGCCTTAAACCTAAGGTTTGGGTGTGATTTGTTTGTGCTTGCCATATATGTGTTTTCTTAGCATTATCATGACATCATAACATGGCATATCATACTAACCATTTCAAGGATCTCAAGGGTTTATGATGCAGGTTATGGTAAATCAGACGTCTAGCAAGGGGAAAAGGGCTTTATTTTCCTCTAGCCAATGTCGTCAAAAGATCAAAACTCAACAGCTTGAGTCAGGGGATATGACCCACTTGATATGGTGAGCTTAACTCTCATAGAAGGACACTCAACAATACGAAGTTCTTAAATCAAAGCTATAAATGCTGACATTTTCTTGTTTACCCCAAGAAATCCTTAAAAACATTTCATACATATATCATACATATCACTGCATAAACAGGTTTCAATGCAGGTTTCTCATCCTCTTCGCTGTTTATTTTAGCAATGGCTCTAGAACAAACAATGAAGGATCTACAGACTCAGAATGCCCAGTTTCAACAGATGATCATGGCTCTGACCAAGGGGAAATAAGAACTAAAAGCCTCGCTTGTTCAAGTAAAGAAGAAGCCAAAGAAGCCAACTGGGTTAGTGAATCTGGGAAGAAGGATCATAGGACCAGTGCAACAAGCCTTTGAACTTGTAACTTCATCGAAGGAAGGAAACAGTCAAGAAGAGGAAACAAGAGAGGAAGACCCCAGTCCACAGGAATCTGATAATGAATCCAACTATGATGAGGAGCAGTATCCTCCTGCTGATGAAAGATACAAACAGCTGGAGGATCGTTTGAATGCAATGGAGGTCCAGAAGGTACCGAGTCTGGACTTTGAAGAGTTAGGTTTGGTCTCGAGGGTTGTCATCCCACAAAAGTTCAAGGTGCCAGTGTTTTCCAAATATGGTGGGATTTCATGTCCCGAAATGCACCTCCGATCTTGTGTGAGGAAGATCCAGCCTCACACTGCTGACAAGGACTTGTGGGTCCACTTCTTTCAGGATAGCCTGTCCGAAACTCAGCTAGAATGGTTCTATCAGCTGGAGGGGGCCAACATTTGTAATTGGGAAGACCTGGCTACTGCTTTCTACAAGCAGTATCAGTATAATGCAGACCTTGCTCCCACTTGTACTAAACTCCAAAGTATGTTTATGGGTTCAAGCGAGGGCTTTAAGGACTATGCTCAAAAATGGAGGGACTTAGCAGGAAGAGTTCAACCTCCCCTGTCGAATAGGGATCTAGTGGATATGTTTCTGGGTACCTTATCTGGTCCATTTTTTAATCACCTGATTGGAAGCTCTTCAGATGACTTCACTAAATTAATTCTAACAGGAGAAAGAGTGGAAGCTGGAATTAGGAGTGGTAAGATCCAAAAGGATGCATCCTCCAGTGACGTAAGGAAGCCATTTTCTGGGAAGAAAGAGGTTAGTGTTGTTTACCATCAAAGGAATCAGGATAGAACTGAACAACGTCCAACGATAGGGGCTGTTATGATCTCTAAACCTGCATCAGCCTAGAGCATAAAGGACGGTAAGATAATTTACCCGGATAAACATGACTTTGTCTCAAGTTTTTCCACAATTATTGAAATCCAATCTGTTAACTCTGAGGGAAGCTCCGAAGAATCCTAATACTGCCTCTCCCTGCTACAATCCAAATTCTTGATGCGCCTACCATTCTAAGACTCTGGGGCATGACACGAACGACTGTTGGGCTTTGAAGAACAAGGTATAGGATCTAATCGAGGCAAAGGAGATTGAATTTGATGCTATAGAAACTCCCAATGTCATAACGGCACCCATTCCCAAGCATGGCCCGGGAATCAATGCCATTGATGTTGTCTCCGCCACAGAAGATGCTGACAGTGACTATGAAATGGATAGCTGGATCTTCCCTACTACCAACGGTGGACCCAGTAACTGGATGGAAAAAGACTTTGTACTGATTACTTTTATTCATAAGTAATTGTCTTTCTTGTTTTTTGGACATGTAATAAACAATGTAAACTTTTTGGCCATGTGTCTTACCCGAGGCACATCGGTTCATTTATGAGGGTTATCATGTTTAATCTCATATGGCATTAATAAAGCATTGGACATTTTGCATTACAAATGTTGGGCTCTTTGTTTTTCTTTTCTGCTTTTACTTTGTCTATACAACTATGCTCTTACACACACTCACGTATTGACTGCAAATCCACTCTGGATTCCATTGATAAAAGTTCTACTATTGCCGATTATGACTTTGAAAATCCGATCAACCAAGCTGAGGATGAAGGTGAGGAAGATTGGGAGGTACCCGGAGAACTTTATAGACTATTATGGTAGGAAGAAAGGATTATACAGCCTCATGAAGAGCCAGTTGAGACAATAAACTTGGGCACAGAGGAAGACAGAAAATAAGTCAAGATCGGTGCAAATCTGGGGCTTATTGTCAAGCAGCGGTTGATACAGATGTTGAATGATTATGTCAAGATATTTGCCTAGTCATATGAAGACATGCCGGGACTAGACACGGATATTGTGGTTCACCTTCTGCTAACTAAGGAAGATTGCCCTCCGGTAAAGCAGAAGGTCCGTCGTATGCGCCTGATCGCACTAAAACGCACTATGTTTCTGACTCAACTATCACATGTTTTCCTTAGTTTTTATTATCATTTTCTCGTATTATGTTCCTTTTTCCTTTGTTTTCAGGATTCTTGTCATTTCAGAGCCTTCTGTGAAGAAACGAGCCAAAACGCCAAGAAATTAGGGTTTTTCAAGATATTCTGCACTTATGGCGTTCAGCGCCGCGCCGGCTACAGGGAACGCGATGACGTGGCCCACTTTCACCCAGAGACCAACTGCCACGTTCCCACGATCTGGCAGTTCCAGCCACCGCGCCCGCGGCCACTGCCACCGCGCCCGCGACCTTCACAAAAGTTTCCCGCTCAGAAGAAGTTGAGGGGCATGCTGGTCTTTACGCATCTCAAGGATCCTCTATAAATAGTTTTCGATTTTCATTTTTTAGTTTCATCCAAGCTTAGTACAATCTTAAGCCATATACTATCAGTTTCTGTAAAGTAATAATCTCTTCACATCGCGGAGTTATTGCGGTGTAGATTGAGTTGTAATCGAGTCTTGGAGCACTTTGGTTGAAGTTCATCATACCAGCCTTACCATTCCGCAGATTTGTATCAGATTCAAGTCTCCGACTGGAGCAAGGTTCTATTTTATTGCATTTCTTTACTTATAATTGCTCTTACCATAGTCTACACGTTTTATAGACTCTAAATGCTCTTACCATAGTCTACACGTTTTATAGAATCTAAATGCTCTTACCATAGTCTACACGTTTTATAGACTCGCACTCTTTTACTTACTCGCTCTTATCATAGTCTACACGTTTTATAAACTCGCACTTATTATGTCTGGCTAAACTATAAAGGTTTGGATGTAATGATTGTCATCATGGTCGTGTTCCAATTATCATGCTAGTGAAAATACTCTGGGGATGTTTTGCTTTTAACTTAAGTCAATTATGTTTAAATGTTTATTGGGTAAGATCGAAAGTCGTCCAAACTAATGATACGACTTGATTATTATTTAACCAAACAAAAAGAGCGAAAGCCGTTGATTGGTTAAATAGGAATCATTGACCTTTTTAGAAAACGATTTTGAAACTATTTTCGGACGCGTTCGTAGGTTTGAAATCTGACTCTTGGTCAAAAGCCAAAAGTCTCTTTAAGTTAATCTTTCCAAGTAAAATTACTTTTCTGTTAAGTCAAAACTATCAATTTCTTAAAAATAGGTTTACCTCTTTAACGCGGAAGGCACCCTTTATATGTGACAATAAAGGAATTTAATTTAAAGAGTAAATTCGGTTCTTAGTAGTCAAAAGCTACAAGTTCCCGTTAAATTGATTCTTTGCTATCAATAGAAAATACTGTCCCATAAGTAGTTTCATCTACGCATGACCGGACCAATATCTGATTACATGATTTACATTCCAACCTGTCTTTTAAACTGTTATTTACCTCGCTCATTTACTTTGTTGCACTGCACTCACATCAATATTCTTGTTCACCTTAGATAAGCACCTTAGCAATAGAGTTGATAGATTGACAATTGGTCTCTGTGGTTCGATAATCTTATATATTACTTCTATAGGCTGTGCACTTGCAGTACTATATTTAGGCTATACGTTACAGATTCCCATCAAGTTTTTGGCGCCGTTGCCGGGGATCGACTTCGTCAAATTTCGTACCCTATTGTTATCCCGTTTAGACTAAGGCTATTCTAGCCGGTAGATGCGTAGAAATCGTAGCACCGGTAACCTAATAGATCCTTTAGTAGAACCTGAACGTTACGCTCGTGCCCGTATTTTTATACGCAAGATAAGAAGAGCTATGGCAGAAGATCGTAACCAAAGACCACTCAAGGAATTCGCCCAACCATCTAACGAGGAACCTAGTTCTAGTATAGTAAACCCTACTATAACTACCAACAACTTTGAACTAAAGCCATCATTATTACAATTAGTACAACAAAACCAATTCGCTGGTCTCGCTACCGAGAACCCGAATCAACATTTAAAGGTATTTATCCAGTTAGCTGACACCCTTAAGGCAAATGGAGCCACACCCGAAGCCATCCGTTTAAGACTGTTTCCTTTTTCCCTTAGAGGTAAAGCTCACGACTGGTTAGACGCCCTTCCAGCTAACTCAATAACAACTTGGGAAGACCTTAGGAGAGCTTTTCTTGCGAGATATTTTCCACCAAGCAAGACCGCTGTTCTTAGGAACCTGATCACTTGTTTCACCCAAAACCAATGCGAATCACTTTTTGATGCCTGGGAGAGATATAAAGAACTTTTAAGAGCTTGCCGCACCATGGCCTGGAGCAATGGTTAATCATACATACCTTCTATAATGGACTCCATTACAACACAAAGATGTCCATAGACGCTGCCGCTGGCGGAGCGTTGATGAACAAACCTTACCCTGACGCTTGTGCCCTAATAGAGGACATGGCCCAAAACCACGCCCAGTGGGGATTAGAACGAGCGACAGTAGAGAAAAAGGAGAGCCATGGAGGAAAGCATGAGGTAAGTTGCATGGACATGATTAATGCCAAGATGGACGCCCTAGCTTTGAGAGTCGAGAACATGTCTCAAAACCCAACCACAGTAGCAGCAATCCAGTCGGAATGCGAACTCTGTGGAACTCAAGGACATCAAACCGTTGACTGTAACCTTTTGAACGAATCTAGCTCAGACCAAGTTAACTATACCCAAGGGAACCCTTTCTCGAATACCTTCAATCCTGGATGGAGGAACCACCCGAATTTCTCTTACAAAAACAATAACCCTATCCAAAATCCCGGACCTTCGAGACCTCAAGGACTCCAAACGCAAAAACAAAACCAACCTATGCAAATAATGCCCCTAAGACCAAACCTTAAAGAAACCATAGACACCTTTATTCAGACTCAAACTCAGCAAAATAAGGAGTTTATGAACCAACACATTCACACGAACGAACTAGTTACTCAACTGGCAACCAAGTTTGACCAGATGATAACCCACACCAAAATGCTTGAGACTCAGATTTCCCAAGTAGCACAAAACACCTCTGTACAAGTTGCACCTGGATGACAATTTCCTGGACAAACTCAACCAAATCCAAAAGGCCAAGCAAATTCTATCACCTTAAGAAGTGGAACTGCTTATGAAGGGCCTAGAAATCCTAACTTAAGCACATCAGAAAAACCTATGGAAGATGCTACACCTAAAGACCAGGTAGAGGAACCAGAGAAACCAGAAAAGCAATCAAAACCAGAAGTAGGGAATAACACTCAACAACCTTATAAACCACCTATTCCGTTCCCACAGAGGCTGAAAAACACCAAAGTAGAAAACCAGTACCAAAAGTTTATTAAGGTAATAGAGAAACTCCATGTAGAGATTCCTTTTACTGAAGCTATAACCCAGATACCATCATATGCTAAGTTCTTGAAAGATATTTTGACCAATAAACGGCGACTCGATGATCCCAAGCCTTTAGAATGTCATTCTATATCCAAAAATAAACTCGCCAAGAAAGATAAAGACCCTGGAAGTTTTTCTATCCCTTGCATCCTAGGTAACCATATGATAGACAAAGCATTTTTAGACTTAGGAGCACGCGTAAGTCTGATGCCTCTGGCCGTCTGTAAGAGGTTAAAATTAGGAGAACTTCAACCTACTAAGATGTCCTTACAACTAGCTGATAGATCTGTCAAATATCCCATGGGTATTTTAGAAGACATACCTGTCAAGATTGGTCAGTTGTACATTCCGACCGACTTCGTCGTAATGGATATTAAAGAAGATGAATACATCCCAATCCTCTTAGGAAGACCATTCCTATCGACCGCCGGAGCTATAATAGATGTTAAGAAAGGGAAACTGACTTTCGAGGTAGGAGATGAAAAGATTGAGTTCATTTTATCAAAGTTTCTAATGGCACCAGTGATAGGAAATGCGTGTTATGCCATCGACGTCATTGACGAATGTATAAATGAGCTCGAACAAAACGAATCTTTAATCAAATTACCATCAACCCCTATTTTAGAGGATGACGGATTTAAGAGTATCGAACCGTACATTGACGACAACCTTTTCGAATGCTTAGCTCTTACCCCTGACCTTATGCCGCGTACTGAGAAACCCACTATAGAACTTAAGGAACTACCCAAGAATCTAAGATATGAGTTTTTGGATGAGGAGATGAATAGACCTGTTATAATTAGCGCCGCTCTAAACCAAATAGAAACAAATCAACTCTTAGATACCTTGCGAAAATATCCCTCAGCTTTAGGGTATAAAGTTTCAGATTTAAAAGGTATAAGCCCATCCGTATGCATGCATCGGATTATGCTAGAAGAAGATTCAAAACCCTCAAGAGAACATCAAAGAAGAATAAACCCTATCATGAGTGATGTAGTCAAGAAAGAAGTTCTTAAGTTATTAGAAGCTGGTATCATATACCAAATTTCGGATAGTGAATGGGTAAGCCCAGTCCATGTGGTACCCAAGAAAGGAGGTATCACTGTTATGGAAAATGAGAAAGGTGAGCATGTGGCAAAACGAACAGAAGGAGGATGGCGTATGTGTATAGATTACAGAAAGTTGAATAAGGCAACGAGAAAAGACCATTTCCCTCTCCCATTTATAGATCAGATGCTTGAACGTCTAGCAAGACACTCATATTTCTGCTATCTTGATGGGTATTCGGGGTTTTTCCAAATCCCTATTCACCCAGAGGACCAAGAAAAAACCACATTTACTTGCCCTTATGGAACATTCGCTTATAGACGAATGCCCTTTGGACTCTGTAATGCACCTGCCACTTTCCAACGTTGTATGATGTCAATTTTTGCAGACTACCTAGATGGAATTATGGAAGTATTTATGGACGATTTTTCAGTGTGTGGGTTTGATTTCAAAAACTGCCTCTCAAACTTAGAGAAAATCTTAAAAAGATGTGTGGAAGTAAACCTTGTGTTGAATTGGGAAAAGTGCCACTTTATGGTAAATGAAGGGATAGTCTTGGGACACATTATTTCTGAAAGAGGTATAGAAGTTGATAAGGCCAAGATAGAAGTTATAGAAAACCTAAACCCACCTAAGACCGTTAGGGAAGTAAGAAGTTTTCTAGGACATGCCGGGTTCTACCGACGTTTCATCAAGAATTTTTCCGGAATAACAAAACCTTTAACTAACTTATTGATGAAGGATGTCGAGTTTGAATTCGACCAAAAATGTCTTGAGGCCTTTGAAGTTTTAAAGCAAGCTCTTATTTCAGCACCTATCATAAGACCACCTGATTGGACACAACCCTTTGAAATCATGTGCGATGCTAGTGATTTCGCTGTAGGAGCTGTACTAGGGCAAAGAAAAGACAAGAAACTGCATGCTATTTACTACGCTAGTAGAACACTAGACGCTGCCCAGCTAAATTATACAACCACAGAAAAGGAATTGCTAGCCGTAGTTTTTGCTATTGATAAATTTCGATCTTATTTGGTGGGAGCAAAAATAATAGTATACACAGATCATGCAGCAATCCGGTACTTGTTAAGTAAGAAAGATGCTAAGCCTAGATTGCTCAGATGGGTTCTTTTACTCCAAGAATTTGACTTGGATATTAAGGATAAAAAAGGAGCTGAAAACTTAGTAGCTGATCATCTCTCTAGGTTAGAACACCTTAAACCTGAACTTATACCTATAGACGATCACTCTACTTATGAAAGATTAATAGCTGGGATAAACTCAACTGAAGAAGAGACCTATGAGGAAATCTCAACCTTGAACAACATACCATGGTACGCAGATATTGTGAATTATCTGGCCGCTGATATCATACCCCCTGACTTAAGCTACCAACAGAAGAAGAAGTTTTTTAGTGATGTTAAACACTTCTTTTGGGATGAACCCCTCCTATTCAAAAGAGGAATAGATAATATATTCAGACGATGTGTGCCGGAAGAAGAAGTAGGCAACGTCATTAAACATTGTCATGCTGCACCTTATGGTGGACATGCAAGCACATCTAAAACATGTGCCAAAATATTTCAAGCAGGTTTTTATTGGCCTACTGTATGGCGCGATGTCCACACTTACATTACAAAATGTGACCGATGCCAACGCACTGGGAACATCTCAAGACGTGATGAAATGCCTTTAAGTAACATCCAAGAAGTGGAAATATTTGATGTCTGGGGTATAGATTTCATGGGACCTTTTCCTTCCTCAATGGGTAACAAGTATATCCTAGTAGCTGTCGATTATGTCTCAAAGTGGATAGAAGCTGTTGCATCACCCACAAACGATACCAAGGTAGTTATCAAACTGTTTAAGAATATTATTTTTCCTAGGTTTGGAACCCCGAGGTTAGTCATAAGTGATGGAGGATCGCATTTTATATCTAAGATATTTGACAAGCTTCTAAGCAAATACGGAGTAAAACATAGAGTAGCAACACCATATCACCCGCAAACCAGTGGCCAAGTAGAAGTATCGAATAGGGAGATTAAGCAGATCCTAGAGAAAACCGTATCATTATCCAGAAAAGACTGGTCTGGAAAACTTAAAGACGCCTTATGGGCTTATAGAACGGCTTATAAAACCCCTATTGGAACAACTCCTTATCAATTGGTTTATGAAAAGTCCTGTCATTTACCCTTCGAACTAGAACATAAAGCCTATTGGGCCATTAAATCCTTGAATCTAGATTACCTAAAAGCCGGAGAAAAACGTATCCTGGACATTCACAAGCTGGAAGAGCTTCGCTTGAATGCCTATGAGAATGCCATCATATATAAGGAAAGAACCAAGATGTGGCATGATAAAAAAATCATCAAGAAAGATTTCAACATTGGTGACCCTGTTCTCCTATTTAACTCAAGGTTACGACTTTTTCCTGGTAAGCTTCGTTCAAGATGGACAGGTCCATTTGAAGTGTCAAAAGTTCTAAAGTCTGGAGCAGTAGAAATCAAAAACAATTCATGCGCTCCATTTGTGGTAAATGGACAAAGACTGAAGCTATACAAAGGAGGCGATTTGCCTGTTGACTACTCTAGTCATATTCTTATAGACCCACCAATACCCACATAAATGGACAAAGACTGAAGCTATACAAAGGAGGCGATTTGCCTGTTGACTACTCTAGTCATATTCTTATAGACCCACCAATACCCACATAAAGTAAGATCTAATCGTCAAGCTAAAGACGTTAAACAAACGCTGCATGGGAGGCAACCCATGGTTTATTCTTTATTTTATTTTATTTTATTAATTTATATATGTTTTATCTGGACTAATTTCTTGTGTTTATATTTTCAGGATGCATTACCCCGATGGTATGGTTGTGATTTTCATGGATGAAGCACAAAAAGCCCGATTTGCTACCTTATCTGCTAGACCTATGATACCCACTAGGTACCCCGATCAGAGCTGCATGGAGGCACTCGGGATTGAGCCAAGTATTAGGTATCTGTGCAACCAACTTGGCTGGGATTATTATGCTGATGATGTCCACAAAACCTACAGGAACCTTACTCTGGAGTTTCTTAGCTCTGTGGATTATAACCCATGGGTGGGTGAAGGAGATGAGCGAGGATGCCTAAGTTTCAGATTGTTTGGTACCGAGTATACCCTGAACATCAAAGAATTTGGGGATTTGCTTGGTTTCCAAACTGGACCGACCGCTATCACTGAGTTACCATTGAGTTACTATATGGACAGAGATATTGATAAATTTTGGCAGGACATTACTGATGGAGCCAGCCTTGACCCCTCTACCCAGCTGTCCAGGAAGATCCATAACCCGGCTTTCCGATACTTCGAGATGATTCTGTGCCACACTTTCTTTGGGAGGAGTTACTGTGACCACTTAGTCACCGCTGAGGAGATCCTTTTCCTATACTGTGCCAGTCAGTCCAGACCTATAGCTAGTGGAGGTTTTCTGATAGAGAGCCTCGAGCAGACTGCTCGATCCGCTGTAGGACTCATTCATTCCGGAGGGAATGTGTCACAGATAGCTTCTTCTTTGGGTTTGGACAGTATGATAGCACAGCTGACCCCATACTGTGGATATACTTTCCTGGATTTAGACTTTTGCATGGATCGTGGGCTCATGAGGAGGGCCTCTTTCCACCCATATCAGTACAGATTGCTCATCGATGACCAGACAGTTTACACCTTCACACTGCCAGACCCTCAGATGACTTGTGTTTCCAACCCTGCTAATTGGAACTATTCTGTAGAAGGTTGGGGTGAGATATCAGAGTATGCCCCAGAATACACTCCTGCTTCCGAAGATCCTACTCCTGAATACACTCCTGCTCCCGAGGACTCTACTCCAGATCACACATCCCGACCCGAGGTTACACGCACTACTGTTCTTACTAATAACCTCAGCTTGCAGGAACCTGATATTCGCACTCTGTTGACTGCTATGCGCACTGAGATAGCCACTCTCCGCAATGAGGTGGCTGACCTTCATTTACAGTTGGAACTGAATGATGTTACCTTTGCTGGTGAGTTAGATGAATTAGCTCACGAGGTGGCAGAGATTCGACGTCAGCTGACTGAGCTGCGTGGCCCAGACACTCCTGCAGAGCATCCTCCCGGTTGGCGATAGATCTGTGTTATTCACAAGATCTCTAGTTCTAGTATTATTAGTATTATGTTGATTTCCTTTTCAGACTCATTTTTATTTTCATTATCTGTTTCCTGCATTATTAATAACTATTTTGGTGACCCGATGTCCGTACCTATATATATATATATATATATATATATGCATATGTGTTTTTTTTCTCTATATATATCTTTCATTTACTAATGTTTTTGTTTTTCTGGTCACCATAATGAAAATTTTGATATAAAAATAAATAAATATACATGTATATATGTATTCACATACATATATGCACGTTCGTAAGAAAACTAGGTACACCTCTAAAAATTGAAGCTAATGGCAAGGAAGGAAAAGCCCAATGGAAAGGATGCAAGACCGGCCCAACTTGGCTCGCCCTGACCGCGCCCGCGGTGATCCCTGCCGCGCCCGCGGTGACGTAACGGTCACCTAACGGCTAGTGGCTCGGTTTTCCCCCCATTTTGCCTCTTTAGTGGCACAAGGTGAATGCTAAAGAATTAATTATCATGCAGAGCTGCCTCACAGACACCAAAGTTAATCCAGTCCCATTTATGATTGCCCACATGCACCATGTTTTAAGAAAAGGTGGGCCGATTTCCTTTGGTGGACTGATTACTACTATTGCCCGTGCCATAGGATTGGATACAGAACTTGCCACCCTTGAGCCACTTCCTCCTCGTATTGCAAATCTTAAATTTTTAAAGGATATGCGTTTATGCAAGACGAGGAGGGAAGGTGGTTACTTCCTCATGGTTGGAGGTGCCGCTGTACCCAGTGTTGTTATTCCTTGCACCCGTCATACTGATATCAGATTTGAGCGTAACTGGACCTACGATCTCAACGCTCCTGCTTTTATTGGTCTGTTGCCCCCAAATCTACCTTTAAATGAGGGTAACAACACTGATGATGAGTACGATTTCCATACGGAAGAACCACCCCACTTTTCACCACCACACACGACACCATCTACTTCTAACCCACATGCAGGTACAGCTCCTAGTTTCCATGTCACTGAGGACATGTGGCGTGAGCATATGGCCCGAGAGGCCCAGAGGGACACCCTCCTTGCTACTTTGCAGCAACAGGCGACCGATAACATGGCCTTCATGCAAGCATCCCAACAGCAAAATGCTAGCTCTCTGCGCACTATTATGGAAAGTCAGCTGGCTTTCCAGAGAGAACAGCACCTTAACCAGACCACATACGCTCGTCACTTCCAATTGATGGAGGCAACCCAAGGCACCCTCATTGGTAGGACCCAAGAGCTACAAGCGGCAAATGCCGCCTTGACAGAGAGAATGGAGCAGCTAGTTTTGGACCGAGAGAGCCGCCGTCGCAGCCGTAGCCGCCGTTCCGGTCGTACCAACCAGGATGGTGAAGGTCCTAGTGGCCCCCACTAGCGTTTTCAGGTACCTCCTCCTACCTTATTTTGGAACATTGAGGACAATGTCCGATTTAAGTGTGGGAGGAGCATTTATCGCTTTTATTTCCCGTTTTTCCTGCTTTTATTTCCCTTCCGCATTTTTCCTTTTAGGTATGTTATATTCGTAGTTAATAAAATGCATGTGATAGGCGAGTCTTTCTGCGTAGTGTACCCTTTCATTTCCACCACTTTTTAGCCTTACAAAATTTTTACAAAATCTTTTTCAAAGAATTGTGGTTGTTTTTAAGGATTTGGGCTATGAGACAGGTCCTAGATAGGGTCTATTTCTTGGGCACTCACTTTTTGAAAAATTCGTTATCGTTTTAACACCGTAAGCCTTTTTGAACATTTAGATTAGATCCTTTCTTCCCAATATGCTATGATTTTGAATAAAACTGTACAAATAGGTCTTCAAGTAGTTTATCTTAGCAGTCAGCTCCGGCCTAAGCATGCTCTAAGTGTAGGATCGATGAATATAAGTGGATGATCTCTATTTTGCCTTAAAAGTTTATAAAATAAAGTATGAATACGACTACGAGTTGGGTGATCCTCACAAAGATTACTCAACTCAAGAAAGTTGTAAGCACTAATAAAAACAAAGAAAAAATATATATATAAGGCACATCCGTTGTAGTTGGTCCAGAGGTATCTGGTGCTGGACTTGGTAGGGCGGACTACGGTCCGATCCCCCACAACTGCAAATGGGTAAAATAAAAAGGGGTTAAACCAACTCTTGTACCAGAATCCCATCACTTGAGATCAGAGTCACTAACCGGTCACTACACCATGAGTATGTACGGATAACGGGCTTAATGTGATTGCGCCTGAATGAAAAAGGACCTCGTACAAAAAGAAGTCTTAGCATAGTAAGGATATTAGGACCGATATGTATACTTATGAGGTTTATGTCCACATTTCTGCGAGTAGTGTAATTACGATACCCTTGGTTCAGATAGTTAGTGCCTGACAACACACCCTTACTCGAACTTAGAAGCCCTCTTTGCCCAAAACCTATATACACCATAATTTTCTTTCATCTACTTCTAAGAGTTGTTGCTTGAGGACAAGCAAAGGTCAAAGCGTGGGAGGATTTGATCGCACTAAAACACACTATGTTTCTGACTCAACTATCACATATTTTCCTTAGTTTTTATTATCATTTTCTCGTATTATGTTCCTTTTTCCTTTGTTTTCAGGATTCTTGTCATTTCAGAGCCTTCTGTGAAGAAACGAGCCAAAACGCCAAGAAATTAGGGTTTTTCAAGATATTCTGCACTTATGGCGTTCAGCGCCGCGCCGGCTACAGGGAACGCGATGACGTGGCCCACGTTCACCCAGAGACCAACTGCCACGTTCCCACGATCTAGCAGTTCCATCCATCGCGCCCGCGGCCACTGCCACCGCGCCCGCGACCTTCACAAAAGTTTCCCGCTCAGAAGAAGTTGAGGGGCATGCTGGTCTTTACGCATCTCAAGGATCCTCTATAAATAGTTTTCGATTTTCATTTTTTAGTTTCATCCAAGCTTAGTACAATCTTAAGCCATATACTATCAGTTTCTGTAAAGTAATAATCTCTTCACATCGGGGAGTTATTGCGGTGTAGATTGAGTTGTAATCGAGTCTTGGAGCACTTTGGTTGAAGTTCATCATACCAGCCTTACCATTCCGCAGATTTGTATCAGATTCAAGTCTCCGACTGGAGCAAGGTTCTATTTTATTGCATTTCTTTACTTATAATTGTTCTTACCATAGTCTACACGTTTTATAGACTCTAAATGCTCTTACCATAGTCTACACGTTTTATAGACTCTAAATGCTCTTACCATAGTCTACACGTTTTATAGACTCGCACTCTTTTACTTACTCGCTCTTATCATAGTCTACACGTTTTATAGACTCGCACTTATTATGTCTGGCTAAACTATAAAGGTTTGGATGTAATGATTGTCATCATGGTCGTGTTCCAATTATCATGCTAGTGAAAATACTCTGGGGATGTTTTGCTTTTAACTTCAGTCAATTATGTTTAAATGTTTATTGGGTAAGATCGAAAGCCGTCCAAACTAATGATACGACTTGATTATTATTTAACCAAACAAAAAGAGCGAAAGCCATTGATTGGTTAAATAGGAATCATTGACCTTTTTAGAAAACGATTTTTAAACTATTTTCGGACGCGTTCGTAGGTTTGAAATCTGACTCTTGGTCAAAAGCCAAAAGTCTCTTTAAGTTAATCTTTCCAAGTAAAATTACTTTTCTGTTAAGTCAAAACTATCAATTTCTTAAAAATAGGTTTACCTCTTTAACGCGGAAGGCACCCTTTATATGTGACAATAAAGGAATTTAATTTAAAGAGTAAATTCGGTTCTTAGTAGTCAAAAGCTACAAGTTCCCGTTAAATTGATTCTTTGCTATCAATAGAAAATACTGCCCCATAAGTAGTTTCATCTACGCATGACCGGACCAATATCTGATTACATGATTTACATTCCAACCTGTCTTTTAAACTGTTATTTACCTCGCTCATTTACTTTGTTGCACTGCACTCACATCAATATTCTTGTTCACCTTAGATAAGCACCTTAGCAATAGAGTTGATAGATTGACAATTGGTCTCTGTGGTTCGATAATCTTATATATTACTTCTATAGGCTGTGCACTTGCAGTACTATATTTAGGCTATACGTTACAGATTCCCATCAGCGCCCTGAAATGTCAGAGAAGATCAAAGCAGAGGTTATGAAACAGTTCAACGCTGGGTTCCTAGATGTAACATATTATCCCTAATGGGTTACTAACGTAGTCCCGGTGCCTAAAAAGGACAGCAATGTACGGATGTGTGTGGACTACAAATATTTGAACAGGGCAAGCCCCAAGGATGACTTTCCGCTCCTCCACATTGACATTCTGGTCAACAACACCGCGTAGAACAAGGTCTTTTACTTCATGGACGGTTTCTCTGGCTACAATCAGATTAAGATGGCACCTGAAGACATGGAGAAAACAACCTTTGTCACACAATGGGGCACTTTCTTCTACAAAGTGATGCCGTTTGGGTTGAAGAATGCCAGGGCAACCTACCAGTGAGCTATGATAACTCTGTTTCATGACATGATTCACCATGAGATAGAGGTCTATGTTGATGACATGATAGCCAGATCTCAAACTGAAGAAGAGCCCCTAGATCATCTACAAAAGTTGTTTGATAGGTTGAAGACGTACAAAATGAGGTTGAATCTGAATAAGTGCACCTTCGGGGTAAGGTCTGGTAAACTCTTAGGTTTCATTGTCAGTGACAAGGGCATTCAGGTAGACCCTGCAAAGGTGAAGGCCATACAAGAGATGCCGGATCCTCGCACTGAGAAGGAGGTTAGAGGTTTCTTGGGATGCCTTAATTACATTTCCAGATTCATTTCCCCTTTAACTGCTACTTGTGAGCCAATCTTCAAACTCCTGAAGAAAGATCAAGTGGTAAAATGGAATGACGAATGCCAGACCGCCTTCGAGAAAATCAAGGAATACCTTTAAGAGCCTCCAATTCTGATGCCTCCCATTGAAAGAAGACCTTTGATAATGTACTTAACAGTGTTAGATAATTCAATAGGGGTGTGTGTTGGGGCAGCATGACGAGTCCGGTCAAAAAGAGCATGCAATATATTACCTTAGAAAAAAGTTTACCGACTGTGAGACAATGTTGTACTCAAAAATTTTCCCTCCCATTTTCACACAAGACATACTCCTAGAGGTCCTCAATGGCTCAAGTTGACTAAGGATTGACCAGACAAATCCTCCTCTTAAGACAATAAGCCTCAAACTATGGTTTCACTCCTCATTAAGATGTTTGATTTCAAGGGTCCCAAATGGTCTCCATTACCCTAATATGTCCTCAAGATCGTCCATGCCAAGTTTCATGCCTTGCACAATAAGTTTGCTCAGCCAACTGCTCAAATGCCTGAAAATCAACTGTACTAGGGCAAAAGTCAATTGTGGCCCAAATACAGCCAAACTTCAAGATTTTTGGTCAACATCAACATTTTGAAGTGATATCCGTCATTTGATCAAGGATTGATCATGATTCCTCAATAAATTCTCCTAATTCATCAAAAGTTGCTAAATTAGGGTTTCTACATGAAAAGTCAACCAAACTTTGACAAGGCATAACTTTCTCATACTTTATCAGAAATTTCTCATCCAAAGCTAATTTTGAAGAGAATCTAATTCCCTACAATTCATATTCAACCCTAAAGTTCAATAAATGCACTAATGAAAAGATATAAGATCAGACATTATAGGTCCTTTTCAAAAGCCAACAAAACACCTTTTGGGTCAAAGCTTCTTACATGAACATGGAAGATCCAATTGAGATGAAACCAAAGAGGTTGATTAGGGGACATCCTAAGCTTTCTAAAAAGTCCAAGAACACCCTCTTAGGGTCAAAATTGAGAGACGTATACATTGTCAAAGTTGGCCATTTTTGGAAATTTGCACAAAGTCAACCATGCCCAAAAATACATTTTTCTTCAAATGGGCGTAACTTTTTATGCTTGCAACACACTCCTAACATGGTCCACGACCCATGAACCACTCCATGCCTCATTCACTTATTTATTTAATTTATTTTGATTTTATTTATTTAAAACTCAAATTAAATCAAATTAAATCAAAATAAATCAAATAAATGGGATAAGATTTGTTTTGGCATTGATTGAATATCTCATGACCTGTCAAATGAAGAACAAAATCGTGCAAGCTCAAAACAAGAGGAAATCTTCAAATGTGGAAAGATTGGAATAAAAAATTCATGACCATTATATCTTGGATTCTTTCTAATTCTAATGACCTAGATTGATTCTACTACATATAACAAAGCATTTGTAACCCTAAGGATGACATTACATGCGCCGCCTACCTCCCACAAAGAAAGAAGAGATTTCAAATTTTGTCAAAAAAGTGTTAATCACATATCCCTCCATAGGCCGTTTCAAGCAATTCCAAGGACACAACAACACTCCTGGACATTCACTGAAGCTATCCCTCTCATTCCCAAGCCTTAAAGCATCAAGAATTAAGCATAATAATAGTCACGGTTTGCTCCTTTTTTTTAAATCGTTTTCCTTAATTCTGGCATTATCAACATGTTTTAATCATTTATTCATGCTTATTACCATGTTTGCTATATGTTTGGATGATTTGATTTGAGTTTACGCGTGGGAATCGTGAAACACCATTCTTAGGGTTTCAAAGCATGTTTTAGGGCTTTTTTATATAGGTTAAATTAGGCCAAACCAAGGGTATATTCATGTTCAGTGGGTAATTTCCAATCGACCCATGCCCTTTGTTGGGATTTATCATGCCTATGCTGTATTTTGGAAATGTCGTAGGTTATAGCTATGGACTTTGTCTATAGGTATAAGTCCAATACCTAAAATGACGGTTTTGGGAGGAAGATGATCATGTGGCAGCCACACACTGGCTCGTTTGAATTTCTCCTTGTTTTTCTGGACAAATCACTTTGCTTATGTTATATTTTATTTGTACATTATATTAACAATTAAACAGGTTAGCTTAGATGGTCAAGCGTGCATTTGAAAGTGGAGAGGACCTGGGTTAGATCCCAGGTCCAGACATTTTCATATTTTCTGAGTTTCTTGTTTCAGATCCAGCGCATCTCACAACCAGACATCCATCATGCGCCTCCAGATCCAGCCATTGGATCTTCTTTCAATCCAGATCCAACGTTCAGCAAGCAAAGAACTTGGTGAACCCCCAGATGAGGGCTCCATTGGATCGCGCACAGGCAATTGGGCTATCACACTTGGGCCTTGGAAATTTCAATCAGCACCCCCAGCTGAAGCTCATACAGGCCCATTTTTTATTCTTATTGTTTTTTTTTATTTCATTTTATTTATTTTGTTTTGTTTATTTCTAAAAATCATTTTCTTAATTAAAACAAAAAAATCAATAAAATCACAAAAAAGGTAGGAATTAGATATTTTGCTAAAAAATAATTTTTTTTAATTAAATAATTAGTATTAATTAGGGTAATTGGTTTATTTTATAATTAAAACCCATTAGGAAATTAGTTTTAATTCTTAAATATTTTTTCCTCAAATAAAAAATGCCAAAAAAAAAACATTAGGTTTGTTTTAGAATTAATTTCAAATTTTCTTTTCTTTTTATTAATTAAATTTAATTAAATATTTTTTCCAAATAAACAAAACAACAAAAATAATTTTCTTTTACTTTGAGCATTTTAGATTTTTAGACGTCATTTTCAAGTCGCGCGCGTTAGCTACTTTCGTATTATTATTATCATTTATTATTATTGTATCTGAATATGGGTTGTAATAGCTTTTGATTAGGTTTAGTTTTACTATTTTATTTACTGTTTAAATTCCCCAACTTTTGGTTATGTAACCCCCTCCCCCGAAGCCCTGTAATAGCGTAGATTTTCTTTTCCGCTTTTAATTTCTGCAATTGTTTAAACTTCTTAGATGTGTGGATAATAGGATTGTATGAAAAAGATAAATCGAATGTTTAAAACAGTAGAACACCCTAACTGTGCAAAGATAAATAAACTGAAATCAAACACTTGCACATGCTCACCCCTAGGGTATCTCCCACTTCGGTTGCCTCAGAAATACGGTCATTATTCTCGAACGTGAGCATTCTTAGTGACTGTCCTCTAATTCAGAGATCGCAAGTCCCTTTCGAAGGTTGCCTCGGTAAAACAAAATGCGATCTTAGAACTTTAGGACAGTTACTAAGAGATCTTACCATGTTGCCTTAAGTGACCGTAATCGTCCCTTTCGATTGTCCCTAAAACTCCAATGATGGAGCTACCCACTCCTTAATAGTAGGATAGCACTATCTAAAGCAAATAATAAAACGAACAATCTTTTTCGAGTAGGTAGAAACTCTTAAGTACTTGCTCAAACCAACCAGTTTTTTCACACTTACTCTTTTCGAACAATATTTTCAAAAACACTTTATCACACTCTTGAGGACTGACACAAGGGTTACCATAAAGTGAAATGCCTCACTAAGGCATTTTCAAAACACACACAAAAGAAATTTCAAAATGAGCAAGTACCTAAGAGCCCATGGAAAACCATGGATAGAAAGGGTGCTAACACCTTCCCTTTCTATAATCTACCCCCCGTACTCAGAAACATCTCGAAAAAGGTTTTTCTGTTCTTTTTCCCTTTTCCTTTGTTAGATAAAATAAAATATGGTAGCGACTCTTGCTTACCGTACATTTGCAAACAAAAAAACAGTCAGTTCTGCCACCGTATTAATGAACTGGCGACTCTGCTGTGGACAATAAAAAGTGGGTTTTACCTTAGGATCTAGGTCATTTTAATTGCTTCTTTGGCTTTTCTTGTTTGATTTACTTTTAAGGGTATATGTTTGGGTTGTTTGGATCCTAAACCTGGATCGGGGAATTCCTTTTAGGTAAGTAGCAATAAATTGTGAGGGAGCTATGCGGGGTATACCGACACTGTTGAAATAGTAGCTACGCTGATGCGATACTTTGGTGTGTACCGGTAGCCCTTGAGTAATCAAGGAGAATACGGGGCTGCTGCGTGGTATCATAAAGTGTCAACTGACCTTAGCACCTTAATTGACCAACTTGGCTTTTTAGGACATAGTGAGATAGTCGTATTTGGTGTAAACTCAAAGTCGGTTGAAACTCGATGCTACACTCATTGAGGCTTGACTCTTGAGTTTTGTTTGGTGGCAAGTCAATTGTCTACCAGAACGAAATTTGGGGGAAAGATCGGTGATTTTGAGATCCCTTAGAACCCGATTACTATATTTAAGACAAGTTGAACCAACCCAACCTCAAGAGGATATTACCTTAAAACCCATGCAAGCCTTAAACCTAAGGTCTTTGTGTGATTTGCTTGTGTTTTCTATATCTTCTATATCTGAGCATAATCATGACATCATAACATAGAATATCATACTAAACATTTCAAGGATCTCGAGGGCCTATGGTGTAGGTTATGATGAACCAAACTTCTAGCAAGGGGCAAGGGGATTTATTTTCCTCTATCTAATGCCATCAAAAGACCAAAACACGACAACTTGAGTCAGGGGCTATGACCCACTTGATATGGTGAGCTTGACTCTCGTAGAAGGACTTTCAACGATACGAAGTTCTTCATTCAAAGCTGCAAATTTCAACTTCTGAAATTTTCTTGTTTACCCCGCGAGATCCTTGAAAACATTGTATGCATGTCATTTTCATAACAGGTCTTCCAATACAGGTGTCTCATGTTCTCGCTGTTTATTTCAGTAATGGATCTCAAACAAGACAACAGAGATCTCCAAATTCAAGAGGCTCAGTTCATTGAAATTTTCCTAAACCTATACAAGGGGCAGGAAAAGTTGAAAGCACTCCTCGCTGGGAACCTAGCCAAGAAAAGTCCTGAAGACGATAAGGACGAACGGATGGAACAACTGCAAGCTGAGGTAGAAGACATGAGAACCCAGATGTTGGGGCAGATGGATCTTATCCAAGGCCTGGCCCGGGGACAAGAAGAGATGAGGGCCATTATCAAGATGGATACAATCGTAAGAAGCAAATAGTCGAGGTTGGGGACCAAGTCATCGATCAACCTTCGAGAAGACAAGAGGTTGGACCTTTCTAAATTTCTACTACATCACGGGTCCAACAACAACCTTGCCAAAAACAACGGGTTAATCAAAGTAAGTTGGATACACCCAAGAGGAAGTTTACCAAACTCAACATGCCGTTGTCGCAAGTCTTGAAACACATGTTAAAGTTGAATTTGGTCACATCGAAGGATCCTCCTCGGAATCCTAATACTTTGGCTCCTACTTACAATCCTGATGCAATATGTGCATATCACTCCAACAGTCCGGGGCATGACACTGATAGTTGTTGGACATTGAAATACAAAATTAAAAACCTTATTGATGAAGGAGTACTGGACTTTACACAAGATGGTCAGGTTGAGTTCTTCTGCCATCCCTCCAAGGCACGCTATTCGAAGTGACAAGATCAGACGAAGAAGCTTTTGTTCATTAGAAGTCTCCATTTGTAACTTTATTTTGATTGTTCAAACATTTATTCATGTCAAACTTTGTTACTTTATCAATGCATTGCATATGTATGTTTTTAATCAATTCATTTGTATTCACTATATTTAAACTGCTTTCCTTTTTGTGATATTCAACTCCCGATCAAAAGTTCTGAACCTTTATAGGGAGGATGACAAAAACGATACCATAATCCATACAGTGTGCTTTTGAACAGACCTTGCTGACGATCTACAGGCGTTGTTTCAAATCCCAAACAATGGAGTTATAAGGAAGTAATTCCTAGTCAAACCCTTTGAGCCAAAGAATTAGGAGTTTTTATTTTCACACAAATTCAAACCCTTTAATCATAACTCGGGGCAGGGTAGTTTTCTCAGTTAATTCAGGTGCGCATTCAATCACAATCATCTGCTTCGTACACAATGAATGGCATCGAAGATGTCCTTCTAAATCAAAATACGGTGATGGTTCTGCATAATCATTAAGAACAGGCAGTCATTCTCTCGAAATAAAAGCCCGTTAAGTCAAAACCTATGAAGGAGACATAAGAAAAAACTGGGGCATCCCGCTGACTGTAATCACAAAAAGAAACAGTTCAGGCAAAAGTAGGGATAACGAAAACCAAAAAAAGAGGTTACTACAAATTACAAAATGACTGCCTCTTTCAAATAAACTTCCAGTATCCGAACCATCACCGAAACATCAAGGGCAGTACTCCAGAACTCAACTGGGATTCTAAACGCGCAATTAACTGAGCATATGACTGAAGGACATCACGAAGAGCGGGTGGGTACAAATAAAATTTGAGCCTTTATCCTTTGTTTCTTAAACCGTGAACCAGGCCACGTTATAACCCTTAAAAGTCCTAGCTGAAGCATGGGTTACTTCGAAAGCATACTGTCACAAAAGGTATCCTGACTCTTGTAAGGTTTTCTATAAATCATGAGTTGATATCACTCTCTTGTAAAATTTGTTTTACTAAAAATTGCATCTTCAAAAAAAAAATTTTTTTTCAAGACAGACATAAGCTTTACATTCTTAAAATACCATTGTTTGCATGTGACTATTTGTTCAACAGCAGAGAAATTCGCATGAAGGATATTCGGTGAACAAAGACCTTCTCAATGAATAGAATCACCTCGGACGGAAAGATATTCCATTGATAGGCCTTTCATAATCAAGGGGCATAACAGGATGTCCACTTGATTTGGGGGAGTCAAGTCAAGATTCAATGAATCTCTCAAAGTGCCAAATAGCCAGGGGCAGACCTTCATCTGAATCACTTGGGGCATTGGGCACGAATTCCAGTAACGAATCCTATACGATCAAACAATCATCTTTTGGCAGTGTGGTGGCACTTACTATTATGGACAGTGACAATTCTCTGTACCCGGCAAACATGGATATAGTCAGAAAAGACTACGCATGAAAAAGACCCGCTAGGTTGACTGGTCTAGGTAAAATAAGGGCATCCCGGCGAACCAAAAGGGTTCGGAAAAAAATTAGGGATAAAAATTAAAAAAATATCTACACCCGGCAAGTCAAAAACCTTAAATGGCGGCTTGGGCAAAAAATGGTATCCCGGTGGACTGAAAATCTGAAAAGACGGTCCAGGAAAAAGTTAGGTATTAAAGCGTACGACTACGTCCCATCATCTCGTCACTTGTCTAATCAGTAGAAGGTTTATTTCCCTGATCTACATTCACCAAGGACTCCAAGAGTTGGGATAATAGTCACACCATCTACAAAATACCCAATTGATAATTTCAATAACAGGTATCGAGGCAAGGGCATTCTACTACAAGGTCACTGCCATGTTCTTAGCATGTAGCATATTGATGTCAGGTGTTCTCATACCCTCGGCAGAGCAAGATCTCCAAATTACTACTCCAATAAATCTAAAACTAGAAAAGAAATCAAAAGTCCTATGGATGCTTCCTCTTTGTGCCGAGATAATCATTGAGTCCTCTTTCTTCATGCAGTTGCTTTGTGAGCTCTAAAACCTTCCTCTCCTGAGCATGGAACTGATCCCTGTAAGTAACCCGCTCCTTCATCAACTGAATCCAAGACCTCTGTAATTCTCCAAGATCAGTGGGTATATAAGGATAGAGAACCGTGTAAGGAATTCCTTCTTCAGTAGTGGGTTCCATAATCACTGGTAAAACGGCCATATAGGGCATCATAAGCTTTTGGGCGCGAGCTCGTACCCATTGGAGGTAAGGTTCCATAGGAATGGAATTTTTTGGCCCCAAAGCCTTGGCGTCAGATCTGTTTACCATGCCCCAAGCTCGTATGAACCTTCGGCGATACTCGTGAACATCGTCCTCATAGTTGAATATAATGCCCTCAATAAGTAACTCATGCGGACCACCCCTTCGAGCGTAACTAAATTGTCACAGAGCTAAACAAGGATTGTAGGTTATACCCCCTCTAATACCAAGTAATGGGACATTAGGGTACTCCCCGCAGCGGTCAATAATAGCAGTGTTTTCCATAGCTCGAGAACACCAAAGAATATCCATGTGAGCGAGTGACATTATCCTTTGCAACCAACCCAAACCTTCTTCATTCTTCAGTATGGACTTAGGGAGGTGAGAAATAAGCCACCTCGACAGCAATGGCATACAGCACATAAGAATCCCTCTTCTCTTCATGGTACGAGTATGGAGAGTGTACAAAATATCTCCGAGCAAGGTAGGCACAGGGTTTCGAGAGAGGAAGATCTTGATAGCACTCACATCTATGGATGAGTCCGGATTAGGGAATAGGACTAACCCATAGATTAGAAGAGCCAAGATCTCCTTAGAAGCCTGAAAATCTATATCATCCCAAAACAGCTGGGCCTTGTCTATCAGAAACTTAGCTAGAAAACCCTTGACTCCGCTTCTTGTTTCCCAATTGGATACCACGTCGGCCCGTTTCATATGCAAAGCTGGGGCAATGTCTTTTGGTTTAGGAACTTCTTCTAGACCTGTGAAGGGCAATTGTTCAACAATGGGTATATCCAACAGCTGAGAGAATTCTTCCAAGGCAGGCACCAACTGTTAATCTGGAAAGGTGAAGCAGTGGTGCTTGGGATCAAATAACTTAAAGAGTACACTCATCATCTTTTCATCAAAGTTTGAAGTAACCAGGTTGAGAAGTCGACCATGTCTCTTAGTGAACGCAGAAGTTTCAGAAACCCTTGATGCTAGCTCTTTGAGTTGGGAAGGTATCTTCACAAAGCTCATTTGGATAGTGTTTCTACGAACGGAAGCCATGATCTGCAAATCAGAACAAAGATAAATTCCCTTGGTCTTTGAAATGGTTAGTGAAATAAGAATGGATGTCATGTTATGATGCATGATGTCATGATAAACCACATGTATAACAAACACAGTCAAATCACACCAAGTCCTTAGGTTTAAGGCCTGCATGAGGTTAAAGGTAGTACCCTCTTGAAGTTTAGTTGGTTTCAAACCTTTGTTAGAAAGTAACCGGGTTCTAAGGGATCTCAATATCACTGACCATCCTTTATCGGGCATTGTCTCATCTCAAGCAATCTTTTCTTGCGGCCGAAATATCCCGAAAGTTTGATCTCAATGAGTGTAGCATCGAGTATCAACTAATCCTCAGCTCTACATCGAGGCCGGCTATCTCACTACTTTCTAATGGCTAAGTTTTTTCAACTAAGGTTCTAAGGTCCGTTAGTGCTTCACGACACCACGCGGCGGCCCCGTATTCTCCTCGTTTCCCCATGACGGATACCGGTACCAACCAAAGTGCCACACCAACACAGCCATCACTTAAACCATATCAGTCTATGCCGTACAGTCTCCACGATCTATTGTTGTTTACCTAATAAGTGCCCCCAGATCCGGGTGTAGGATCTATAGTAACCCAAGCAAGACCCTTTAAGAATAAAGAAAGCAAGCAAGAAAGCAATTTGAAACATGACCTAGATCCTAAGGTATACCCCACTTATTTATTTCCCCAGCAGAGTCGCCAGTTCTGTGATACGGTGGTAGAACCGACTATTTTTACTGGTTTGCGTTTTGCGTTTTTTGTTCGTAAAATGTCGCGGTAAGCTAGAGTCGCCACCAAATTTTATTTCATCCAATCATGGAAAAGGAAAAAGAACAGAAAAAACCTTTTTTCGAGATATTCTGAGTACGGGGGTAGATTATAGAAAGGGAAGGTGTTAGCACCCTTTCTATCCATGGTTTTCCATGGGCTCTTAGGTACTTGTTCATTTTTTCAAATTTCTTGTGCGTGCTTGTTTTGAAAATGTTTTACTTTGTGATAACCCTTGTATCAGTCCTCAAGGATGTGACAAAGTTTGCTTTGAAAGTTTGTTTTGAAAGGTGTTTGTGTGAAAAGTTTTTATTGAGCAAGTACTTAAGATTCTACCTACTCGAAAAAATATTGTTTGTTCTCGTTTCCTTTAGACAGCGCTATCCTACTATTAAGGAGTAGGTAGCACCGTCGTTGGATTTGTAAGGGACATTCGAAAGGGACAAGTATAATCACTAAAGCAATAGTTAGAAAACTTTAGTAGTAACCCTAGAGTCTTAAGATCTTTCTGAGGCAACATTTCTGAGGCAACATTCGAATGGGACATTTTGATCTTTTAGACTGGAGGGTAACCACTAAAATCTCCTATGCTTAATGATTGTTTTACCGAAGGCAACCAAAGTGGGGTAAACCCTAGGAGTGAATATGTGCATACGAATTGTTGCAGTTATTTAATCTTTGCACATTAGGTGATCTATCATTTTAATTTCAAGTAATCTTCTCATACAATCATATTAGCATACATCTAGACGATTAAATATTTTCAGGAATTTAAAGTGAGAGAAAATAAACCTAGCTATTACAAGGCTTTGACAGTTACATAATTATCTCAACCGAAAATAAAAATGCAGAAGTTGAAAACCTTAGTTACTATTACATCCTTGAAACAGTTACAATAATAATAAAACGAATTGAAATGCGCACGACAAATTAAGTGCGAGGAGAAATTGAAACCCTAAAAATCTAATTGAAAAAAGATTTAAGCTATTTTTGGGAAAATACTTAATTAGGTTATGTGCGACTAAAACCCTAATTCTAATCATTTTTTAATTATAAAAAAGAAATTGAAATTAACCTAATTTAAACTAAATTAAATAATTCAATAAAATATTTTGTAAAAAAGATTTTATGTATTTTTGTGGTTTTTATTTGAGAAAAGAAACAATTTAATTACAAAACTTAGCCTAATTTCTATTTAATTTTAATTAAAACAAATAATCAAATAAACTAACTAACCTAATTTATTTTCAAAAATATTAATTTGAATAAATAATATTTAATTCTTTATTTTTGTGATTTTTTTGGTTTTATAAAAAATAATAATTTTTTGTGTTAATTAATTAAAACAAATAAAGAAATTAATTAAAGAAATTAATTAAAGAAATTAAAAAGAAAATAAAAGAAAAGACAAACTGGGCCTGCATGATGAGTAAATAGAGGGTGAAAATCTGAATTTCCCAAGCCCAAAAGTCCTCCAAGCCCAGTCAGCATTTGATTTCTTGTAGCGTTTACTTGAGGGTGCATCATGGTCCCTCACATGCATGTGCGTTGGATCTGATACTATGCTGGATCAAGTGGATGGATGCTGCTGGAGTATGGTGGACACCAGGATGAGAGATACGTTGGATCTGTTGAGAGAAAATAAAATAAAGGGAACGTTGGGACCTGGGATCGAACCCAGGTCCTTATGCTTAATACCAATGCCTCGTTGCCAGCTGCGCTATGCGTTTTAATTGTTAGTATAATGAAAACAAAATATAATATAATGAAAACAAATAACTGAATTCCACGCACGCGAATTTTCAAATGCTCCAATGGTTGGCTGACACATATCTTCTTCTTCCTGGAACCGTCGTGTTAGGTATATAACATATACCTACGGACAAACTTCCATGGCTAAAAACCTGTGCAATTCAAAAATTCACAAAACGCAATATAAATGGAATTGAAGACCAAGGTTCAACTGGTCATGATGTCACGGTCATCCCAGTATCCAGCTTGTGATCTAATTTTGCCTGTAGCCAAAAACCCCAAAACTCATATGGAAACCCTAACAGTGGCAAGTATAGATATAGGCTTCAAAAATGTAATTAAACTATTCAGTCAGCTTGCAAACATGATAAGGATCACAAATATGTCAATCAAACATGCTAACAATGCAGGAATTGATGTAATCGTTTTCAAAAAATAAGGCAAACCGTGGGAGTGATTTCGTGTGTTTTTGGGCGAGATAAGACTTGCAAGTGATCCAGTTGGCTTCAGGGATGCTCCAGGATACAATTGCTGGCTTTGAATTGCTCTGAAAGGCCTTGTGGAGTGAAAATCGAGTCACACTTTTGTCCACTTTTTTGAGTTTGTTCTTTCTCTTCTACGACTGCCAAACCCTTCTTTTATGCTTTGTACATGTCCAATATATATCTAGGAATGAATTAGGGTTGTGAAATTGGATTGAATCTTTGCAATTATGAGTGATTTGATTTGATTTTCAAGCTACATGTAAACTTTCTATTTTGAGCCAAATCATCCCTTTCTTGTACCAATTTTGCTTGATTCGTTTTGGCCTTGATAACTCAGCATATTTTGATTGCCAACCTGTCCAAAAACCAAATCAAATCATATCTTTGCTATTATTCACCAATTATCTGATTTAATTCAACTTTTAATTAATAAAAAATCAAAATAAATTGAAAAATGAAGTAAATAATGTGTGGGTAAATATTTGGGTCGTGGACCATATTATAAGTGAGGTGCAAGCATAAAGAGTTAGGCCCATTTGGCAAAAAATGCAATTTTGAGCACATTTATCTTTTGGCAATTTTGCAAAAAAGGTCAACTTTGACAAGGAATATCTCATCCAATTTTAACCCTAGAGAAGTTTTCTTGGACTTTTTAGAAAGCTTAGGATGTCCCCTAAGCAACCCTCTTGGTCTCATCTCAATTGAGTCTTCCATGTTCATGTAAGAAGCTTTGAACCAAAAGGTGTTTTTGTTGACTTTTCAAAAGGACCCATAATGTAGAAATTCATATCCTTTTGTGAGTGCAAATTTTTGACTTGTGGGCTGTAGATGAATTGTCAGGAATTGCATCCTCTTCAAAATGAGCTTTGGAAGGAAAAATTCTGATAAAGCATGTGGAAGTTATTCTTGGTCAAAGTTTGGTTGACTTTTACTGAGAAACCCTAATTTAGCCATTTTTGGGTTTTGATGAATTTAGAGCATCCCTTGAGGAATCATGATCAACCCTTGATCAAATGATGAAAGTAACTTTAAAATGTTAATGTTGACCAAAAATCCTGAAGTTTGACTGTATGTGGGTCACAGTTTACTTTTGACCTAATACAGTCGATTCTCAAGCATATGAGCAGTTGACTGAGCAAACTTCTTGTGCAAGGCATGAAACTTGACATGTAGGGTCTTGAGAACATATTAAGACCATAGAGAGCATATGAGATCTTTGGAGTCCACCTATCTTGATGAAAATGGAAACCCTAATTTGAGACACACTGCCTTAGGAGAGAGTTTATCTGGTCAACTCTTGGGTAAACATAAGAAAATTGAGGATCTCTAGGAGTATATATTGAGTAAAATGAGAGGGAAAATTTTGGGGTACAACAGCTGCCCCTGTTCAATCTTATTAAACCTGAGGATGTAGATTGGCTAGCCTGCCTTTCGTGATCTGAAGGTGGAAGCTGATTGAAAGCTAGAGTGCCCAGAAATTTGCACTCGCATGAAGTGGCACTTGATTTGTGATATTGGGAATGGGCTTACAGATGCCATTTGGAGGTTGATAATAGAAGATTGTCGTAGATGGGCTTAAATATGCCATCTAGAGGATGTTGATTTCCTGAGATATTCCTTCGATGAGAGTTCCTGTTACTGTTGTTGATGAGGAATCTGCTGAGGAACGTTGGTATCTGTCTTGGGAGAAATAGAATTTTAGGAGCTTCAGTTGTCTGTACTCTAATGGGGAAATAACTTCGGCTTGAGGAAGCGGAAGTAAACTACATATCTGGTCAGGGTATATGTTGCACCGCGACTTACTGGGGAACTGCGAAACCAATCGTGTTTGATCGGGTCCCAGTCTTATAGTGTTGTGAAATGTTGTCTGGAGATAAGAGAGAAGGGACCTGGATAGTAAGGTTATGAGAAGGAACCTGGATAGTAGGGTTGCTTCGATATGAAATCCTGGATAGTAGGGTTAATTCGATATGAAAGTCTAGATAGTATGGCTATGAGAAGAAACTTGGATAGTAGGGTTACTTCGATATGAAAGCCTAGATGGTAGGGCTGTGAGAAGGAACCTGGGTCGTAGGGTTACTTCGATATGAAAGCCTGGATAGTAGGTCTATAAGAAGAAACCTGGATAGTATTGTTACTTCGATATGAAATCTTGGATAGTAGGGCTGTGAGAAGGAACTTGGATAATGGAGTTACTTCGATATGAAAGCCTGGATAGTAGGGCTATGAGAAGAAACCTGGATAGTAGGGTTACTTCGATACGAAAGCCTGGATAGTAGGGATGTGAGAAGGAACCTGGATAGTAGGGTTACTTCGATATGTAAGCCTGAATGGTAGGGCTATGAGAAGGCACCTGGATAGTAAGGTTATGAGAAGGAACCTGGATAGTAGGGTTGCTTCGATATGAAAGCCTGGATGGTAAGGCTGTGAGAAGGAACATGGGTCGTAGGGTTACTTCGATATGAAAGCCTGGATAGTAGGGCTATGAGAAGAAACCTGGATAGCAGGGTTACTTCGATACGAAAGCCTAGATAGTAGGGCTGTAAGAAGGAACCTGGATAGTGGGGTTACTTCGATATGAAAGCTTGGATAGTAGGGCTGTGAGAAGGAACCTGGATAGTAGGGTTACTTCAAAGCGATAATGTAGATTAGTTGACCTGTTTGGTTTCGGGAACTAAGTTTCAGTTAGTCGTCTATAGATGTAACTTGTATAACTGCTGGATTTGTTGAAGCTAATCGTCTTTTCCTATAAAAGATATCAGGGTTAGTTATATGCGATGCATGAAATGCAGGGTGAGATGATGTTCTCAAAATAAATGAGATTATGATGTGTATGATATGTATGCGTATGTCATGATGTATGTTCATGAAATGCTATCGAGGTATGTTCGCGTCTGGGAAAATAAATCCCTGACTGTTGCTGGAGATTTGTAAATATGTTGTCGAGAAGAGATACTGGAGAATAACTTTGCGGGGACCAACTTAGGGGAAGAGATAATCTGTTGGTAGACTTGCTGATCTGGAGGAATAAACTCATCCGGGGATGAAATTTCGTTGCTGGAGATGTGGAGCTCTGTTGGAGATTGAAATTCTGTATCTGGAGAAATAAACTCCGCTTGGGGAATGAAATTTACTGACTCGCCCGCAATTATGAACCTTGGCTGGGGATAATTATGTCCTGTTTCGGGGAAGCTGACATCAATGCCTTTGGATACTTTTTACTCTGTGGGGAGTGTATGTACCAATAATTATATTCCCAAGCTGGCTCTATCCTGACACCTGTTGGGCAGAGTAACTGTAGGGTTTGGCACTTCTTATTTTTTCCCCTATTTCTGGAATTACAAGTAATCGTCTTTTGTTTCTTAGGTAAACATTTATGAGCAGCAATCATTTTCAAATGCATATATCAAAAATAAAATATTGGATGTTCTTGCAACACAAAACAGAAAAATAAAAACGAATTAAAGTTTCTTGTGAAAATGATTTGTATTGATTTTTGAAGTTGGCCTGTAATAGGCGTTTTTGTACAAAGAGGTTGACGCTCTAGTAAGAGAACTCCGCCGAAAGATATAAATTATACAATTTGTGTAAAAGAAAGAAAAATAGCTATGTGAAATAACCCCATTGGGTTCCAACTCCGCTATTGCCTTTATATCTTCAAACGTCTCATCACTCTTCTACTTGGCCGAAGGTTGATCAGATTGATTGGCGCCGTCTGAGCTTGATAGTCGATACTGAAGTCTGGTCATGAGATGATCCAATGAGACATAGTGATACGCTTCAATCCCTAACTTTTTCCTGGATTGCCCTTTCGGGTTTTCAATCCACCGGGATACCCTTTTTTTCTCAAGCCTCCCTTTCGGGTTCTCGAATTGCCAGGTGTACAGATTTTTTCATTTTCATCCCTTACTTTTGCCCGAACCCTTTTGGTTCGCCGGTAAGCCCTTATTTTTTCCTAGGCCAGTCAACCTAGTGGGTCTTTTTATTAGGCGTAGTATCTTTTCACTATGTTTGTATTGACAGGGTGAGGAAGGTCGTCACCGTCCATGGTGGTTAGAATCATAGCTTCTCCCGAGATAGTGTTCTTAACCACAAATGGTCCTTCGTACGTGGGGGTCCATTTTCCCCTGGGATCACCTTGCGGAAGTATGATGCATTTGATCACTAGATCACCGACTTGATAATCTTGACGCCCGACTTTCTTGTTAAAAGCCTTAATCATTCTCTTTTGGTACGTCTGACCATGGCAGATAGCAGTAAGTCTCTTCTCATCTATTAGATTTAACTGATCAAGTCGGGTTCAGATCCAGTCGTCCTCGTTTAAACCTGCATCCTTCATAATCCTGGGAGAAGGTATCTGGACTTTGATGGGTAGGACTGCCTCCATGCCATATACTAGAGAGTAGGGTGTTGCCCCTGTCGACATCCGGACTGAGGTATGGTACCCATGAAGAGAAAATGGTAACATCTCATGCCAGTCTTTATATGTCACCGTCATCTTCTGTACAATCTTCTTGATGTTCTTGTTAGCTGCTTCAATAGCGCCATTCATCTTTGGCCGGTAGGGAGAAGAATTATGGTGCTGTATCTTGAACTGTTTATAGAGATCGGTGATCATCATGTTGTTGAGATTTGTACCATTATCAGTAATAATTCTCTCTGGCACATAATATTGACATATCAGATTATGTTGGATAAACCGCGCCATGACGTTCTTGGTTACGGTAGCAAAGGAAGCTGCCTCAACCCACTTCGTGAAGTAATCAATGGCTACTAAGATGAAGCAATGTCCATTGGAAGCGGTGGGCCTGATTTCTCCGATCATGTCGATGCCCCACATTGCAAAGGGCCACGGAACTGTCAAGACATTCAGAGGAACCGGAGGTACATGCACCTTATCAGCAGAGACTTGGCACTTATGACAAGTTCGAGAGTGCTGATAACAATCAACTTCCATAGTGGACCAATAGTATCCTGCCCGTAGGATCTTCTTAGCCATGGTATGTCCACTAGAATGGGTTGCGAAGATGCCTTCATGTAAATCTTTCATGATCTGCTCTGCTTCGCTCTTGTCTACACACCGTAATAGTGTGGAGTCATGGTTGCGTTTATAGAGGATTCTGTTACTGAGGAAGAACTTTGCAGTGAACCTTCTCAGAAACTTCTTATCATTGACAGACGCCCCTTCGGGATACTCTTGAGCCTCGAGATACCTTTTGACTTCGTGAATCCAGGGTTTGTCTGCCACTTCTTCGGTATCAACCTCGCAGTAGTGTGCTGGTTCATCCAACCTCTCAATGGTGATTTGGGGAGCTTCATTGTCCCACCTAACCTTTAACATAGAATACATGGTAGCTAGCGCATCCGCTAACTGGTTCTCCTCTCGTGGGAAATGTTCGAAGGTTACCTCCTCAAAGTGTGGGAGCAATGTCAGTACGTACTCTTTGTATGGAATAAGGTTCAGGTGTTTCGTATCCCACACGCCTTTGATCTGACTTATCACCAGAGCGGAATCCCCGAATACACTCAAGAACTTGATTCTTAGGTCGATAGCAGCCCGAAGACCCATGATACACGCTTCATACTTCACCATGTTGTTGGTGCAGTTGAAATACAATCAGGAAGTGAACGGAGTATGACAGCCCTCGGGGGATATAATTACAGTGCCAATGCCGTTACCCAGTGCGTTCAAGGCTCCATCAAAATACATAGACCATCGAGATCCCTCCTCGGGTCCTTCATCCGGTCTAGGTTCTTCGTAGTCAGTCACCAACATGATATTCTCATCCGGGAACTCAAAATTCATGGACTGGTAGTCGTCCACGGCCTGATGAGCCAAATGATCAGCCAATACACTCCCCTTTATTGCTTTTTGGGTTGTATATTGTATGTCATACTCAGTTAAGATCATTTTCCACCTTGCTATCCTTCCAGAGAGAGCAGGCTTCTCGAAAATGTACTTGATCGGATCCATCTTCGATATCAATAAGGTAGTGTGAGTCAGCATATACTGTCTCAGTCGGAGAGCAGCCCATGCCAAAGCGCAACAAGTTTTCTCGAGTAATGAGTATCGTGTCTCACAGTCGGTAAACTTTTTGCTAAGGTAGTATATTGCGTGTTCTTTTCGACCAGACTCGTCATGCTGCCCCAGCACACACCCCTATTGAATTTTCTAACACTGTCAAGTATAATATCAAAGGTCTTCTTTCAACTGGAGGCATCATAATTGGTAGTTCTTGAAGGTATTCCTTGATTCTTTCAAAAGCGGTCTGGCATTCATCATTCCACTTTACCACTTGATCTTTCTTCAGAAGCTTGAAGGTTGGCTCACAAGTAGCAGTCAGATGTGAAATGAACCTGGCGATATAATTCAGGCGTCCCAAGAAACCTCTAACTTCCTTCTCTGTACGGGGAGCTGGCATTTCTTGTATAGCTTTTACCTTTGCAGGACCTACTTGGATGCCTTCGTCGTTGACAATGAAACCCAGAAGTTTACCAGACCTTACCCCGAAGGTGCACTTGTTCGGATTCAACCACAACTTGTACATTTTCAACTTGTCGAACAACTTTTGGAGATGATCAAGGTGCTCTTCCTCGGTTTGAGACCTGGCTATCATGTCATCAATATAAACTTCTATCTCGTGATGAATCATATTGTGGAACAAAGCGACCACGGCGCGCTGATAAGTTGCCCCAGCATTCTTCAACCCAAACGGAATCACCTTGTAGCAGAAGCTGCCCCACTGTGTAATGAAGGTTGTCTTCTCCATGTCTTCAGGAGCCATCTTGATCTGGTTGTAGCCAAAGAAACCATCCATAAAGGAGAATATTTTGTGTTACGCGGTATTGTCGACCATAACATCAATGTGAGGAAGTGGGAAGTTATCTTTGGGGCTTTCCCGGTTTAGGTCTTTGTAATCTACGCACATCCGTACCTTACTGTCCTTCTTAGGTACCGGGACGACGTTGGCAACCCACTGTGGATACGAAGTGACAGCTAAGAATCCTACGTCGAACTGTTTCATGACCTCTGCCTTGATCTTCTCTGACATTTCAGGGCGCATACGACGACCCTTCTATTTAACCGGAGGACAGTATTCTTTAGTCGGCAGGCGATGTACCACGATATCGGTGTCCAAACCAGGCATGTCTTCATAGGACCATACGAAGATCTCAACATAGTCGTGCAACATCTGTATCAACCTCTATTTGACGCTAAGCCCCAAATTTGCACCTATTTTAACCTCTTTTTTGTCTTCCTCAGTACCCAAGTTCACTATTTCAACCGGCTCTTCATGAGGTTGTATGGCCCTTTCCTCCTGCTGTAATAGTCTAGCAAGTTCTCCAGGCACCTCACAATCATCCTCACCTTCGTGCTCGGCTTGGTTGATCGGATTTTTGAAGTCATAACTGGAAATAGTAGAGTTATTATTAATGGGATCCAAAGTGGATATGGATCTGCATTATGATACGTGAGTGTGTGTAAGAGAATAGCTGTTTTGATAAAGTGAAAACATAAAAGAAAAACAGAGAGCGCAATATTTGTATTCAATAAACGTCCAATGCTTTATTAATGATATATGAAATGAAAAATAATAGCCCTCACAAACAAAACCAATGTGCCTCGGGCAAGGCACAAGGTCGTAAAGTTTCAAATTGTTTATTACAAATCTCAAAACAAGTAAGTCAATTACTGCAGAATAAAAGAAACAGGTATAAAGTCCGCCGTCTAGTTATTCAGTCCACCATTGGTAGTTGGATAGATCCAGTTGTCGATGTCTAAGTCCTCCTCGTTGTCTTCAATGGCGTTAATTCCCCGATTACTGATGTGTAGGGGAGGTCTTCCAGCCCGAGCGCATCGAATAGCCCTTTGAGCCCCTATAGTAAAGCCCAAACCAAATTTGTCAGTTTTATGAGTGAAATTAGGGAGCTGGCCCCAATTGGCACACCCACCTTCTTCAACCACAGCCCTGGCGTCCTTGAGAGAAGCCATCTTCAAAGGAGGTTTGTTTCTAGTAGTTTTAGTTGATGCCAAGATCTGAGGGACCTCTTCGAAGTTATGACAAGGAGTTTCTATGAATTCCCCGTCCATCTCTATGTAGCGGAAGAAATTGAGGTGGCTCACCATATACTCTTCTTCACCCCGCACTGTGACAATCTTTCCTTTCACCGGATACTTCAGCATTTGGTGGAGTGTGGAAGTAACTGCCCCAGCCTCATGGATCCAAGGACGACCCAGCAAACAAGAATACGACGGCCTGATATCCATCACATAGAAAGTGGACCCAAAAGTCTGAGAACCCACTTTGACAGGGATGTCCACCTCCCCGTGCACCATTCTCTTCGACCCGTCAAAAGCCCTTACCACAATGTTACTCGGCTTTAACGTCAAACCCTCGCAATCCAACCGATCCAACTCCATCTTAGGTAAGACATTCAGTGAAGACCCAATATCTACCAGCACATGAGCCATAGTGGTGCCCCTCCATTCGATCGAGACATGCAGAGCATCATTATGTGTCTTTCCCTTTTGTGTCAAATCTGCATCTGAAAAACCCAGCCCATTATCAGCAGTCAGGCTGGCCACACAATCTTTGAACTGATCAGCTGAAGTCTCTTGCGGCACATGCATAGTTTTGAGGAATGCAATCAAAGGATTTGCATGGGCCTCAGAGCACAACAGCAGAGACAACATGGATATCTTTGATGGGGTCTGCCCCAGCTGCTTGACCATATTGTAGTCGCTCTTCTTAATGATTTTTAGTATTTCCTCTATCTCTTGCTTAGAGGCTTCCACAACAATTTTCCTAGGCGCCTCGGTCTGGGCGGGCTCACCTATAATTTCCTTGTCACGGGTATTAGACAATTCGCCGACAGCGGTAATAACTGGAGTAAGAACAGGAACTGTAGTTGATGTACTAGCAGGAATAGCAGATGGAATGACAATAGGTTTGTTGACAGTCTTAGGGGAAATCTCGGGAGAGAAGACCCTTCCACTTCGGGTAACTTTGTTGGTTCCAACAATGTTACCAACATCGAGATCAACTTCTTCATATTTCAAATCTTGTTTGATGCCATGATAGTACACATCAGTACCATAATGCCATGGGACAGCTTTGTCTGAGACATACGGGACATGACCAGGAACAGTGATTATCAGCGGAGCAATTCTTGGAGCAGATGTAATCCTAACAGGTCTTCTCGATGAAACCTTGGAAGGATTGGCGAAAATGGTTATAATGGCAATGTCTTCAGATGGTACAACGGGAACCAAAGTTTTCTCAAACAGAATTTCTTTGCTATCTATCAGGCGTTGAACTCCTAACTTCAGCAAACGGCAACCAGAAGGTAGAAACAAACACATGTGGCAACCTTTGCCACAACCCAGAAATAAACCAGCCAACAACAAATTCTTCTTGACAGTCATGAGAGGAGTATAAACTTCATCAACAGAGGTAACGAACAAATCAGTATCAACCACATTAATTCCACAACCGTGTTTAGGCATGGGAGCAGTTATGACATTTGTCTTCTCCAGAGCATCAAACTCTATTTCCTTGGCTTCAATCAAGTCTTGTACTTTGTTCCTCAGAGCCCAACAGTCATTTGTATCATGGCCAGGACTCTCAAAATGATAGGCGCACTGGGCATTCGGATTATATCGGGGAGATGTAGTATTTGGATTCTTGGGAGCCTCTTTCAAGGTTGCCAAGTTGGATCTCAGCAGGTGAGGTAGCACTTCATCCAATGTCATGTTGATGCGGGTAAACTGCCGTTGTGTTCTTTCCACCTTTTGTTGATTGTTGTGTTATGGAGCAACTGTAGGTCTAGGTATCATCACGGCACTTACTGTCTGACGATGTTCAGCCCTGTTTTGGCCCCTCGGGCTATAGATGGCATTGGCTTCCTTCTTACCAGCAAAAGGCTTCTTTACTGAGCTCGAAGAGGAATCTTTCTGTATCTTTCCACTCTGAATCCCAGCTTCTACTCTTTCTCCAGTTAGAATCAGCTCGGTGAAACCAGCTAACGAGCTGCCGATCAAATGATTAAAAAATGGACCAGATAGCGTCCCAGGAAACATATCAACCAACTCCCTATCAGACAATGGGGGTTGAACTCTCCCTGCCAAGTCTCTCCATTTTTATGCATAATACTTAAAGCCTTCACTTTCACCCATGGACATACTCTGGAGTTGAGTACGAGTAGGAGCAAGGTCGGCATTGTACTGATACTGCTTGTAGAAAGCAACAGCCAAATCTTCCCAGTTTCGGACATTAGCTCCCTCCAGTTGGTAGAACCATTCAAGCTGAGTCCCTGACAGACTATCTTGAAAGAAATGAACCCACATATTTCTATCAGCGGTGTGGGGCTGGATCTTTCTGACATAAGAACGGATATGGAGTTTTGGGCAGGACACCCCATCATACTTAGCAAAAACTGGGGCTTTGAACTTCTGCGGGATGACCACTCCCGATACCAATCCCAATTCTTCGAAATCCATTCCAGGTATCCTCTGAACTTCTATGGCACTTAGACGATCTTCCAACTGTTTTTATCTATCCTCAGTAGGAGGATATTGCTCATCATTGTAATCGGTATCATTGTCAGAAACTGCAGGACTGGGGTCCTTCTCTTCTTCTTGATTCTCCCCTTCCTTGGATGAAGAGGTCAAATCGACTTATCGCTTCAACCGATCTCCGAATCTTCTGCCCATATTCAGAATACTGACATCCTTCTTCTTTTTCTTCTTCTCTTTCAAGATGGGGGCTTTCAGATCCTCCTTCCCTTTTGCCAGACTTATAAACATTTGTTAGAATTGGGCGTTATGTGCCTGAAGTTCCTTGATGGTTTGCTCGGAAGACATTTCGTGCTGAAATAAACAGCAAAGAAGATGAGAAACCTATAATGGTACTTGTACATGCAATGTTATGAATGGGATGCGTATGCAATGATTCCAAAGACTTCGGGAAATTTAAATTTGCAAATCAAAATAAACAAAGATTTTATTAGCTGAATTTGAAGGTTCAAAATGCCTTTTAGGCGTTACAATTAAAAATAAATATAAAACAAGAAAAGAAATCAAAAGTCCCATGGATGCTTCCTCTTTATGCCGAGATAATCATTGAGTCCGCTTTCTTCATGCAGTTGCTTTGTGTGCTCTAAAACCTTCCTCTCCTGGGCATGGAACTGATCCCTGTAAGTAACCCTCTCCTTCATCAACTGAATCCAAGACCTCTGTAATTATCCAAGATCAGTGGGCATGTAAGGATAGAAAACCGTGTAAGGAATTCCTTCTTCAGTAGTGGGTTCCACAATCACTGGTAAAACGGCCACATAGGGCATCATAAGCTTCTGGGCGCAAGCTCGTACCCATTAGAGGTATGGTTCCATAGGAATGGAAGTTTTTTTCCCCAAAGCCTTGGCTCCAGATCTGTTTACCATGCCACAAGCTCGTATGAACCTTCGGCGATACTCGTGAACATCGTCCTCATAGTTGAATACAATGACCTCAATAAGTAACTCATGGGGACCATCCCTTCGAGCGTAACCAAATTGTCACAGAGCTAAACAAGGATTGTAGGTTATACCCCCTCTAATACCAAGTAATGGGACATTAGGGTACTCCCTGCAGCGGTCAATAATAGCAGTGTTTTCCATAGCTCGAGAACACCAAAGAGTATCCATGTGAGCGAGTGACATAATCCTTTGCGACCAACCCTAACCTTCTTCATTCTTCAGTATGGACTTAGGGAGGTGATAAATAAACCACCTCGACAGCAATGGCATACAGCATATAAGAATCCCTCTTCTCTTCATGGTACGAGTATGGAGAGTGTACAAAATATCTCTGAGAAAGGTAGGTACAGGGTTGCGAGAGAGGAAGATCTTGATAGCATTCACATCTATGGATGAGTCCGGATTAGGGAATAGGACTAACCCATAGATTAGAAGAGCCAAGATCTCCTCAAAAGCCTAAAAATCCATATCATCCCAAAACAGCTGGGCCTTGTCTATCAGAAACTTAGCTAGAAAACCCTTGACTCCGCTTCTTGTTTCCCAATTGGATACCACGTCGGCCCGTTTCAGATGCAAAGCTGAGGCAATGACTTCTGGATTAGGAATTTCTTCTAGACCTATGAAGGGAAACTATTCAAGAATGGGTATATCCAACAGCTGAGAGAATTCTTCCAAGGTAGGCACCAACTGATAATCTGGAAAGGTGAGGCAGTGGTGCTTGGGATCAAAGAACTGAAAGAGTACACTCATCATCTTTTCATCAAAGTTTGATGTAACCAGGTTGAGAAGTCGACCATGTCTCTTAGTGAACGCAGAAGTTTCAGAAACCCTTGATGCTAGTTGTTGTACCCCAAAATTTGCCCTCTCATTTCTCAAAGGATCAACCTGGACCCTCAAGTTTTCTTCCATCCAATTGCAAATCTGAAATTATAAATTTTCCAAGAGAATCCTTCACAAGGGCAAAATGGTCATTTACACACCAAAGGAGTCAAACTATGACTTTTGAATCAAAAATCAAGTTCCAAGAATCATATTTCATTAAGGCATGAAATTGGTTCATCAAAAATCAAAAGTCAGAAGTTACTTTAAAAATCAAATTTTTTAAACATTTAGAAAACTTTCTAAGTGTCTAGAGAATATGACACTTCAGAACTTCTAAGCCAGCCTCTATGCAAGTGGAGTCAGAAGTTGCAAACACGGTTCAGAATATGACGCCTCAATCAAAACATACAGAAGCGATGCTCTTTGGTCAGAACATGATGCTTCAGTCAGAACATGATTCTTCAGCATATGGAGGCTATGTTCAACGCTCCGGCCAGAAGATGCCCCTTCAGCATTTGGAGGTTACACTTATGATCTTCTGCAATCAGAACATCACCATAACCTCGTTCCATCCAATCCGTTGTGCTACTATGATACAACCTGCCACTAGCTGCCACAACACTCCAAGGTGCTGCTGATCCAGTCCACGCCTGCGTTTTTCTTGCACCAAATTAGCATACGAAAACTATGATTAAAAAGCAATGGAACAGTGTGCCAAAAAAGTTTAAATCCCATCTGTTTTCCCCCCTAAAACCTTAACAAATTCATCTATAAATAATTGGCCCCATCACACTTGCAAGGGACGAGCTTTTTGGAGAGAGAATTGTCAAAAAGAGAGAAAAGAAATCTTGAGCCCCTGCAAAAATTCCAAGAATCCACAAAACTGTAAACACAACATACAAAACCTGTTAACTTTTGATTCCTTACATTCAAACTCCATTTGTTCTCAAGTGTTTCTTGACTAAAACCATCCACACAGTTTCTGATTCACATATTAGAAACTTCCCTAACTTCTATATTCATACTACCATACACTCTCCATCCATCTACTCAAATAAGTCAGAACATCACCCCTTTGCTGTTCCAGAAGTTAAAAACTTCCAGCCTATTGAGTACGTGAAGAAGCTGCTCAGAACATCATCACAGTTGAGGTTAACTCTGGTTCATAGAATCTCTTCCAGCTGCAAGGTAAGCTTCTGCTGACTGTCACCATATTACTTAAGCATTACCAGATTTGCATGTTCAAAAATACAATGTAGATATCATGTTTCTGATGTTGTACATATTCTGAGATTTCATGCACATGCCTGCCTAAGTAGGGAAAAAATCATTTCAGAACATCTTGAAGAAATTAGAACTCAGAATTAGGATTAGCAAATTCATACTTGCCTCGGATTTATAGTTCTGATATTTCTTATTTCTAAAACACTATGACACCTTCCATAACTATCATATGCACATCTTCTGTTTTGTGGAGAAATGACCAAGTTGCAGATGTTCTGACTAGCATGGAGAGAGAGAGACCAAGTTCTTCCAGTGGTATCATAACTTCTTAAATATACTTTGTTTCCAGTGGTATCAGAACTTCTGAAATCTACTTTGTTGCCGGTGGCATCAGAACTTCTGAAAACTACTTTGTTCCCAGTGGAGTCAGAACTTCTGACTTTACTTATTTTTTCACTAACAGGATTTCTGTTTTGCAGTACGCCAGAGTCAGAACTTCTGACCTCCTTTAATCAGCAATACGCTGATTCTATTTTTATTTTTCTCACTATTTTTGCTATCATTTTCTATTCCATTAAAAAAAATATCAAAAAAACGTTTTATTTTTATTTTTACATGCTTTATTTTATTTCTTAAAACAAAAGATCAAAAATATTTTCTTAAAATAAAACAAGTCCATTTTACATCTTTTTTACATTCTTATCCATTCAACATGGTTGTAATAGTAACTTAGGATTTAATTTTATTTGCAATCCCCATTCGTAAATATATACCCCCATCCCCCAAATATTGTAATAGCGTAGGACTTTACATTTCTGCACTTTTATTGCTTTCATATATTATTAGTAATTAGGGTGTGTATGGAAAGATAAAATCAACAAGTAGATACCCTAATCAAAGATTAAATGCATGCAAATCAAACACACTATTCACACATGCACCCTTGAGGTTAACTCCACTTGTTTCCTAAAAAATGGTCATGTTATGCATGTGGGGTGTCTTAGCAAAAATAATCAAAATACAAGATCATAGTCCCTCGATGATGCTATAAATGTTGCCTTTCAAAATGATCTTAGTCCCTCAAAAAGAAATGTTAAGATACCTCACAACATTGCTATCATGACTATACGATGACTCACGCCCGTCCCGCTTACATCCAAAGATAAGGTTGCTTACCAAATCAATGGTAAGACAACAATGTCAAAGGAAAATAAAATGAACAAGAAAGACATTTGAGTAGGTAGATTACTTCTAGTTACTTGCTCCATTTCAAAACAAACATCCTTGATATTTTCACAAACAAACACTTTCAAAAATACTTTCAAAACACTTTCCAAACATGGAATATTTTCAAAAGCTCAACACTTTGTATACGTTCTTACGAACGAGAACTATTACAAAGTTTGCCTAAATGATGGCACCTTTTCAAAATACTTTCAAAAAACACGCAAAGCACATTTTTCAAACAAAAGTAAGTGATCTAGCAAGTAACTAAGAGCCCATGGAAAACCATGGATGAAAAGGGTGCTAATACCTTCCCTTTTCATAATCTACCCCCCGAACTCAAGAAATAATCTCAAAGATCTTTCCTATGCTTTTTCACCTTTCCTTTTGGATAAAAGAAAAGTCGGTGGAGACTCTTGCTAAACTGCAACATTTGCGAACACAAACGTAAAACCTCAAGTCAGTTCTCCCACCGTATCACACTAGCTCTTTGAGTTGGGAAGGTATCTTCAAAAAGCTGATTCGGATAGTGTTTCTACAAACGGAAGCCATGATCTGCAAAATAGAACAAAGATAAATTCCATTGGTCTTTGAAATGGTTAGTGCAATAAGAATGGATGCCATGTTATGATGCATGATGTCATGATAAACCACAGGTATAGCAAACACAGTCAAATCACACCAAGTCCTTAGGTTTAAGGCCTGCATGAGGTTAAAGGTAGTACCCTCTTGAAGTTTAGTTGGTTTCAAACCTGTCTTAAAAAGTAACCGGGTTCTAAGGGATCTCAATATCACTGACCATCCTTTATCGGGCATTGTCTTAGCTCAAGCAATCTTTTCTTGTGTCTGAAATATCCCGAAAGTCTGATCTCAATGAGTGTAGCATCGATTATCAACCAATCCTCGACTCTACACCGAGGTCGGCTATCTCACTACTTTCTAATGGCCAAGTTTGTTCAACTAAGGTTCTAAGGTCCGTTAGTGCTTCACGACACCACACGGAGGCCCCGTATTCTCCTTGTTTACCCACGAAGGATACTGGTACCAACCAAAGTGCCACACCAACACAGTCATTGCTTAAACCATATCGATCTATGTTGTACAGTCTCCACGATCTATTATTGTTTACCTAATAAGTGCCCCCAGATCCGGGTGTAGGATCTATAGTAACCCAAGCAAGACCCTTTAAATATAAAGCAAGCAAGCAAGAAATAAATTTGAAACTTGACCTAGATCCTAAGGTATACCCCACTTATTTATTTCCCCAGCAGAGTCGCCAGTTCTGTGATACGGTGGCATAATCGACTGTTTTTACTGGTTTGTATTTTGCATTTTTTGTTCGCAAAATGTCACGGTAAGCTAGAGTCGCCACTGACTTTTATTTCATCCAATCATGGAAAAGGAAAAAGAATAGAAAAAACCTTTTTTCGAGATATTCTGAGTACGGGGGGTAGATTATAGAAAGGGAAGGTGTTAGCACCCTTTTTATCCATGGTTTTCCATGGGCTCTTAGGTACTTGCTCATTTTTTCAAATTTCTTGTGCGTGCTTGTTTTGAAAATGTTTTACTTCGTGATAACCCTTGTATCAGTCCTCAAGGATGTGACGAAGTTTGTTTTGAAAGTTTGTTTTGAAAGTTTGTTTTGAAAGTTTGTTTTGAAAGGTGTTTGTGTGAAAAGTTTTTATTGAGCAAGTACTTAAGATTCTACCGACTCGAAAAAACATTGTTTGTTCTCGTTTCCTTTAGACAGCGCTATCCTACTATTAAGGAGTAGGTAGCACCATCGTTGGAGTTGTAAGGTACATTCGAAAGGGACAAGTATAATCACTAAAGCAATAGTTAGAAAACTTTAGTAGTAACCCTAGGGTCTTAAGATCTTTTCGAGGCAACATTTTCGAGGCAACATTTGCGAGGCAACATTCCAATGGGACGTTTTGATCTTTTAGTCTGGAGGGTAACCACTAAATTCTAATATGCTTAATGATTGTTTTACCGAAGGCAAACGAAGTGGGGTAAACCCTAGGAGTGAATATGTGCATATGAATTGTTTCAGTTATTTAATCTTTGCACATTAGGTGATCTACCATTTTAATTCAAGTAATTTACCCATACAATCCTATTAGCATACATCTAGACGGTTAAATATTTGCAGGAATTTAAAGTGCGAGAAAATAAACCTAGCTATTACAAGGCTTTGACAGTTACATAATTATCTCGACCGAAAATAAAAATGCGGAAGTTGAAAATCCTAGTTACTATTACATCCTTGAAACAGTTACAATAATAATAAAACAAACTGAAATGCGCGCGGCAAATTAAGTGCGAGGAGAAATTGAAACCCTAAAAATCTAATTGAAAAAAGATTTAAGCTATTTTTGGGAAAAGACTTAATTAGGTTATGTACGACTAAAACCCTAATTCTAATCATTTTTTAATTATAAAAAGAAATTTAAATTAACCTAATTTAAACTAAATTAAATAATTCAATAAAATATTTTGTAAAAAAGATTTTATGTATTTTTGTGGTTTTTATTTGAGAAAATAAACAATTTAATTACAAAACTTAGCCTAATTTCTATTTAATTTTAATTAAAACAAATAATCAAATAAACTAACTAACCTAATTTATTTTCAAAAATATTAATTTGAATAAATAATATTTAATTCTGTATTTTTGTGATTTTTTTGGTTTTATAAAAAATAATAATTTTTTGTGTTAATTAATTAAAACAAATAAAGAAATTAATTAAAGAAATTAAAAAGAAAATAAAAGAAAAGACAAACTGGGCCTGCATGATGAGTAAATAGAGGGTGCAAATCTGAATTTCCCAAGCCCAAAAGTCCTCCAAGCCTAGTCAGCATTTGATTTCTTGTGGCGTTGACTTGAGGGTGCATCATGGTCCCTCACTGCCTGTGCGTTGGATCTGATACTATACTGGATCAAGTGGCTGGATGCTGGTGGAGTATGGTGGACACCAGGATGAGAGATACGCTGGATCTGTTGAGAGAAAATAAAATAAAGGGAACGCTGGGACCTGGGATCGAACCCAGGTCCTTATGCTTAATACCAATGCCTTGTTGCCAGCTGCGCTATGCGTTTTAATTGTTAGTATAATGAAAACAAAATATAATATAAAGAAAACAAATAATTGAGTTCCACGCGCGCGAATTTTCAAATGCTCCAATGGCTGGCTGACACATATCTTCTTCTTCCTGGAACCGTCGTGTTAGGTATATAACATATACCTACAGACAAACTTCCATGGCTAAAAACCTATGCAATTCAAACATTCACAAAATGCAATATAAATGGAATTGAAGACCAGGGTTCAACCGGTCATGATGTCACGGTCATTCCAGTATCCAGCTTGTGATCTAATTTTGCCTGTAGCCAAAAACCCCAAAACGCATATGGAAACCCTAACAATGGCAAGTACAGATATAGGCTTCAAAAATGCAATTAAACTATTCAGTCATCTTACAAACATGATAAGGATCACAGATATGTCAATCAAACATGCTAACAATACAGGAATTGATGTAATCGTTTTCAAAAAATAAGGCAAACCGTGGGAGTGATTTCGTGCGTTTCTGGGCGAGATAAGACTTGCAAGTGATCCAGTTGGCTTCTGGGATGCTCCAGGATACAATTGTTGGCTCTGAATTGCTCTGAAAGGCCTTGTGGAGTGAAAATCGAGTCAAACTTTTGTACACTTTTTTGAGTTTGTTCGTTCTCTTCTACGACTGCCAAACCCTTCTTTTATGCTTTATACATGTCCAATATATATCTAGGAATGAATTAGGGTTGTGAAATTGGATTGAATCTTTGCAATTATGAGAGATTTGATTTGATTTTCAAGCTACATGTAAACTTGCTATTTTGAGCCAAATTATCCCTTTCTTGTACCAATTATGCTTGATTAGTTTTGTCCTTGATAACTCAGCATATTTTGATTGCCAACCTGTCCAAAAACCAAATCAAATCATATATTTTCTATTATTCACCAATTATTTGATTTAATTCAACTTTTAATTAATAAAAAATCAAAATAAATTGAAAATGAAGCAAATAATGTGTGGGTGAATATTTGGGTCGTGGACCATATTATAAGTGAGGTGCAAGCATAAAGAGTTAGGCCCATTTGGCAAAAAATGCAATTTTGAGCACATTTGACTTTTGGCAATTTGGCAAAAAAGGTCAACTTTGACAAGGTTTATCTCCTCCAATTTTAATCCTAGAGAAGTGTTCTTGGACTTTTTAGAAAGCTTAGGATTTCCCCTAAGCAACCCTTTTCGTCTCATCTCAATTGAGTATTCCATGTTCATGTAAGAAGCTTTGACCCAAAAGGTGTTTTTGTTGACTTTTCAAAAGGACCCATAATGTAGAAATTCATATCCTTTTGTGAGTGCATATTTTAGACTTGTGGGATGAAGACGAATTGTAGGGAATTTCATCCTCTTCAAAATGAGATTTGGATGGAAAAATTCTGATAAAGCATGTGGAAGTAATGCTTGGTCAAAGTTTGGTTGACTTTTACTGAGAAACCCTAATTTAGCAACTTTTGGGTTTTGATGAATTTAGAGCATTCCTTGAGGAATCATGATCAACCCTTAATAAAATGATGAAATTCAATTCAAAATGTTAATGTTGACCAAAAATCCTGAAGTTTGACTGTATGTAGGTCACAGTTAACTTTTGACCTAATACAGTCGATTCTCATGCATCTGAGCAGTTGACTGAGCAAACTTCTTGTGCAAGGCATGAAACTTGACATGTAGGGTCTTGAGAATATATTAAGACCATGGAGAGCATATGAGGTCTTTGGAGTCCACCTATCTTGATGAAAATGGAAACCCTAATTTGAGACACACTGCCTTAGGAGAGAGTTTATCTGGTCAACTCTTGGGCAAACTTGAGCAAATTGAGGATCTCTAGGAGTATATATTGAGTAAAATAAGAGGGAAAATTTTGGGGTACAACAGCATCTCTTATCCATACATCACGGCATGCGCATACATATTGCATACAATATAACCTTAGTTATTTTGAGAACATCATCACAATGTATTTCATACATCATGACATTGCATACGACTAACTCTTTACCTTTCAGGAAAGGACCAAATCAGCAAGTTACGTCTAACCAAGGACTATTCCAGGATTTTCCTCAGAAAGATAATCCAAGATCTCTCTGCTCACTATGCCGGTGTAAGAGGTTCCAATACTTTCGTCTGGATCAGTTGAATCGCTACTAAGATTCTCTTGATTACTATGTCAGTCAAAGTTACCCAAAATCTCTCTGCTCACTATGCCGGTGGAAGAGTTCCAAGACTTTCGCCTAGATCAGTTGAATCGCTATTAAGATTCTCCTGATTACTATGTCAGTCAAGGTCATCCCAAGATCTCTCCGCTTACTATGCCAGTACAAGAGATTCCAAGACTTTCGTCTAGGTCAGTTGAATCACTACTAAGATTCTCCTGATTGCTATGCCAGTCAAAGTTACCCAAGATGTCTCCGCTCACTATGCCGGTGGAAGAGGTTCCAAGACTTTCGTCTGGATTAGTTGAATCGCTACTAAGATTCTCCTGATTACTATGCCAGTAAAAGTTACCCAAAATCTCTCCGCTTATTATGCCAGTGGAAGAGGTTCCAAGACTTTCGTCTGGATCAGTTGAATCGCTACTAAGATTCTCCTGATTACTATGCTAGTCAAGGTCATCCCAAGATCTCTCTGTTCACTATGCTGGTAGAAGATATCCCGATGCTTTCGTCTGGGTCAGTTGAATCGCTACTAATATTCTCTTGATTATTATGCCAGTCAAGTCATCCCAAGATCTCTCCGATCACTATGTAGGTGGAAGAAACTCCAAGATTTTCGTCTGGGTCAGTTGAATCGCTACTAAGATTCTCCTGATTACTGTGCCAGTCAAAGTTAACTTAAGTTTTTCCCTGGGTCAGACAGGTTGACACTAAGATCTCTCTAATTACTATGCCAGTGGAAGATGTACCAAGACTTTTGTCTGGGCCAGTCGAATCGCTATTAAGATCCTCCTGATTACTATGCCAGTCAAAGTTAATTCAAGGCCTTTCCCGGGTTTAGTCAAATCGACACTAACATTTCTATCCCAATTGAAGACAACTTGAGACATTTCTCTGGTTTAGTCAAATTGATACTAAGATTTCTATTCCAGTTAAAGAAACTATGAAGCCCGAAAACTAACCGGATAATAGTCAATCAATAATTCAAGACACTGTGAAGCCCGGATCCTGATCGGATAACAGTTTAATCTCATTTCCCAATAAGTCATTGTGAAGCCTGGAGTACGCCCAGATAGCAGTCAGCCTTATCATCCTCAGCAAGTCACTGTGAAGCCTGGATCCTGACCAGATAGCAGTTCACTTCCGTCTCTCCAATCAAGAGATGACTCCCCAGTATAGTAAAGGACAACTGAAGCTCCTAGACTCTATTCCCCAAGACAGAGACCAACATTCCTCAGCGAAGGCCACCTTAACAACAGGAACAGGAATTCCCACGAAAGAATATCTCACGAAATCACCATTATTCTGGATGGCATCTTTAATCCCATCTCCAACGACTCTCCATCACATTCTCTGGATGGAATCTTTAAGCCCATCTCCGGCGACTTTCAGTTATCTTCTCCAAATGGCACCTGTAAGCCCATTCCCGACGTCATCAACCATCAATATTACTTCATGCGAGTGCAAATTTCTGGGCACTCTAGTGTTCAATCATCTTCCACCCTCAGATCACGAAAGTCGGACAAGCCAATATAAATCCTCTGGTTTAAGAACATTGAACATGGGTAGCTGTTATACCCCAAAATTTTCCCTTCCATTTTCGCACAAGACATACTTTTAGAGGTCCTCAATGGCTCAAGTCGACTAAGGATTGACCAGACAAATCCTCCTCTTAAGACAATAAGCCTCAAACTAGGGTTTCACTCCTCATCAAGATGTTTGAGTTCCAAGGGTCCTAAATGGTCTCCATTGACCTAATATGTCCTAAATACCAACCATGCCAAGTTTAATTCCTTGCACAATAAGTTTGCTCAGTCAACTGCTCAAATGCTTGAAAATCAACTATACTAGGGCAAAAGTCAATTGTGACCCAAATACAGACAAACTTCAATATTTTTGGTCAACATCAACATTTTGAAGTGATATCCATCATTTGATCAAGTATTGATCATGATTCCTCAATAAATGCTCCTAATTCATCAAAAGTCAAAAGTTGCTAAATTAGGGTTTCACATGAAAAGTCAACCAAACTTGACCAAGCATAACTTTCTCATAATTTATCTGAAATTTATAATCCAAGGCTCATTTTTAAGAGAATCCAATTACTTACAATTCATCTCCATCCCCCGAGTTCAATAAATGCACTAATGAAAAGATATAAAATCAGACATTATAGGTCCTTTTCAAAAGCCAACAAAAACACCTTTTGGGTCAAAGCTTCTTACATGAACATGGAAGATCCAATTGAGATGAAACCAAATATATTTCTTAGGGGACATCCTAAGCTTTCTAAAAAGTCAAAGAACACCCTCTTAGTGTCAAAATTGAGAGAGATATACATTGTCAAAGTTGGCCATTTTTGGAAATTTGTACAAAGTCAACCATGCCCAAAAATGCATTTTTTCTTCAAATGGGCCTAACTTTTTATGCTTGCAACACACTCCTAACATGGTCCACGACCCATGAACCACTCCATGCCTCATTCACTTATTTATTTAATTTATTTTGATTTTATTTATTTAAAATTCAAATAAAATCAAAAATAAATCAAATAAATGGGATAAGATTTGTTTTGGCATTGATTTAATATCTCATGAGCTGTCAAATGAAGAGAAAAAATTGTGCAAGCTCAAAACAAGAGGAAATCTTAAAATGTGGAAATATTGGAATAAAAAAATCATGATCATTATATCTTGGATTCTTTCTAATTCTAATGACCTAGATTGATTTTACTACATATAACAAAGCATTTGCAAACCTAAGGACGAAATTACAAGCGCAGCCTGCCTCCCACAAAGGAAGAAGAGATTTCAAATTTTGTCAAAAAAGTGTTGATCACATATCCCTCCATAGGCCGTTTCAAGCAATTCCAAGGACACAACAGCACTCTTGGACATTCACTGAAGCTATCCCACTCATTCCCGAGCCTCAAAGCATCAAGAATCAAGCATAATAACAGTCACGGTTTGCTCCTTTTTTTATAAAAAAATTCCTTAATTATGGCATTATCAACATGTTTTAATCATTTATTCATGCTTATTACCATGTGTTGCAATATGTTTGGATGATTTGATTTGAGTTTACGCGCAGGAATCGTGAAACACCATTCTTAGGGTTTCAAAGCATGTTTTAGGGATTTTTTATATAGGTTAAATTAGGCCAAACCAAGGGTATATTCAGGCTCAGTGGGTAATTTCCAATCAACCCATGCCCTTGGTTGGGATTTATCATGCTTATGCTGCATTTTGGAAATGTCACAGGTTATAGCTATAGACTTTGTCCATAGGTATAAGTCCAATACCTAAAATGACAGTTCTGGGAGGAATATGATCACGTGGCAGCCACACACTTGCTCATTTGAATTTCGCGTTGTTTTTCTAGACAAAGCACTTTGCTTATGTTATATTTTATTTGTATATTATATTAACAATTAAACATGTTAGCTCAGATGGTAAAACGTGCGTTTGAAAGTGGAGAGGACATGGGTTCGATCCCAGGTCCAGACATTTTCATATTTTCTGAGTTTCTTATTTCAGATCCAGCGTATCTCACAACCAGGCATCCATCATGCGCCTCCAGATCCAACCATTGGATCTTCTTTCAATCCAGATCCAACGTTCAGCAAGCAACAAACTTGGTGAACCCCCAGATGAGGGCTCCAATGGATCACGCGTAGGCAATTGGGCCATCACACTTGGGCCTTGGAAATTTCAATCAGCACCCCCAACTGAAGCTCATACAGGCCCATTTTTATTCTTATTGTTTTTATTTCATTTTATTTGTTTTGTTTTGTTTATTCCTAAAAATCATTTTTTTAATTAAAATAAAAAATCAATAAAATCACAAAAAAGGTAGGAATTAGATATTTTGCTAAAAAATAATTTTGTTAATTAAATAATTAGTATTAATTAGGTTAATTGGTTTATTTTTTTCTATAATTAAAACCCATTAGGAAATTAGTTTTAATTCTTAAATATTTTTCCTCAAATAAAAATGCCAAAAAAAAAACATTAGGTTTGTTTTAGAATTAATTTCAAATTTTCTTTTCTTTTTATTAATTAAATTTAATTAAATATTTTTTCCAAATAAACAAAACAACAAAAATAATTTTCTTTTACTTAGAGCATTTTAGATTTTTAGACGTCATTTCCAAGTCGCGCGCCTTAGCTACTTTCAGATTATTATTATCATTTATTATTATTGTATCTGATTATGGGTTGTAATAGCTTTTAATTAGGTTTAGTTTTACTATTTTATTTACTGTTGAAATTCCCCAATTTTTGGTTATGTAACCCCCTCCCCCGAAGCCCTGTAATAGCGTAGATTTTATTTTCCGCTTTTAATTTCTGCAATTGTTTAAACTGTTTAGATGTAAGGATAATAGGATTGTATGCAAAAGATAAATCGAATGTTTAAAACAGTAGAACATGTAACTGTAAAAAGATAAATAAACTGAAATCAAACACTTGCACATGCTCACCCCTAAGGTATCTCCCACTTCGGTTGCCTCAAAAATACGGTCACTATTAAGGAACGTGAGAATTCTTAGTGGCTGTCCTCTAATTCAGAGATTGCAAGTCCCTTTCGAAGGTTGCCTCGGTAAAACAAAATGTGATCTTAAAACTTTAGGACAGTTACTAAGAGATCTTGCATGTTGCCTTAAGTGACCGTAATTGTCCCTTTCGATTGTCCCTCAAACTCCAACGATGGAGTTACCTACTCCTTAATAGTAGGATAGCACTATCTAAAGGAAATAAGAAAATGAGAAGTCTTTTTCGAGTAGGTAGAAACTCTTAAGTACTTGCTCAAAACAACCAGTTTTTTCACACTTACACTTTTCGATCAAAGTTTTCAAAAACACTTTATCACACTCTTGAGGACTGACACAAGGGTTACCATAAAGTGAAACGCCGCACTAAGGCATTTTCAAAGCTTTTCAAAAAACACACAAAATCAATTTCAAAATGAGAAACTACCTAAGAGCCCATGGAAAACCATGGATAGAAAGGGTGCTAACACCTTCCCTTTCTATGATCTACCCCCCGTACTCAGAAACATCTCGAAAAAGGTTTTTCTGTTCTTTTTCCATTTTCCTTTGTTGGATAAAATAAAAGACGGTGGCGACTCTTTCTTACCGTACATTTGCAAACTAAAAAAGCAAAAACAGTAGTAATAAAAGAAACAGTCAGTTCTGCCACCGTATTACAGACAAGATACTCACTGCTCGAGAAAACTTGTTATGCTTTGGCATGGGCTGCTTGCCGACTGAGACAGTATATGTTGACCCACACCACTTTGTTGATATCTAAGAAGAATCTGATCAAGTACATCTTCGAGAAGCCCGCTCTCTCCGGAAGAATAACAAGATGGAAAATGATCTTGACCGAATACGATATCTAATACACGACCCAGAAAGCAATCAAGGGAAGTGTACTAGATGATCATTTGGCTCATCAGGCTGTGGATGACTACTAGTCCATGAACTTTTAATTCTCGGATGAGAACATTATGTTAGTGACTGACTATGAAGAACTTGGACCAGATGAAGGACCTGAGGAAGGACCCCGATGAACTATGGTTTTTGATGGAACCTCTAATGCACTCGGCAATGGCATCGATGTTGTAATCATATCTCCTGAGGGCTATCATACTCCTTTCACCGCCAGACTATGCTTCAACTGTACAAATAATATGGCAGAGTATGAAGCATGCATCATGGGTCTAAAAGTTTCTATTGACCTGAGGATCAAGTCCTTGAGTGTTTTCGGGGATTCAGCCTTGGTTATAAGTCAAATCAAAGGAGAATGGGATACTAAGCACCTGAATCTTATCCCTTACAAAGAACATGTGCTGACATTGCTTCCATACTTTGAAGAGGTCACCTTTGAACATTTTCCACGAGAAGAGAATCAGTTAGCGGATGCGCTAGCTACTATGTAATCTATGTTCAAGGTCAAGTGGGACAACGAGGCTCCTTGGATCACTATTGAAAGGTTGGATAAACCAGCATACTGCTACGAGATTGATGTTGAAGAAGTAGCAGAAAAACCTTGGTTCCATGAAGTGAAGAGGTATCTCTAGGCTCAAGAATACCCTGAGGGTACATCTGTCAATGATAAGAAGTTTCTGAGAAGGTTCTCCACAAAGTTCTTCCTCAGTAATGGAATCCTCTATAAGCGCAATCATGACTCTACTTTACTTTGGTGCATAGACAAGAGCGAAGGAGAGAGGATTATGGAAGATTTACACGAAGGCACCTTCGACACCCATTCTAGTGGACATACCACGGCTAAAAAGATCCTACGGGCAGGATACTATTGGTCCACTATGGAAGCAGACTGTTATCAGCATCTCGAACTTGTCACAAATGCCAGATCTACACTGATAAGGTACATGTACCTCTGGTTCCTTTGAATGTCTTGATGGCTCCCTGGCCCTTTGCAATGTGGGGCATTGACATGATCGGAGAGATTAGGCCTACCGCTTCCAATGGGCATCGCTTCATCCTAATGACCATTGATTACTTCACGAAGTGGGTTGAGGATGCCCCTTTTGCTACTGTTACCAGGAATGTTGTGGCACGGTTTATCAAGCATAACCTGATTTGTCGGTATGGTGTGCCAGAGAGAATTATCACAGACAATGGTACAAATCTCAACAATACAATGATCACCGAACTCTATAAACAACTCAAGATCCAGCATCATAATTCTTCCCCTTACCGGCCGAAGATGAATGCCACTGTGGAGGCTGCTAATAAGAATATTAAGAAAATCATATAGAAGATGACAGTGACATACAAAGACTAGCATGAGATGTTACCATTTGCTCTTCATGGTTATCGCACCTCAGCATGAATGTCGACAGGGGAAACAGCCTATTCTCTGGTATATGGTAGGAGGTTGTCTTGCCCATTGAGGTCCAGATCCCTTCTTTGAGGATCATGAAGGATGCAGGCTTGAACGAAGACGATTGGATCCAGACTCGACTTGATCAACTGAATCTGATTGATGAGAAAAGGCTCACTACTTTCTGTCATGGTCAAATGTATCAAAAGCGAATGATCAAGGCTTTCAACAAAAAGGTCATACGTCAAGTATATCAAGTGGGTGATCTAGTGATCAAGCGCACCATACTGCCACAAGGTGATCCCAGGGGCAAATGGACTCCCATGTACGAAGGGCCATTTGTGATCAAAAGCATATATCCCAGTGGAGCCATGATTATTACCACCATGGATGGTGACGACCTTCCTCACCCTATTAATGCGGACATAATGAAAAAATACTACGCATGAATAAAGACCCGCTAGGTTGACTGGCCTAGGCAAAAATAAGGGAATCCCGGCAAACCAAAAGGGTTCGGGAAAAATTAGGGATAAATACAAAAAATCTGTACACCTGATAAGTCGAAAACCTGCAAAGGCGGCTTGGGCAAAAAAGGGTATCCCGGTGGACTGAAAACCCAAAAGGGCGGTCCAGGAAAAGTTAGGGATTTAAAGCGTATCACTATGTCCCATTGGATCACCTTGCAATCAGACTTCAGTATCAACTATCAAGCTCAAATGGTATCGATCAATCCGGTCAGCTTCAGACAAGTAGCTAAGTTTCGAAACTATGTGTGTCGAAGGGTTTAGTATGTGGATCAAAGCATGTTTAGAGGTGGATCGAAGCATGTTTAGAGGTGGATCGAAGCAGGTTTAGAGGTGGATCGAAGCAGGTTTAGAGGTGGATTGAAGCAGGTTGCTCGAAGGAAACCCTTTCCCAATCGAAGCTTATGGATCGAAGCAAGCTTGCTCTTCTTCGACTTGTCAAAATCTTCCCACCACTCCTTTTCGATCGGCCATGTGGTTCAAACAGCCTGAACCAAATTTTGAATCCGAACTGTTATCTGCAGCTGCACACCTTTTTTTATCTGCTTTGCCCTTTCGACAGTTTCTTCTTCCTCCTTTCGAGGATTCAGAAGTTCCATCTTCGACCTGACGCTTGAGATCCCAATATGATCCATGGAAACTATATGGAGCATTAAAAGTCTAATTGTACTTGTCCAAATCCAAACCTTAATTTGAGCCATCAGTGTTGAGGAATTGTCTTGAGTTGATCAAACCTTATGCAATTTTGAGCAATGGAGATTTTGTGAGAGAATCTTTGAGAAATTGAGAGGAAAATTTTTGGGATACAACACACATACTTCAAAGGATCCATTCTTGCTATTAACCACGTGGTGTGAGTTAACATATATTTCCTTAACCGTTTAGTAGCCCAAGAAAAGGACAACAAGTCTTCTCGAGAAGTGAGTACCTAGTTTCGCAGTTAGTGAATTTCTTGCTAAGGTAGTAGCTTACATGCTATTTTTTATCTGTTTCATCATGTTGTCCTAATACACATTCATTAACCCTTCCAGCACTGTTGAGTACATGATGAGCAGTCTTCTAGGAACTGGTGGCATCAAGATTGGTGGCTCTTATAAATATTGCTTTATTGTATCGAAGGCTGTCCGACAATCACCATTCCACACCACTGTCTGATCTTTTCGAAGTAATTTGAATATAGGCTCGCACATAGCAGTTAGGTGTAATATGAACCTCGAAATGTAGTTTAATCATCCTAAAAAACCACAAACCTCTTTTTTGTTCTCGGAGCTGGCATTTCTTGTATGGCCTTCACCTTGTCGAGATCTACCTCAACACCGTGCTAACTTATAATAAAACCCAATAACTTGCCTGACCTGAAACCAAATGTACATTTGTTCGGATCCAATCTCAGTTTGAACTTTCGAAGGCGCTCGGATAACTTTTGTAAATGTATGATGTAATCCTCTTCTGTATGAGATTTGGCAATTATATCATCTATGTATACCTCAACTTCTTTATGGATCATATCGTGAAATAGGGTGACCATATGTAATTTGGTGGGAGAACTGACTTGGGTTTTGCGTTTTATCGCAAAGGCTACGGATAGCAAGAGTCGCCACCGACTTTTCTTTTATCCAATAAAGGAAAGGGTGAAAAGAACAGGAAATACCTTTTGAGAATTTTATGAGTAAAGGGGGTAGGTTATTAAAAGGGAAGGTGTTAGCACCCTTTTCATCCATAGTTATCTACGGGCTCTTAATTGCTAGCTCACTTTGAAAATGCTCTGTGTTTGTGTATGTTTGAAAATATTTTGAAAATGCCTAAGTACGGCAATTTTGCAATGGTTCTCGTATCGTTGAGAACGTATACAAAATGTTTTTTTTGAAAATATTTGGGAAAGAAAGTGTTGTTTTGGAAAGTGTTTTGAAAATGCCAATGTAAGGCAGATTGCTTTTATAATAACCCTTGTATTAGTCCTCAAGAGTATTTATAAAACGTTTTGAAAGTGGTTGTTTTGAAAGTGTGAAGTGTGGAAATTGTTTTAGTTTGTAAGCAAGTGATTACGAGCGATCTACCTACTCAAAAAGTCTTTGTTCTTTTCCTCCTCCTTTAGATAGTGTTATCCTACCATTAGTTAGTAGGAAGCCATATCATTGGATGTGAGGGACAGGCGTGGGTCATCGTACAGTCATAGAAGGCAACTTGTAAGACGCTTTAGCAATTGTCATAAGGGACTAAGATCATTTACCAAAGGCAACATCGAAGGGTCATCGAGGGACTATGATCTTTTAATCGAGGGTCTTTGCTAAAACATCTCACGTTCGAGGGATATGACTGTTTTTATCTGAGGCAACAAGTGAGGGTAACCCTAGAGGTGCGTGTGTGCGAAGTGTTTTGATTTCAGTTATTTTTATCCTGAGATTAGGTTTTCTAATGTTGATTTTAATCTTGCCGTACAAACCCTAATTACTAACAGTAATAAGGAAAGCAGTCAATTGCAGAAGTTAAATGTTATACGCTATTACAAAGCTTTGGGAGTGGGGGTACAAGTTTATGAATGAGGGAGGAAAATAATAAACCCTAATTATCTATTACAAACTTTTGACAGTTATATAATGGTATTAATGCGAAAAATAAAGTGTGCGAAAGGGTGAAAAGGGGAAAGATGTTTTAAGAAACCCTAAAAATATTTCTAAGTGTTAAGAAAATGATTTATTGTTTTTGTTTTAAAAAATATTTGAAGTGTGAAATAAAAGGTTAGATCTAATTCTAATTTAATTTGCAATTTAATTATTTAAAATAAAAGAAAGTGTAAATAATTTTATTTATGAAAATTAAATTAAACAAAACCTAAATAAATCTAAGTATTAGAAAATATTTTGGTGTTTTATTTGATAGTATAAAATAACAAAATAAAACCTAATTCTAATTATTTTACAAATTAATTAATAAAATAAAGCAAAGTGATTAAATGAAATTAATTTTTATTTGTCAAAAATTAAATTAACTAATTAAAAGCCTAAATCTAATTTTTTTAATAATTTTTTATGATTTTTTCTGATTTTAAATAAAATTATTTGAAGAAAAGAAAATAGTTAATTTAAAAAAAAACAAAAAAAAAAGAATTTAATGGGTCTGAATTGTAAAAAGAAAATGGGGGGGGGGGGGGGGGGGTTGAAAAGTAGCAAAAATAAAAAGGCCCAAGTCAGGGAGGCTCAGGCGCCTGTTTGAGACTCCATGTGGGCAGCTCAATGAGGTGCGTCATGGTCATGCGTCTTGGGGCATTGAATCTCATTGCATGATGATTTGATGGTCCAGTCATGAGGTTTACCATGCGCGCTATTACCTTGCTTGCATTGGACATGTGATAAATAAACATGGAAAAGAAAAATGTCCCACGCCTGGCTCGAACCCGTGACCAAGCATAGGTATGAATTAAGCACGCGCGCGCTGCCACTGTGGTGGATGTTAAATCCGGTTGTGAAACAACAACCAATAAATATAAAATGAACAAGTTTTCAAAAGTGGACTTCATCTTCTTCCTTGCGCGCGTTTACAGCAACAACAACAACAACAATTTCAAATTTTATGAAATATTCATTTCTCAACCAAATTGGAAAATGTAATCCTCAAAGTTGTTCCAAATTTCACCACGAGTTCAACCATGCCATTAACTTAAGCTAAAACCCAAAGATTAAAGTGAATTTCTGTTGGTACCAAACTGAACCCTAATTTTTCAAAAACTTCCATTCCAAAATTCTGATCACACAGTCAACATAAATGAAAGCTAAGGACATGGTTAGTTTCAGAGCCTTGATATCTACATTTTTGCTTTAGAAAATAAATGCAAATGATTCTTGTAAAGAGATTTCAAAGTTTAGAAAACTTACCTCTGAAGTGAGAATCGTGTTTGGAATTAGAGCACTTCTCGAGGTGTTAGGATAATCTAGATAGCTTCATTGAACTCCTAGGAAGCTTTTGCAATGCCTACCTTGGATTGAGAGTGCCTCAATTCATCTGGACAAGTCAAGTTATAGTGGTGCAAAGTGAGGTTTGGACAATGATGGTGGAGGTGTTACAGTGATGAAACAGGGGTATGGATGACTTCTATATGATCTATAGATGATGTTTGAATGATAAAAAAGAAAAATGCACATGTGGATTTGAAGTTGGGTGTTTAAAGCTTCAAATGTGCAACAATGGAGTTTTCTTGATGATTTTGAGTTTGAGTGTTTTAGGGCTTGTGAATTCATCTGTTAGCTTGAAAATAACCTCTCTATTTATAAAGAAAAGGTTTGGAAGACTCAAGTAACCAGAATTGAAAGATAATAAGTTATGGTTTAAAAAAGTGAAAAATCAAGTTGGATGAGTTTATATGGTTCCAAGGTTCAAACACAAGCATGATATGTGGTTTGTTGGGTGCAGGGAAGTTACTTCTGATGTTAGAGATTGCTTGTACTCAGACACAACAAGTTGGGAGCTCAAGAAGTTGACTTTACGATTAAAGCTTGCTTTACAAGAATGGAAATGTAACCTTTCTCCCTTAAATGGCAAAATGGATTGGATAAAGCTTTAATAACTTGGATAATAGCTTAAAAGTATGTGTAATCTTCTGATTATAGATAGATTTGGAAGTTAGAGGCCTAAAAAGTGGGATTATGCAGCATGGCTTGAAGATTGGGTTATGAACTTGTCACAAAAATGACCTATAATGCAACCTTAGATACCCAACTTCATCTCTTCGAAACTTCTAGCTCAAGCATGATAAAATTGTGTTCTTGGACATTTTGGAAAGCTTGAAACATTGTCTACAACTTTCATGTTGTGATTTTTGGCTAAATCAATTGGGATCTTGATGAAAAATGGCCGTGAAGTTGGGACAAAAAACTAATCAAAACTTGTAAAAAAAAATTCTAAGTGTTGGATAAAAAACATCATAACTTCATGAGCTTATATCTCTTAAATTAAGCACTTTTTGAGGATCATCCCACATTAACAAAGTTGTAGAATTCATCAATACCTACAAATTTCATGTTGAAATTTTTCCTTGAATCAACTTGCCTCTTGAGGAAACTTGCTTGTGAAGTTAGGGTTTTTGTTAAGAACAAAAACACTTGGAATTTTTCAAAGTGTTAGAAAATTTTTCAAATTTGACTTTTGTTGACTTTTAGATTTCTTGATGATCAAGTTTAATAGTTTTTAATATCTTGATGATTCTTGACTTTTGAATTCCAATGTTGACCAAAAAGTCAAAGTTTGACTTTTGAGTGGCTGTTGACTTTTCATCAATTGATTCAATTTTCAACTATCAATCACTTGTATCTTTGGAAATTTCTTGAGCCATGTAATTAGGTCAAGATGTTGTATTTGAGTTCTTAAGATCATTCTTCAAGCCATTAGGTCATGCATTAGGTCAACAATCAATGATCAGTCAACCTCAATGAAAACCCTAATTTTGGCAATTTTTGACCTTTGATGATTTGAGGACTTTCCTTGAGGAATCATGATCAACCATTGATAAAATGATGAATATCACTTCAAAATGTTGATGTTGACAAAAAATATTGAAGTTTGACTGTATGTTGACCACAGTTGACTTTTTGTCTAATATAGTTGATTTTCAATCATCTGAGCAATTGATTAAGCAAACTTGTGATGCAAGGCTTGAAACTTGACATAAGCATTATTAAGGACCTTTGATGAACCATGAAAGTAAATTGAGACCCTTACAAACCAATCTTCCTTGAGAAGCACCAAACCCTAATTGAAGACCTTTGCTTAGGAGGAGGTTTGACCAGTCCACTCTTGAGAATCCTTGAGTATTTGAGAATCTTAGAAGAATGCCGCGAAGAAAATGGGAGGGAAAATTTTGGGGTACAACAGCTGACCCTATTCAATCTTCTTAAACATGAATAGTTAGATTGGCATGTCCTCCATTCGTGACTTTAAGGTGGAAGATAATTGAACACTTAAGTGCCTAGAAATTTGCACTCGTTGGTGCACGAAGTAACGTTGTTGGTTGATTATGCTGGGAATGGGCTTTAAGATGCCATTTAGAGAGGTGGTGGAGATTTGTCAGAGATGGGCTTATAGATGCCCTCAAAAGTAACTGTAGAATTTAGACTAAGTCTACGCACGACTTTAATTGGAAGAAGTATCAAAATAAATCTACGCTCGATTTAAACTGAGCCAGAAAAGGTATTTTCTCTTTAACTGGAAGAAGTATCAGAATAAATCTATGGTCGATTTAATCTGATCCTGAAAAAGTCTACTGGAAGAAGTATCAGAATAAATCTACGCTTGATTTAATCTGAGCCAGAAGAGGTCTACTGGAAGAAGTATCAAAATAAATCTTTGGTCGATTCAATCTAAGCTAGAAGATGTATGCGTCTGTCTTTAACTGGGAGAAGTATCAGAATAAATCTATGGTCGATTTAATCTGAGCTAGAAAAAGTCTCTGAAGTAAGTGTTCATCATGTAGATAGTCACCCCGTCATGTTTCAAGAATTGATCTACATTCTGTTTTTTGTTGGTAAACCCGTTCTGTTTCGAGAGTTCATACCACTTGGTGATAAAGATAGTCGCCTTGTATTGTTTTGGGAAGTGATCTTCATCTGATAATAAAGAAATAAAGATAGTTTTCCCCTCCTATTTCAGGAGTTAATCTTTGATCGATTGTACAGATAGTTTCCCCCGTCTTGTTTCGGGAATTAATCTGGAACCTGCTTTTTGTTGGCCATAGAGATAGTTTCCCTGTCTTGTTTCAGGAATTAATCTTGGACCCATTTGAGGATTGTTGGTGATATTTGTCTGTTGATTGATCTTTCTTGAAAAATTAAAGAGTTAGCTGTATGCAATGTCATGATGTATGAAATTCATTGCGTAATGATGTTCTCAAAATAAATGAGATTGTGTTATATGTGTTTCGTACGCATATGCTATGATATTGATGAATGATGTGTGAATGTGAAATGTTGTTGGAAATGTATCAACAGTTCCATATGATATCTTGTTGGGGAAAATGAATCCCTGACTGGTATTCGGGATGAAGAACATAGTGTAATCTTCAACCTTGTTTAGAATGCTTCTGTTGGGGATTCCTATTTACTGTTTGAGGAAACTCAACTGGGGAAAGTTGACTTATTTTTAGGGGGAAAGAGTTCAGGAGCACTAGTCATTCATGGCTCTACTTGTGATGTTAATTCTTATATACCCTGACTGGGGATAAAAGAGATGGATAAACTTTTGGTTCATCTGGGGAGTTTAATTCTTATATACCCTGACTGGGGATAAAAGATATGGATAACCTTCTTACTCTTCTGGGGAGGATAAAGTTGACAGATATCTGGTTCGATTCCAAGTTTCGTAGCGATTCTCTGGGGATAGTGGTACTTTCATTGGGAAGAGTAATTTTTGCCGATGATTTGTAGCCATTCGAGGAATATATTTAAGCTGGGGAGACTGTAATCTATTGGGGAAATAAATCTTGTTGGGGAAATAAACCTTGTTGATGGAGAAATACTCTGTTGAGGAATACAAGCTCTGCTGGAGATAAGAAATCTGCAAGGGGTTTTACAGTTTTGGAAGATTAAACTTAGATGAGGAAGATAATTTCCATGAACTATATTGATTGAAACTCCGTAGATTGGTGATATTTCCGGGAAGGAGATCATATTCCTTTATCTGCCAGAGAGATTTGTCGGGGAAATTGTGGGGAATGTATCTTTATTGAAGATGAATTTTGTGAAGATTACTCTGTGGGGATAATCCCGTGGAAGTGGATTTGTGGACAGCTTTGGGCGTTATCCCAACTCCTAGAGTCTTGATTAAAAGCTTATTCCTATTCTTATATATATATATATATATATATATATATATATATATATATATATATATATATATATATATATATATATATATATATATATATATATATATATATATATATATATATATATATATATATATATATATATATATATATATATATATATATATATATATATATATATATATATATATATATATATTTGTTAACTGTTATTCGTGTTCATATGCATATGTTCATTCAATTTTATTCATTGGACGTTTTTGCAAACAAAACAGAGAAACTAAAAAACAAAAGGTTTGAATTTTAAGATGTATTTGTATTAATAGTTTTCCCATAAACAGGCGATCTTGTACAAAGAGACATAAATCCTAGTAAGAGGAAATTTTCACGAAACGAAAAATAATACAAAGTGAAAACAAAACATATAGCTATGTGGAAATGATCTCGTTGGGTTCCAACTCCGCTATTACCCATATGTCTTCGAACATCTCATCCCTTGCTGTCGTAAGAAGTTGATTGAACTTATACCATCTGAACTTTTGAATTTTGTAATGAAGCTTGCAGTAAGTGATCCAATGGGACATAGTCGTACGCTTTTAATCCCTAACTTTTTCCTGGACCGCTCTTTCGGGTTTTTAGTCCAATGGGATACCCTTTCTTACCCAAGCCGCCTTTTCAGGTTTTCGACTTGCCAGGTGTACAATATTTTATATATATCCCTAATTTTTTTCCCGAACCCTTTTGATTCGTTGGAATGCCCTTATTTTTGCCTAGGCCAGTCAACCTAGCGGGTCGTTTTCATGCGTAGCATCTTTTGACTATGTTTTCATTCACATGGTGCGGGAAGTCTTCACCATCCATGGTGGTTAGTATCATAGCACTGCACGAAAATACTTTTTTGATAACAAATGGACCTTCTTAGGTGGGAGTCCATTTTCCCATGGGACCACCTTGTGGTAGAATGATGCGCTTTATTACCAAGTCACCATCCTGATATGCCTGATGCTTGATTTTCTTGTTGAATGCTTTGATCATACGTTTTGGATACATCTGACCATGACAGACAGCCGCAAGCCTCTTTTCGTCAATCAGATTCAACTGATCCAACCTAGTCTAAATCCATTCATCTTCGTCGAAGTCTACATATTTCATGATCCTCAGAGAAGGAATCTAAACTTCAACCGGTAGGACAACTTCCATACTATAGACCAGAGATAATGGGGTTGCCCCAGTTGATGTCCACGCTGAAGTGCGATAGCCATGAAGAGCAAATGGTAACATATCATGCCAGTCTTTGTAAGTCACAACCATCTTTTGTATGATCTTCTTAATATTTTTATTGGCATCCTCCGCTACGCCATTCATCTTTGGTCGATACGGAGAAGAGTTGTGGTGCTTGATCTTAAACTACATGCAGAGTTCAGTGATCATAGTGTTGTTGAGGTTGGTACCATTGTCCGTGATGATTCTCTTGGGAATACTATACCGACAGATGAGGTTATGCTGAATGAATCGAGCTACCACATTCTTGGTAAAAGAGACAAACGAGGTTGCTTCAACCCATTTTGTGAAGTAGTCAATGGCGACGTGAACGAAGCGATGTCCATTAGAAGAAGTAGGCTTGATTTCTTCGATCATATCAATGCCCCGCATTGTGAATGGCCAAGGAGCATTCATAATATTCAGAGGAACTGGAGGCACATGAACTTTATCAGCATAAATTTGGCATTTATGACAAGTTCTCGAGTGGTGGTGACAGTCAGTTTCCATAGTCGACCAATAGTAACCTGCTCTCAAAATATCCTTGGCCATAGTATGCCCACTGGAGTGAGTACCAAAGATGCCTTCGTGCATATCCTCCATAATCTTCTCTGCCTCCTTCTTGTCTACACAACGAACCAGAATTGAATCTTGATTACGCTTGTACAAAATCCAATTTCTCAAGAAGAACTTAGCCGAGAACCTCCATAGGAATTTCTTGTCATTGATTGATGCCCCTTCAGGGTATTCTTCAACTTCAAGTTACCTTTTCACTTCATGAAACCAAGGTTTTTCTTCTACTCCATCATTGCCAATTTCATAGTAGTGTGTCGGTTCGTCGAATCTTTTAATGGTAATTCTGGGAGCCTCGTTGTCCCATCTGAGCTTGAACATGGATGACATGGTAGCTAATGCGTCTGCCAACTGACTCTCTTCTCTTGGGATATGCTCAAAAGTAATATCTTCAAAGTACGGAATCAATGTTAGCACATGTTCTTGGTAAGGGATAAGATTTGGGTGCTTCGTATCCCATTCTCCCTTGACTTGACTGATTACCAAGGTTGAATCCCAATATACGCCCAGGAATTTGATTCTCAGGTCAATAGCAGCTTTAATTCCCAGAATACACGCTTCATATTCAGCCATATTATTAGTGCAGTCAAAGAAAATTTTGGCAGTGAAGGGTGTATGGAAACCTTGAGGAGAGATGATTACAACACTAATTTTGTTTCCAAGTGCATTAGAAGCTCCATCGAAAATCATAGTCCATCTGGATCCTAGCTCAGGTCCTTCATACGGTCCAGGTTCTTCAAAATCTGCAATTAGCATGATTTTCTCATTCGGGAATTAAAAGTTCATAGATTGGTAGTCGTCTACGGGTTGATGCGCCAAATGATCTACCAGTACACTTCCTTTGATCAGTTTTTGAGTGGTGTACTGAATGTCGTATTCTGTTAAGACCATTTTCCATCGGGCTATTCTTCCGGAGAGAGCTGGCTTCTCGAATTTGTATTTAATAGGATCCATTTTAGAAATCAATAGAGTCGTATGAGTCAACATATATTGTCTTAATCAGCGAGCAGCCCATGCCAAAGTGCAGCAAGTTTTCTCGAGCAGTGAATATCTTGTTTCACAATCAGTAAACTTTTTGCTAAGGTAGTATATTGCATTCTCTTTTCGACCAGACTCGTCTTGTTGCCCCAGCAGACACCCCATTGAATTATATAGCACTGTTAGGTACATGATTAAAGGTCTTCCTTCAACTGGTGGCATCAGAATCAGAGGTTCTTGTAAGTACTCCATGATTTTATCAAAGGCTACTTGACAGTCGTCGTTGCATTTTACTACTTGATCTTTCTTCGGTAGTTTGAAGATTGGCTCACAGGTAGCAATTAAATGACAAATGAATTGGGAAATGTAGTTTAGTCATCCTAAGAAACCTATGACCTCCTTCTCAGTACGAGGAGCCGACATTTCTTGAATAGCTTTGACTTTAGCGGGATCAACCTCAATACCTTTACCGCTGATGACGAAACCCAGGAGTTTATCAGATCTCACCCCAAAGGTGCATTTGTTTGGATTTAGCCTTAGCTTATACTTCTTCAGCCTTTCAAATAACTTGTGCAGATGATCAAGATGTTCTTCTTCAGTTTGTGACCTTGCTATCATGTCTTCGACATAGAATTCTATCTCGTGATGAATCATGTCATGAAATAAAGCTACTATGGCATGCTGATAAGTTGCCCCTACATTTTTCAACCCAAAAGGCATGACCTTGTAACAGAAAGTGCCCCGCTGTGTAATGAAAGTAGTTTTCTCCATGTCTTCAGGCGCCATCTTGATCTGATTATAACCCAAGAATCCATCCATGAAGGAGAATACATTGTGTTGAGCGGTGTTGTTGACCAAGACGTCAATATGTGGAAGTGGGAAGTCGTCTTTGGGGCTTGCCCTGTTCAGGTCCATGTAATCTACACACATACGTACCTTTCCATCTTTCTTTGGTACCGGAACAACATTATCAACCCATTGAGGATATGATGTCACTGCTAAGAAACCTGCATTGAATTGTTTCATAACCTCGGCCTTGATCTCTTCTGATATTTCAGGATGCATGCGACGAACCTTCTTCTTAATTGGAGAATAACCCTCTTTCATTGGTAGACGATGAACTACAATATCTGCACCAAGACCTGGCATGTCTTCGTATGACCAAGCAAATACCTCAACATAGTCGTGCAACATCTGAATCAATCTGTTCTTGACACTGCCTTCCAAGTTAGCACCTATCTTTACCTCTTTCTTATCTGTCTCAGAACCCAATTTTACCACTTCAACCAGCTCTTCATGTGGTTGGATAGCCTTTTCTTCTTGTATTAAGAGTTTGGCAAGTTCTCTAGGTATTTCACAATCTTTCTCACCTTCGCCTTTGGCTTGGCAGATTGGATTTTCAAAGTCATAAGCAGCAATAGCAGAATTGTTATCAACGAGATCCAGAGTGGATGGGGATCTACAATGTAGTGTGTGGTGTGTGTAATAACAGATAGCTATTTGAAAATGCAATAAAAAAGAAAGACAGAGAGCGCAAAATTTGAATGCAAAACATCCAATGTTTTCATAAAATGAAAATATGACATATGAAATGACAACCCTTAACAAATGAAGCCATCTTGTGTGGAACCCTGGTAATCTTTGGAATGGTAGAAACATCTTCAACAACAATAGGGGAAATCACTTTAAAAGCTTGACGGGGAGTCTCAATGAATTCACCGTACATCTCCATGCATCAGAATGAATTTAGATGGCTGACCATGTACTCCTCCTCTCTATAGATAGTAACAATCTTCCCTTTCACAAAATACTTTAATTTTTGATGCAAAGTGGAGGTAACAACACCTCCCCTATGGATCTAGGGGCGTCCTAGTAGACAAGAATAAGTTGGTCGGATGTCCATTACATAGAAGATGGATTCAAATATCTGTGAACTTACTTTGATCGGGAGGTCCACTTCTCCATGTACCATTCTTTTATATTCGTCAAAGGCTCAAACTATGATGTCGCTAGGTTTCAGCATAACCCCTTCACAATACAGTCTTTCAAGAGCGTCCTTTGGAAGAACATTCAGAGAAGAACCAGTATCAACTAATACATGATCCAATGTAGTTCCCATATATTCAATGGAGACATATAGGTCCCTATTATGATTTATCCCCTCCAGAGACAAGTCATCATCGGAGAAACCTAAACCATTGTCACTCGTTAAGCTAGCAACATAACTTCCAAATTGATCGGCAAAAATATCTTGTGGTACATGAGTAGTCTTCAAAAATTTCATTAAAGCTTGTGCATAAGCTTCGGAACATAGTAACAGGGATAACATATAGATCTTAGATGGGGTCTACCCCAGCTGTTCGACAATTTTTTAATCGCTTCTACGAATGATCTTCAAAACCTTTTCCATTTCTTGTCTAGAGGTATCCTTGACTGTAGTTTCTTTTGGTGCCTCCGTCCGGGCATGCTCTATCATTGGCTCTTTACCTAGAGCTTCAGCAGTTGTCTTAGTAATTGTAACTTGAACAGGTGGAGAGATTTTCGGAGAGAAAATCCTTCCACTTTGTTCACCGTGTTTTTTGGTAAACAACCACTGATCTTCCAAAAAGGGTAACTTTTTGGTTACTCGCAGGATCGATCAGTTTGATCCTAGGACATATGCTAATTTTTGGTGTTGTTTGGACATAAATACTAATGTAAGTGAAGAACACATGTTCGACTGGGAAAGAGATGAGTTTGAGTGCAGAAAGTAAATAGAAAAAGGGGTTGAGAAGGCTTTAAGTGTAGGAATCTGGGTAAAAGTGTAAGTAAAGTGCAAACAAGGTAAAAAGGCAAGAAATGTAAAGAGATAAATAAAAGACTTTGATTATAAAATGTGGTGTTTCGAACGTACATTTTCAGTATTCTTTCTCACGCAGCGGGTACTTGAATAGTGTTGAATAATTTGTACGATCAGTTGAACACACGAAAATCTATATAAACTTCCCATATTTATACTAAGACTAGGTAACCATCGAGGAGTTTCCTTTCTCTAGGATGAAGACAAGTGTCTTCTTCATGCGCTTTGACCCCTCTCTTCACACCACGTTGCTTCCCTTAACTGCCAAGCGAACTGCTTTTCCCTCCTTTCTTCAGATTCAAAATCTTTTGTTGCAGATACGAAGTTTCCTTCTAGTCGAAGACCCTGGAACCCTTTCAGTCGAAGGATGTGAGAATTGTTGTACCCCAAAATTTTCTCTCTCATTTTACTCAATACATACTCCTAGAGATCATCAATTTGCTCAAAATTGCCAAGAGTTGACCAGACAAACTCTCTCCTAAGGCAGTGTGTCTCAAATTAGGGTTTCCACTTTCATCAAGATGGGTGAACTCCAAAGACCTCATATAATCTCCATGGTCCTAATATGTTCTCAAGACCCTCCATGTCAAATTTCAAGCCTTGCACAAGAAGTTTGCTCAGTCAACTGCTCAGATGTTTGAGAATCGACTGTATTAGGTCAAAAGTCAATTGTGGCTCACATACAGTCAAACTTTAGGATTTTTGGTCAACATCAACATTTTGAAGTGATATCCATCATTTTATCAATGGTTGATCATGATTCTTCAAGGAATGCCCTAAATTCATCAAAACCCAAAAGTTGCTAAATTAGGGTTTCTTAGGAAAAAGTCAACCAAACTTTGACCAAGCATAACTTCTGAAAGTGCCCTGGCTGGAGGGTTGGCCTCATTTGTAAAACAAATAAGAAAGCAAGTTTACCCAGATCCCCTCTGTTGTTTTAATATGTGGTGTTGAAGAAGTTCAACATCTGGACCAACATGTTATGTAAGATGTCACAACATCAGCATGTGACATCGCGCCTGAAATTAAGTACTGATTAAGTAACTATGTTATATGTTGAATGTTTGTAACAGCTGTGACTTGTAACCTAACTATTCTAAGTGATCTAAATTATGAAAGAGGTTATTTGTTGTGTTGAAAAAGTTCAACATCTAGGAAAACATGTTAGATGTAATGTCATGACATCTGACTTGACATCACGTCAAATTCAGTTACAGTCCTGGTACTTAAATACTCTGAGAATATATGTGGCGTTTCTTATGGAGAATCTGAAGATCAATCAAGAATCAATCAGAATATTTGAAGAAAATATTGTTTCTAAATATGGAGATATTTTAGGAACTAGCAGATTGAAGACCTTGATTATAGGAGAAGTTTGCTGCTGAGTTGTAACAGCAAGGAGAAAAGCTTGCTACGATTTTGAAGGGCCAAATACAGTTGGGTATTAGGTTATAAATAGCTGATTGTAACCTAGGGTTAAGCAACTGAAAAAAAATGTAACATTAGGGATGTTTTTGTTAGGTAAACCTGTCGGTCTGTGGCAAGTTTACCATGTATGTAACTCGAAACCTGTAGGTAAGAGTTTGAGTGTTCTTGGATGAAGCTGTGAAGCAAGTCTAAGTATTTTTGCATTACTTCATATTCATTGTAATGTAGGAAACCAAGTGGGAAGGCACTGCTTCTTGAGTAGGAGTAAGACTTCTGTTGTTGCGACAATAGGAATGGAAACTCGTAGGTTTCTATCTAGGAGTTCCTAGGTATAGGTTGCACTGGGTAGATGATTAAGTGAAGGATGGGAACTTGTGAAGTTTAGTCCTGAATTAATATTGCTGATAGTGGATCTTCTTCCTGGCTTGGTATGCCCCCAGAGTAGGTGTGTTTCACCGAACTGGGTCAACAACTGATTTGTGTTTTTACCTTCAACACTTTATAATTCTGTCTGTTATATATCAAGGTAAAACTGTAATGTTGTAACAGATGATGTCTCAGAACACGTTAAGACATCATGCTGATATCTGTGCAGAAGAAATAGAACTGCAAAGGCTGTTTGCTCTCTGCTGATCATGTGCAACAGATGAACAGAACTAGGCACATCGGTGTTCTATCCTCTGCACCTTCAAAGTAGATCTGGCACAGCTTGGTTAAACTGTGATTCTGTGACTCTTCAGTACTGAATCATAAAAATTGGGTATCTACCTTGCAGTGTATTTATTATGTCATATCAGATGTTTAGACATTGAGTATAACATCTGAAGACTGACATACACCAGAATTTCAATTGGTATCAGAGCAGGCATCCTGTTCTGTTTCTGGATGAGATCCATGGGTGATACTTTCTGGTATCTGCAAGGTCAATTTTAGTGCTGAAGATTGTAACCTGGAATGGTTTGCTATTTCCCTGAATGGTCCCTTGAAGTGGGAGGATGGACTATTCTTAACAGGAATTGTGTGTATCTGTCTTTGGTGATTGGCATTTGGCCTGGTTGTGTGGTAGCTGCTCTAGGTTTGATTTATTTTCAAACCGAGGATGTGTGTACGTCTGAAGTTGTGTGTAGTAGTCATGCTAGGTTTGAACCATAGTCAAACTTGGTCTATTTTTGAAGGCTAGTCTGTTGGAGTGTGTGTGCAAAGATTGGGTTGTATTATGTTCTTCCACTGTGTAATACCTGGCAAAACTCAAGCTCTGATGTGTTTCCCCTCTTGTGGATTGAAGGCCATTGTATTCAAGAATTCAACATAAACTATTGAAGATGTCACAGATACTTGAGTCCTCTCAAGTCCACTCATGAAGACGTTCTTCGTTCAGGATGGTAAGAATCACATAATCACGGATTAGTGTTATATGAAGACCTTGAAGAATTTCAAGGAGGGCCTTGTTCCAAGGTGATGGAACTGATGTTCTATGTGATGGTGGAACAAGGATGCAGCTACTAGTTGAAGAGCATATGTTTTGGGTGTCAAACAAAGGGATACCTTTGTTTGGAACCTACTCCTGACCTGGAAGAGGAGACATCTGAGTGTGCAAAGTTGACAATGGTAAAGTCAACTATGTCTGTGTACTCCCGAAGGTTACTTTAGGAGTCAGAACTCTAGAAGTAAAGCTGGTTGAGATATGACATTGATCAGGGCTGAGCAATTGTTCCCTGAAGTACTATGGTGTGAAGAAAGACAAGCTCACTGGTTAATAAAAGCCAATGATGGTGCAGCACTATTGCTCCTTCATAGAAGTAGATTGGGATCATGAGTCTTGAATATGAAGACTCAGAGTTTGGTTAAGGTATAGCTCTTGGAGTTACGTAGGGATGTCATATGTCTTGTCGAGACATTTGTGCACAATGCATGGATATTTTGTGTGGAGCTTCCATGACTGATAGCTTGAGGGGGAGATTTGGTTAACCTCCTCACATTAGTTCAGCCTGGTGTTTAGCTAGCTGTTGACCTATGTCACTGGGTTCTGGTTGTTGTGTGACATATTTGCAAGGAAGGATTCATCTCTCTCATTCCTAATGATGAATCTGATCTGGTAGGAGTCTCAAGACGGTTGAAGTAAGTAGAGCTTGTTCAGAGAAAATTCTATTTACTTGAGTCAAGGGTGGCAACCTAGATATCTCAACTCTTTGGTCTCTCAAAGAAAGAGCTTGCAAGAAGAAGATATTAACACACGAAGAGTATGTCAAAGTATTCAAATGGTGAAAGTATCTTACTGGATAATGGGAAGGATTTATGATCAATTGCTATTTAATTGATTATCCTTGGAGTTCAAGATAACTGATGTTCTTAAAGATGTGGGAACATTCCTTCTTCTAGACCCTGTGAAGAATCACAGGAAGAGTGATACCTTAGAGCTATCTCCTTGGTGACAGCAAAATCATTTGATCCTTGAAAAGGTTTCCTGGAAACATGTTCAGACTTAAAACCACAAGAAGAAGAAGACATCATAATCTTGATGATGGTCACTTGGATCAGTCTGGAGCTGAGTTCAACAACTAGATACTGCGACAACAGATTCTTGCTTGGTGAAGTGGCTCATCAACTTAAGATAGGATGATCTACGAAGTTGAAGATTAGATTCTCCAAAAGGATCGTCTCTCTGCGGCTCTTTGGAGTTGTTACATGTTCCTGTCTCAGTGTATCTAAGCCTTTTGTGATAACTTGTAGCCTGAAGTTCAAATTTCAATTGGAAGATCAGAATATCTTTGGAAGATGTCTGATAAACATGAAGGTGGCATTTGATTCATGAAGGAGATAATCAAACAGTGGCATTTGGTCTATCTCAGCAGTGGATTCTGAGAATCAAGATAATCAACATATGACAGCTGATTATTATCGAGAAAGTTTGATTCACAGTATGAATGCGTTCAATCAATATTGTTGAACAGAGGGTGCGCTCTTGAAGACATGAAGATGCGTCTTATGTTTTCCATTCATCAAGGGGCCTTATTTACTTTAATCAGAAGCTGCATTGAAGGTCCAACTGAGTATTAAATGTGTCCTACTTGTTTCCATGAGGAGAAGTGATTGTCCCTAACAGGGGGAGTATTGGTTTGTATAAAAGGTCTTCATCAAACTCGTAGGATATAAAGTGTGGCACCTTATTAACTATTGGAATGATGTGTTCAAAACTGAAGAAGACTATGTCTGACCGAATGTCATCACATTGGTGATGACATTGTTCCTAATTTCCTCTAAAACTACAGACAGGAGGAAAATTGGATGAAGTATGGATTATTACTAATAAATCCATGTGTGACTCAGAGGGAGTAACCATCCTCTTTGAGAAAATGGAATGGCTTCAAGCTGCTAATCTGAAAATAGCAGAATGTATGACGACATAGGATTTGAGCATGTTTTCATCTACTAAGAAAACAGAGCTGTTGTGTCTCATTATGAAACAGTTTAGTGAGCTGGAATGTTTAGGTGATAACTTGTCATCTAATAAAGGTATTATATAACTAATGCAGAGTGTAATATACCAACGATGTTTCTTGGAAAGGGGATCCTAAGACAAGGAAGTAGTTTGTTCTAAAAGACAAATGTCTGTTTTAAAAGGGCATCCTGACATGGTCAAAGGGTCAAACCCAAGGGTAGGTACCTGCATTAAAACCAGTCCTAGGGTACTGAAACTGTCAGAGTAAAGTACCAAGGTCGTTACTATCTATGCCAAAGTTGCATTATTTATGAAGACCCTCTCTATTCCTTCTCTTCATCAGAGGGTTTCAGCAATATGAAGTTTGTTAGCATCTGGGAAAATTGTGCATGGGTATGGATCTGTATGGGCAGTCTTTGTCAAATTCTGGCCAAAAAGGGGGAGAAAGATAGGGACCCAGTCTCAGGCGAGACTCAGGTGAAAGCAACAGACGGCAATGTCCAGCAAGACTCAGGTGAAAGCAACATGATCCCTAAGTAAGTGACTTTGGTTGTGTCTTGTGTTCTGAGTTAAGAGGATAGTTGTGACTTGTGATCTGAGTTACATGATCACAAGTAATAATCTTGAGAAAAGAAATCCTCTTGGGGCATCGATGGTTTGGAGTTGCTCACAGTTGAAGATAGAGGTTTGTTGTTTGCTCAAAGGACATCAGCCTCTACAAAAGAAGATGTTAGACAAGATGTTGTAACATCTCAACTGTGTTGTGGCCTGGTCCCAAAATACAACTTGCACTTATTTGTTTTAGCCAAAATTTGCCAAAGGGGGAGATTGAAAGTGCCCTGGCTGGAGAGTTGGCCTCATTTGTAAAACAAATAAGAAAGCAAGTTTACCCAGATCCCCTCTGTTGTTTTAATATGTGGTGTTGAAGAAGTTCAACATCTGGACCAACATGTTATGTAAGATGTCACAACATCAGCATGTGACATCGCGCCTGAAATTAAGTACTGATTAAGTAACTATGTTATATGTTGAATGTTTGTAACAGCTGTGACTTGTAACCTAACTATTCTAAGTGATCTAAATTATGAAAGAGGTTATTTGTTGTGTTGAAAAAGTTCAACATCTAGGAAAACATGTTAGATGTAATGTCATGACATCTGACTTGACATCACGTCAAATTCAGTTACAGTCCTAGTACTTAAATACTCTGAGAATATATGTGGCGTTTCTTATGGAGAATCTGAAGATCAATCAAGAATCAATCAGAATATTTGAAGAAAATACTGTTTCTAAATATGGAGATATTTTAGGAACTAGCAGATTGAAGACCTTGATTATAGGAGAAGTTTGCTGCTGAGTTGTAACAGCAAGGAGAAAAGCTTGCTGCGATTTTGAAGGGCCAAATACAGTTGGGTATTAGGTTATAAATAGCAGATTGTAACCTAGGGTTAAGCAACTGAAAAAAAATGTAACATTAGGGATGTTTTTGTTAGGTAAACCTGTCGGTCTGTGGCAAGTTTACCATGTATGTAACTCGAAACCTGTAGGTAAGAGTTTGAGTGTTCTTGGATGAAGCTGTGAAGCAAGTCTAAGTATTTTTGCATTACTTCATATTCATTGTAATGTAGGAAACCAAGTGGGAAGGCACTGCTTCTTGAGTAGGAGTAAGACTTCTGTTGTTGCGACAATAGGAATGGAAACTGGTAGGTTTCTATCTAGGAGTTCCTAGGTATAGGTTGCACTGGGTAGATGATTAAGTGAAGGATGGGAACTTGTGAAGTTTAGTCCTGAATTAATATTGCTGATAGTGGATCTTCTTCCTGGCTTGGTATGCCCCCAGAGTAGGTGTGTTTCACCGAACTGGGTCAACAACTGATTTGTGTTTTTACCTTCAACACTTTATAATTTTGTCTGTTATATATCAAGGTAAAACTGTAATGTTGTAACAGATGATGTCTCAGAACACGTTAAGACATCATGCTGATATCTGTGCAGAAGAAATAGAACTGCAAAGGCTGTTTGCTCTCTGCTGATCATGTGCAACAGATGAACAGAACTAGGCACATCGGTGTTCTATCCTCTGCACCTTCAAAGTAGATCTGGCACAGCTTGGTTAAACTGTGATTCTGTGACTCTTCAGTACTGAATCATAAAAATTGGGTATCTACCTTGCAGTGTATTTATTATGTCATATCAGATGTTTAGACATTGAGTATAACATCTGAAGACTGACATACACCAGAATTTCAATTGGTATCAGAGCAGGCATCCTGTTCTGTTTCTGGATGAGATCCATGGGTGATACTTTCTGGTATCTGAAAGGTCAATTTTAGTGCTGAAGATTGTAACCTGGAATGGTTTGCTATTTCCCTGAATGGTCCCTTGAAGTGGGAGGATGGACTATTCTTAACAGGAATTGTGTGTATCTGTCTTTGGTGATTGGCATTTGGCCTGGTTGTGTGGTAGCTGCTCTAGGTTTGATTTATTTTCAAACCGAGGATGTGTGTACGTCTGAAGTTTTGTGTAGTAGTCATGCTAGGTTTGAACCATAGTCAAACTTGGTCTATTTTTGAAGGCTAGTCTGTTGGAGTGTGTGTGCAAAGATTGGGTTGTATTATGTTCTTCCACTGTGTAATACCTGGCAAAACTCAAGCTCTGATGTGTTTCCCCTCTTGTGGATTGAAGGCCATTGTATTCAAGAATTCAACATAAACTATTGAAGATGTCACAGATACTTGAGTCCTCTCAAGTCCACTCATGAAGACGTTCTTCGTTCAGGATGGTAAGAATCACATAATCACGGATTAGTGTTATATGAAGACCTTGAAGAATTTCAAGGAGGGCCTTGTTCCAAGGTGATGGAACTGATGTTCTATGTGATGGTGGAACAAGGATGCAGCTACTAGTTGAAGAGCATATGTTTTGGGTGTCAAACAAAGGGATACCTTTGTTTGGAACCTACTCCTGACCTGGAAGAGGAGACATCTGAGTGTGCAAAGTTGACAATGGTAAAGTCAACTATGTCTGTGTACTCCCGAAGGTTACTTTAGGAGTCAGAACTCTAGAAGTAAAGCTGGTTGAGATATGACATTGATCAGGGCTGAGCAATTGTTCCCTGAAGTACTATGGTGTGAAGAAAGACAAGCTCACTGGTTAATAAAAGCCAATGATGGTGCAGCACTATTGCTCCTTCATAGAAGTAGATTGGGATCATGAGTCTTGAATATGAAGACTCAGAGTTTGGTTAAGGTATAGCTCTTGGAGTTACGTAGGGATGTCATATGTCTTGTCGAGACATTTGTGCACAATGCATGGATATTTTGTGTGGAGCTTCCATGACTGATAGCTTGAGGGGGAGATTTGGTTAACCTCCTCACATTAGTTCAGCCTGGTGTTTAGCTAGCTGTTGACCTATGTCACATGGGTTCTGGTTGTTGTGTGACATATTTGCAAGGAAGGATTCATCTCTCTCATTCCTAATGATGAATCTGATCTGGTAGGAGTCTCAAGACGGTTGAAGTAAGTAGAGCTTGTTCAGAGAAAATTCTATTTACTTGAGTCAAGGGTGGCAACCTAGATATCTCAACTCTTTGGTCTCTCAAAGAAAGAGCTTGCAAGAAGAAGATATTAACACACGAAGAGTATGTCAAAGTATTCAAATGGTGAAAGTATCTTACTGGATAATGGGAAGGATTTATGATCAATTGCTATTTAATTGATTATCCTTGGAGTTCAAGATAACTGATGTTCTTAAAGATGTGGGAACATTCCTTCTTCTAGACCCTGTGAAGAATCACAGGAAGAGTGATACCTTAGAGCTATCTCCTTGGTGACAGCAAAATCATTTGATCCTTGAAAAGGTTTCCTGGAAACATGTTCAGACTTAAAACCACAAGAAGAAGAAGACATCATAATCTTGATGATGGTCACTTGGATCAGTCTGGAGCTGAGTTCAACAACTAGATACTGCGACAACAGATTCTTGCTTGGTGAAGTGGCTCATCAACTTAAGATAGGATGATCTACGAAGTTGAAGATTAGATTCTCCAAAAGGATCGTCTCTCTGCAGCTCTTTGGAGTTGTTACATGTTCCTGTCTCAGTGTATCTAAGCCTTTTGTGATAACTTGTAGCCTGAAGTTCAAATTTCAATTGGAAGATCAGAATATCTTTGGAAGATGTCTGATAAACATGAAGGTGGCATTTGATTCATGAAGGAGATAATCAAACAGTGGCATTTGGTCTATCTCAGTAGTGGATTCTGAGAATCAAGATAATCAACATATGACAGCTGATTATTATCGAGAAAGTTTGATTCACAGTATGAATGCGTTCAATCAATATTGTTGAACAGAGGGTGCGCTCTTGAAGACATGAAGATGCGTCTTATGTTTTCCATTCATCAAGGGGCCTTATTTACTTTAATCAGAAGCTGCATTGAAGGTCCAACTGAGTATTAAATGTGTCCTACTTGTTTCCATGAGGAGAAGTGATTGTCCCTAACAGGGGGAGTATTGGTTTGTATAAAAGGTCTTCATCAAACTCGTAGGATATAAAGTGTGGCACCTTATTAACTATTGGAATGATGTGTTCAAAACTGAAGAAGACTATGTCTGACCGAATGTCATCACATTGGTGATGACATTGTTCCTAATTTCCTCTAAAACTACAGACAGGAGGAAAATTGGATGAAGTATGGATTATTACTAATAAATCCATGTGTGACTCAGAGGGAGTAACCATCCTCTTTGAGAAAATGGAATGGCTTCAAGCTGCTAATCTGAAAATAGCAGAATGTATGACGACATAGGATTTGAGCATGTTTTCATCTACTAAGAAAACAGAGCTGTTGTGTCTCATTATGAAACAGTTTAGTGAGCTGGAATGTTTAGGTGATAACTTGTCATCTAATAAAGGTATTATATAACTAATGCAGAGTGTAATATACCAACGATGTTTCTTGGAAAGGGGATCCTAAGACAAGGAAGTAGTTTGTTCTAAAAGACAAATGTCTGTTTTAAAAGGGCATCCTGACATGGTCAAAGGGTCAAACCCAAGGGTAGGTACCTGCATTAAAACCAGTCCTAGGGTACTGAAACTGTCAGAGTAAAGTACCAAGGTCGTTACTATCTATGCCAAAGTTGCATTATTTATGAAGACCCTCTCTATTCCTTCTCTTCATCAGAGGGTTTCAGCAATATGAAGTTTGTTAGCATCTGGGAAAATTGTGCATGGGTATGGATCTGTATGGGCAGTCTTTGTCAAATTCTGGCCAAAAAGGGGGAGAAAGATAGGGACCCAGTCTCAGGCGAGACTCAGGTGAAAGCAACAGACGGCAATGTCCAGCAAGACTCAGGTGAAAGCAACATGATCCCTAAGTAAGTGACTTTGGTTGTGTCTTGTGTTCTGAGTTAAGAGGATAGTTGTGACTTGTGATCTGAGTTACATGATCATAAGTAATAATCTTGAGAAAAGAAATCCTCTTGGGGCATCGATGGTTTGGAGTTGCTCACAGTTGAAGATAGAGGTTTGTTGTTTGCTCAAAGGACATCAGCCTCTACAAAAGAAGATGTTAGACAAGATGTTGTAACATCTCAACTGTGTTGTGGCCTGGTCCCAAAATACAACTTGCACTTATTTGTTTTAGCCAAAATTTGCCAAAGGGGGAGATTGAAAGTGCCCTGGCTGGAGAGTTGGCCTCATTTGTAAAACAAATAAGAAAGCAAGTTTACCCAGATCCCCTCTGTTGTTTTAATATGTGGTGTTGAAGAAGTTCAACATCTGGACCAACATGTTATGTAAGATGTCACAACATCAGCATGTGACATCGCGCCTGAAATTAAGTACTGATTAAGTAACTATGTTATATGTTGAATGTTTGTAACAGCTGTGACTTGTAACCTAACTATTCTAAGTGATCTAAATTATGAAAGAGGTTATTTGTTGTGTTGAAAAAGTTCAACATCTAGGAAAACATGTTAGATGTAATGTCATGACATCTGACTTGACATCACGTCAAATTCAGTTACAGTCCTAGTACTTAAATACTCTGAGAATATATGTGGCGTTTCTTATGGAGAATCTGAAGATCAATCAAGAATCAATCAGAATATTTGAAGAAAATACTGTTTCTAAATATGGAGATATTTTAGGAACTAGCAGATTGAAGACCTTGATTATAGGAGAAGTTTGCTGCTGAGTTGTAACAGCAAGGAGAAAAGCTTGCTGCGATTTTGAAGGGCCAAATACAGTTGGGTATTAGGTTATAAATAGCAGATTGTAACCTAGGGTTAAGCAACTGAAAAAAAATGTAACATTAGGGATGTTTTTGTTAGGTAAACCTGTCGGTCTGTGGCAAGTTTACCATGTATGTAACTCGAAACCTGTAGGTAAGAGTTTGAGTGTTCTTGGATGAAGCTGTGAAGCAAGTCTAAGTATTTTTGCATTACTTCATATTCATTGTAATGTAGGAAACCAAGTGGGAAGGCACTGCTTCTTGAGTAGGAGTAAGACTTCTGTTGTTGCGACAATAGGAATGGAAACTGGTAGGTTTCTATCTAGGAGTTCCTAGGTATAGGTTGCACTGGGTAGATGATTAAGTGAAGGATGGGAACTTGTGAAGTTTAGTCCTGAATTAATATTGCTGATAGTGGATCTTCTTCCTGGCTTGGTATGCCCCCAGAGTAGGTGTGTTTCACCGAACTGGGTCAACAACTGATTTGTGTTTTTACCTTCAACACTTTATAATTTTGTCTGTTATATATCAAGGTAAAACTGTAATGTTGTAACAGATGATGTCTCAGAACACGTTAAGACATCATGCTGATATCTGTGCAGAAGAAATAGAACTGCAAAGGCTGTTTGCTCTCTGCTGATCATGTGCAACAGATGAACAGAACTAGGCACATCGGTGTTCTATCCTCTGCACCTTCAAAGTAGATCTGGCACAACTTGGTTAAACTGTGATTCTGTGACTCTTCAGTACTGAATCATAAAAATTGGGTATCTACCTTGCAGTGTATTTATTATGTCATATCAGATGTTTAGACATTGAGTATAACATCTGAAGACTGACATACACCAGAATTTCAATTGGTATCAGAGCAGGCATCCTGTTCTGTTTCTGGATGAGATCCATGGGTGATACTTTCTGGTATCTGAAAGGTCAATTTTAGTGCTGAAGATTGTAACCTGGAATGGTTTGCTATTTCCCTGAATGGTCCCTTGAAGTGGGAGGATGGACTATTCTTAACAGGAATTGTGTGTATCTGTCTTTGGTGATTGGCATTTGGCCTGGTTGTGTGGTAGCTGCTCTAGGTTTGATTTATTTTCAAACCGAGGATGTGTGTACGTCTGAAGTTTTGTGTAGTAGTCATGCTAGGTTTGAACCATAGTCAAACTTGGTCTATTTTTGAAGGCTAGTCTGTTGGAGTGTGTGTGCAAAGATTGGGTTGTATTATGTTCTTCCACTGTGTAATACCTGGCAAAACTCAAGCTCTGATGTGTTTCCCCTCTTGTGGATTGAAGGCCATTGTATTCAAGAATTCAACATAAACTATTGAAGATGTCACAGATACTTGAGTCCTCTCAAGTCCACTCATGAAGACGTTCTTCGTTCAGGATGGTAAGAATCACATAATCACGGATTAGTGTTATATGAAGACCTTGAAGAATTTCAAGGAGGGCCTTGTTCCAAGGTGATGGAACTGATGTTCTATGTGATGGTGGAACAAGGATGCAGTTACTAGTTGAAGAGCATATGTTTTGGGTGTCAAACAAAGGGATACCTTTGTTTGGAACCTACTCCTGACCTGGAAGAGGAGACATCTGAGTGTGCAAAGTTGACAATGGTAAAGTCAACTATGTCTGTGTACTCCCGAAGGTTACTTTAGGAGTCAGAACTCTAGAAGTAAAGCTGGTTGAGATATGACATTGATCAGGGCTGAGCAATTGTTCCCTGAAGTACTATGGTGTGAAGAAAGACAAGCTCACTGGTTAATAAAAGCCAATGATGGTGCAGCACTATTGCTCCTTCATAGAAGTAGATTGGGATCATGAGTCTTGAATATGAAGACTCAGAGTTTGGTTAAGGTATAGCTCTTGGAGTTACGTAGGGATGTCATATGTCTTGTCGAGACATTTGTGCACAATGCATGGATATTTTGTGTGGAGCTTCCATGACTGATAGCTTGAGGGGGAGATTTGGTTAACCTCCTCACATTAGTTCAGCCTGGTGTTTAGCTAGCTGTTGACCTATGTCACATGGGTTCTGGTTGTTGTGTGACATATTTGCAAGGAAGGATTCATCTCTCTCATTCCTAATGATGAATCTGATCTGGTAGGAGTCTCAAGACGGTTGAAGTAAGTAGAGCTTGTTCAGAGAAAATTCTATTTACTTGAGTCAAGGGTGGCAACCTAGATATCTCAACTCTTTGGTCTCTCAAAGAAAGAGCTTGCAAGAAGAAGATATTAACACACGAAGAGTATGTCAAAGTATTCAAATGGTGAAAGTATCTTACTGGATAATGGGAAGGATTTATGATCAATTGCTATTTAATTGATTATCCTTGGAGTTCAAGATAACTGATGTTCTTAAAGATGTGGGAACATTCCTTCTTCTAGACCCTGTGAAGAATCACAGGAAGAGTGATACCTTAGAGCTATCTCCTTGGTGACAGCAAAATCATTTGATCCTTGAAAAGGTTTCCTGGAAACATGTTCAGACTTAAAACCACAAGAAGAAGAAGACATCATAATCTTGATGATGGTCACTTGGATCAGTCTGGAGCTGAGTTCAACAACTAGATACTGCGACAACAGATTCTTGCTTGGTGAAGTGGCTCATCAACTTAAGATAGGATGATCTACGAAGTTGAAGATTAGATTCTCCAAAAGGATCGTCTCTCTGCAGCTCTTTGGAGTTGTTACATGTTCCTGTCTCAGTGTATCTAAGCCTTTTGTGATAACTTGTAGCCTGAAGTTCAAATTTCAATTGGAAGATCAGAATATCTTTGGAAGATGTCTGATAAACATGAAGGTGGCATTTGATTCATGAAGGAGATAATCAAACAGTGGCATTTGGTCTATCTCAGCAGTGGATTCTGAGAATCAAGATAATCAACATATGACAGCTGATTATTATCGAGAAAGTTTGATTCACAGTATGAATGCGTTCAATCAATATTGTTGAACAGAGGGTGCGCTCTTGAAGACATGAAGATGCGTCTTATGTTTTCCATTCATCAAGGGGCCTTATTTACTTTAATCAGAAGCTGCATTGAAGGTCCAACTGAGTATTAAATGTGTCCTACTTGTTTCCATGAGGAGAAGTGATTGTCCCTAACAGGGGGAGTATTGGTTTGTATAAAAGGTCTTCATCAAACTCGTAGGATATAAAGTGTGGCACCTTATTAACTATTGGAATGATGTGTTCAAAACTGAAGAAGACTATGTCTGACCGAATGTCATCACATTGGTGATGACATTGTTCCTAATTTCCTCTAAAACTACAGACAGGAGGAAAATTGGATGAAGTATGGATTATTACTAATAAATCCATGTGTGACTCAGAGGGAGTAACCATCCTCTTTGAGAAAATGGAATGGCTTCAAGCTGCTAATCTGAAAATAGCAGAATGTATGACGACATAGGATTTGAGCATGTTTTCATCTACTAAGAAAACAGAGCTGTTGTGTCTCATTATGAAACAGTTTAGTGAGCTGGAATGTTTAGGTGATAACTTGTCATCTAATAAAGGTATTATATAACTAATGCATAGTGTAATATACCAACGATGTTTCTTGGAAAGGGGATCCTAAGACAAGGAAGTAGTTTGTTCTAAAAGACAAATGTCTGTTTTAAAAGGGCATCCTGACATGGTCAAAGGGTCAAACCCAAGGGTAGGTACCTGCATTAAAACCAGTCCTAGGGTACTGAAACTGTCAGAGTAAAGTACCAAGGTCGTTACTATCTATGCCAAAGTTGCATTATTTATGAAGACCCTCTCTATTCCTTCTCTTCATCAGAGGGTTTCAGCAATATGAAGTTTGTTAGCATCTGGGAAAATTGTGCATGGGTATGGATCTGTATGGGCAGTCTTTGTCAAATTCTGGCCAAAAAGGGGGAGAAAGATAGGGACCCAGTCTCAGGCGAGACTCAGGTGAAAGCAACAGACGGCAATGTCCAGCAAGACTCAGGTGAAAGCAACATGATCCCTAAGTAAGTGACTTTGGTTGTGTCTTGTGTTCTGAGTTAAGAGGATAGTTGTGACTTGTGATCTGAGTTACATGATCACAAGTAATAATCTTGAGAAAAGAAATCCTCTTGGGGCATCGATGGTTTGGAGTTGCTCACAGTTGAAGATAGAGGTTTGTTGTTTGCTCAAAGGACATCAGCCTCTACAAAAGAAGATGTTAGACAAGATGTTGTAACATCTCAACTGTGTTGTGGCCTGGTCCCAAAATACAACTTGCACTTATTTGTTTTAGCCAAAATTTGCCAAAGGGGGAGATTGAAAGTGCCCTGGCTGGAGAGTTGGCCTCATTTGTAAAACAAATAAGAAAGCAAGTTTACCCGGATCCCCTCTGTTGTTTTAATATGTGGTGTTGAAGAAGTTCAACATCTGGACCAACATGTTATGTAAGATGTCACAACATCAGCATGTGACATCGCGCCTGAAATTAAGTACTGATTAAGTAACTATGTTATATGTTGAATGTTTGTAACAGCTGTGACTTGTAACCTAACTATTCTAAGTGATCTAAATTATGAAAGAGGTTATTTGTTGTGTTGAAAAAGTTCAACATCTAGGAAAACATGTTAGATGTAATGTCATGACATCTGACTTGACATCACGTCAAATTCAGTTACAGTCCTAGTACTTAAATACTCTGAGAATATATGTGGCGTTTCTTATGGAGAATCTGAAGATCAATCAAGAATCAATCAGAATATTTGAAGAAAATACTGTTTCTAAATATGGAGATATTTTAGGAACTAGCAGATTGAAGACCTTGATTATAGGAGAAGTTTGCTGCTGAGTTGTAACAGCAAGGAGAAAAGCTTGCTGCGATTTTGAAGGGCCAAATACAGTTGGGTATTAGGTTATAAATAGCAGATTGTAACCTAGGGTTAAGCAACTGAAAAAAAATGTAACATTAGGGATGTTTTTGTTAGGTAAACCTGTCGGTCTGTGGCAAGTTTACCATGTATGTAACTCGAAACCTGTAGGTAAGAGTTTGAGTGTTCTTGGATGAAGCTGTGAAGCAAGTCTAAGTATTTTTGCATTACTTCATATTCATTGTAATGTAGGAAACCAAGTGGGAAGGCACTGCTTCTTGAGTAGGAGTAAGACTTCTGTTGTTGCGACAATAGGAATGGAAACTGGTAGGTTTCTATCTAGGAGTTCCTAGGTATAGGTTGCACTGGGTAGATGATTAAGTGAAGGATGGGAACTTGTGAAGTTTAGTCCTGAATTAATATTGCTGATAGTGGATCTTCTTCCTGGCTTGGTATGCCCCCAGAGTAGGTGTGTTTCACCGAACTGGGTCAACAACTGATTTGTGTTTTTACCTTCAACACTTTATAATTCTGTCTGTTATATATCAAGGTAAAACTGTAATGTTGTAACAGATGATGTCTCAGAACACGTTAAGACATCATGCTGATATCTGTGCAGAAGAAATAGAACTGCAAAGGTTGTTTGCTCTCTGCTGATCATGTGCAACAGATGAACAGAACTAGGCACATCGGTGTTCTATCCTCTGCACCTTCAAAGTAAATCTGGCACAGCTTGGTTAAACTGTGATTCTGTGACTCTTCAGTACTGAATCATAAAAATTGGGTATCTACCTTGCAGTGTATTTATTATGTCATATCAGATGTTTAGACATTGAGTATAACATCTGAAGACTGACATACACCAGAATTTCAATTGGTATCAGAGCAGGCATCCTGTTCTGTTTCTGGATGAGATCCATGGGTGATACTTTCTGGTATCTGAAAGGTCAATTTTAGTGCTGAAGATTGTAACCTGGAATGGTTTGCTATTTCCCTGAATGGTCCCTTGAAGTGGGAGGATGGACTATTCTTAACAGGAATTGTGTGTATCTGTCTTTGGTGATTGGCATTTGGCCTGGTTGTGTGGTAGCTGCTCTAGGTTTGATTTATTTTCAAACCGAGGATGTGTGTACGTCTGAAGTTTTGTGTAGTAGTCATGCTAGGTTTGAACCATAGTCAAACTTGGTCTATTTTTGAAGGCTAGTCTGTTGGAGTGTGTGTGCAAAGATTGGGTTGTATTATGTTCTTCCACTGTGTAATACCTGGCAAAACTCAAGCTCTGATGTGTTTCCCCTCTTGTGGATTGAAGGCCATTGTATTCAAGAATTCAACATAAACTATTGAAGATGTCACAGATACTTGAGTCCTCTCAAGTCCACTCATGAAGACGTTCTTCGTTCAGGATGGTAAGAATCACATAATCACGGATTAGTGTTATATGAAGACCTTGAAGAATTTCAAGGAGGGCCTTGTTCCAAGGTGATGGAACTGATGTTCTATGTGATGGTGGAACAAGGATGCAGCTACTAGTTGAAGAGCATATGTTTTGGGTGTCAAACAAAGGGATACCTTTGTTTGGAACCTACTCCTGACCTGGAAGAGGAGACATCTGAGTGTGCAAAGTTGACAATGGTAAAGTCAACTATGTCTGTGTACTCCCGAAGGTTACTTTAGGAGTCAGAACTCTAGAAGTAAAGCTGGTTGAGATATGACATTGATCAGGGCTGAGCAATTGTTCCCTGAAGTACTATGGTGTGAAGAAAGACAAGCTCACTGGTTAATAAAAGCCAATGATGGTGCAGCACTATTGCTCCTTCATAGAAGTAGATTGGGATCATGAGTCTTGAATATGAAGACTCAGAGTTTGGTTAAGGTATAGCTCTTGGAGTTACGTAGGGATGTCATATGTCTTGTCGAGACATTTGTGCACAATGCATGGATATTTTGTGTGGAGCTTCCATGACTGATAGCTTGAGGGGGAGATTTGGTTAACCTCCTCACATTAGTTCAGCCTGGTGTTTAGCTAGCTGTTGACCTATGTCACATGGGTTCTGGTTGTTGTGTGACATATTTGCAAGGAAGGATTCATCTCTCTCATTCCTAATGATGAATCTGATCTGGTAGGAGTCTCAAGACGGTTGAAGTAAGTAGAGCTTGTTCAGAGAAAATTCTATTTACTTGAGTCAAGGGTGGCAACCTAGATATCTCAACTCTTTGGTCTCTCAAAGAAAGAGCTTGCAAGAAGAAGATATTAACACACGAAGAGTATGTCAAAGTATTCAAATGGTGAAAGTATCTTACTGGATAATGGGAAGGATTTATGATCAATTGCTATTTAATTGATTATCCTTGGAGTTCAAGATAACTGATGTTCTTAAAGATGTGGGAACATTCCTTCTTCTAGACCCTGTGAAGAATCACAGGAAGAGTGATACCTTAGAGCTATCTCCTTGGTGACAGCAAAATCATTTGATCCTTGAAAAGGTTTCCTGGAAACATGTTCAGACTTAAAACCACAAGAAGAAGAAGACATCATAATCTTGATGATGGTCACTTGGATCAGTCTGGAGCTGAGTTCAACAACTAGATACTGCGACAACAGATTCTTGCTTGGTGAAGTGGCTCATCAACTTAAGATAGGATGATCTACGAAGTTGAAGATTAGATTCTCCAAAAGGATCGTCTCTCTGCAGCTCTTTGGAGTTGTTACATGTTCCTGTCTCAGTGTATCTAAGCCTTTTGTGATAACTTGTAGCCTGAAGTTCAAATTTCAATTGGAAGATCAGAATATCTTTGGAAGATGTCTGATAAACATGAAGGTGGCATTTGATTCATGAAGGAGATAATCAAACAGTGGCATTTGGTCTATCTCAGCAGTGGATTCTGAGAATCAAGATAATCAACATATGACAGCTGATTATTATCGAGAAAGTTTGATTCACAGTATGAATGCGTTCAATCAATATTGTTGAACAGAGGGTGCGCTCTTGAAGACATGAAGATGCGTCTTATGTTTTCCATTCATCAAGGGGCCTTATTTACTTTAATCAGAAGCTGCATTGAAGGTCCAACTGAGTATTAAATGTGTCCTACTTGTTTCCATGAGGAGAAGTGATTGTCCCTAACAGGGGGAGTATTGGTTTGTATAAAAGGTCTTCATCAAACTCGTAGGATATAAAGTGTGGCACCTTATTAACTATTGGAATGATGTGTTCAAAACTGAAGAAGACTATGTCTGACCGAATGTCATCACATTGGTGATGACATTGTTCCTAATTTCCTCTAAAACTACAGACAGGAGGAAAATTGGATGAAGTATGGATTATTACTAATAAATCCATGTGTGACTCAGAGGGAGTAACCATCCTCTTTGAGAAAATGGAATGGCTTCAAGCTGCTAATCTGAAAATAGCAGAATGTATGACGACATAGGATTTGAGCATGTTTTCATCTACTAAGAAAACAGAGCTGTTGTGTCTCATTATGAAACAGTTTAGTGAGCTGGAATGTTTAGGTGATAACTTGTCATCTAATAAAGGTATTATATAACTAATGCAGAGTGTAATATACCAACGATGTTTCTTGGAAAGGGGATCCTAAGACAAGGAAGTAGTTTGTTCTAAAAGACAAATGTCTGTTTTAAAAGGGCATCCTGACATGGTCAAAGGGTCAAACCCAAGGGTAGGTACCTGCATTAAAACCAGTCCTAGGGTACTGAAACTGTCAGAGTAAAGTACCAAGGTCGTTACTATCTATGCCAAAGTTGCATTATTTATGAAGACCCTCTCTATTCCTTCTCTTCATCAGAGGGTTTCAGCAATATGAAGTTTGTTAGCATCTGGGAAAATTGTGCATGGGTATGGATCTGTATGGGCAGTCTTTGTCAAATTCTGGCCAAAAAGGGGGAGAAAGATAGGGACCCAGTCTCAGGCGAGACTCAGGTGAAAGAAACAGACGGCAATGTCCAGCAAGACTCAGGTGAAAGCAACATGATCCCTAAGTAAGTGACTTTGGTTGTGTCTTGTGTTCTGAGTTAAGAGGATAGTTGTGACTTGTGATCTGAGTTACATGATCACAAGTAATAATCTTGAGAAAAGAAATCCTCTTGGGGCATCGATGGTTTGGAGTTGCTCACAGTTGAAGATAGAGGTTTGTTGTTTGCTCAAAGGACATCAGCCTCTACAAAAGAAGATGTTAGACAAGATGTTGTAACATCTCAACTGTGTTGTGGCCTGGTCCCAAAATACAACTTGCACTTATTTGTTTTAGCCAAAATTTGCCAAAGGGGGAGATTGAAAGTGCCCTGGCTGGAGAGTTGGCCTCATTTGTAAAACAAATAAGAAAGCAAGTTTACCCAGATCCCCTCTGTTGTTTTAATATGTGGTGTTGAAGAAGTTCAACATCTGGACCAACATGTTATGTAAGATGTCACAACATCAGCATGTGACATCGCGCCTGAAATTAAGTACTGATTAAGTAACTATGTTATATGTTGAATGTTTGTAACAGCTGTGACTTGTAACCTAACTATTCTAAGTGATCTAAATTATGAAAGAGGTTATTTGTTGTGTTGAAAAAGTTCAACATCTAGGAAAACATGTTAGATGTAATGTCATGACATCTGACTTGACATCACGTTAAATTCAGTTACAGTCCTAGTACTTAAATACTCTGAGAATATATGTGGCGTTTCTTATGGAGAATCTGAAGATCAATCAAGAATCAATCAGAATATTTGAAGAAAATACTGTTTCTAAATATGGAGATATTTTAGGAACTAGCAGATTGAAGACCTTGATTATAGGAGAAGTTTGCTGCTGAGTTGTAACAGCAAGGAGAAAAGCTTGCTGCGATTTTGAAGGGCCAAATACAGTTGGGTATTAGGTTATAAATAGCAGATTGTAACCTAGGGTTAAGCAACTGAAAAAAATGTAACATTAGGGATGTTTTTGTTAGGTAAACCTGTCGGTCTGTGGCAAGTTTACCATGTATGTAACTCGAAACCTGTAGGTAAGTGTTTGAGTGTTCTTGGATGAAGCTGTGAAGCAAGTCTAAGTATTTTTGCATTACTTCATATTCATTGTAATGTAGGAAACCAAGTGGGAAGGCACTGCTTCTTGAGTAGGAGTAAGACTTCTGTTGTTGCGACAATAGGAATGGAAACTGGTAGGTTTCTATCTAGGAGTTCCTAGGTATAGGTTGCACTGGGTAGATGATTAAGTGAAGGATGGGAACTTGTGAAGTTTAGTCCTGAATTAATATTGCTGATAGTGGATCTTCTTCCTGGCTTGGTATGCCCCCAGAGTAGGTGTGTTTCACCGAACTGGGTCAACAACTGATTTGTGTTTTTACCTTCAACACTTTATAATTCTGTCTGTTATATATCAAGGTAAAACTGTAATGTTGTAACAGATGATGTCTCAGAACACGTTAAGACATCATGCTGATATCTGTGCAGAAGAAATAGAACTGCAAAGGTTGTTTGCTCTCTGCTGATCATGTGCAACAGATGAACAGAACTAGGCACATCGGTGTTCTATCCTCTGCACCTTCAAAGTAGATCTGGCACAGCTTGGTTAAACTGTGATTCTGTGACTCTTCAGTACTGAATCATAAAAATTGGGTATCTACCTTGCAGTGTATTTATTATGTCATATCAGATGTTTAGACATTGAGTATAACATCTGAAGACTGACATACACCAGAATTTCAACTTCCACATACTTTATCAGAAATTTTCCATCCAAGGCTCATTTTTAATAGGATGAAATTCCCTACAATTTATCTTCAGCCCATAAGTTCAAAATATGCACTCATCAAAAGATATGAATTTCTACATTATAGGTCCTTTTGAAAAGTCAACAAAAACACATTTTGGGTCAAAGCTTCTTACATGAACATGGAAGACCCAATTGAAATGAGACCAAAAGGGTTGCTTAGGGGAGATCCTAAGCTTTCTAAAAAGTCCAAGAAAACATATATAGGATTAAAATTGGAAGAGATATTCCTTGTCAAAGTTGACCCTTTTTGCAAAATTGCCAAAAGTCAAATATGCTCAAAAGTGCATTTTTACCAAATGGGCTTAGTATTTCATGATTGCACCTCACTTATAACATGGTCCACGACCCAATTACTTATCCACATGTTATTTTCTTCATTTTCCATTTTATTTTGATTTTTTATTAATTAAAAATTGAATTAAATCAAATAATTGGTAAATAATAGCAAAGATATGTTTTGATTTGATTTTTGGACAGGATCTCAATCAAATTAAGTAGAGATATCAAGACCAAAATGAATCAGGATTGATTGGTACAAGAAAGGAATGATTTGGCTCAATTTAGAAAGATTACCTATGGCATGAAAATCATATCAAATCTTCTTAATTCCAAAAGATCCAAGCCAATTTTATAACCCTAATTCACTCAAGGGTATATAATGAACAAGTACAAGGCAAATTACAAGGGTTGGCAGTCGTGAAAGAGGCAGAGAAAATTCAAAAAATTCAAAGAAAAGTGTGAATGGGTTTTCACTCCACAGGCCATCTCAAGCCATCCTAGCATTGCCAATCAATTGTAGGACGTCTCAGGAAGCCATCCAAATCGTTTGCAAGGTCTGAAGCATCAAGAAACGCAAGCTGTAACTCACATGGTTTGCAATTTTTTTCAGAATCGATTACCATAACTCCTGCATCATTAGCACGTATTATTGACATATTTGTGATCTTTGACATGTTTTCAAGCTGACTGAATAGTTTAATTGTATTTTTGAAGCATGTACGTGTATCTGCCGTTGCTAGGGTTCACCTTGCATTTTTAGGGTTTTTGACTACAGGAACAATTGGCCTAAATGGAGGATGCCATCATGTTCGTGAGGTCAAAACGAATTGATTAATGTATTCATAAGTGATTTATCATGCTTGTATTGGATTTTTGATACTTACAGGTTTCTAGCCATGAAAGTTTGTCTGTGGGTATAGGTCTTTGCCTAATACGACGATCTCCATGAAGGAGATGATGACTTGGCGTTATAGGAATGGTCCATTCAAACTTCGCGCGCTTTGGGTTCAGTTTATCTTATTTCCATATATTATATTTTGGCTTTATTATGTTAACAAATAACAATAGTAGCGCAGCTGGAAACGTAGCATTGGTGCTAAGCATGAGGACCTGGGTTCGAACCCAGGTCCCAGCGTTTCTTTGTTTTATTTTCTTTCGACAGATCCTATGTGTGATACGGTGGGAGAACTGACTTGAGGTTTTGCGTTTTGATCTCATTTGTGCGGATAGCAAGAGTCGCCACCGACTTTTCTTTTATCCAAAAGGAAAGGTAAAAAAGCACAGGAAAGACCTTTCGAGATTATTTCTCGGGTTCGGGGGTAGATTATGAAAAGGGAAGGTGTTAGCACCCTTTTCATCCATGGTTTTCCATGGGCTCTTAGTTACTCGTTTAGATCACTTGCTTTTGTTTTGACAGTGTGCTTGTGGTGTAGGCTTTGAAAGTGTTTTGAAAAACCTCTTTGTAATGGCTCTCGTTTCTATAAGAACGCGTACAAAGTTTTGTTTCGAAAGATGGTTCAAATATGTGTTGGTGGATTGTGTTTTTGGAAAGTGTTTTGAAAAAGATGTTTTTCAATGGCTCTCCTCTCTATAAGAACGTATGCAAAAGGTTTTGTCTTTTGAAAATATTTTGAGATGAAAGTGTCGGCGTAAAATGTTTTTGTCGTGAGCAAGCAACTAGGAGCAAATCTACCTACTTGAAAGGTCTCAAGGTTATTTTCTTCCTCCTTTTAATGTTGCTATCTTACCATTAATTTGGTAAGAAGCCCCATAGTTGGATGTGAAGGGACAAGCGCGGGTCAATTTTACAGTCATCGAAAGCCACTTATGAGACGCTTTAGCAATTTTTGTAAGGGACTAAATTGTTTTATCAAAGGCAACATCAAGGGTCATCGAGGGACTACGACCTTTTTTATCGAAGGGTCATTGCTAAAACGTCCCATATTCGAGGGACATGACTATATTTTCGAGGCAACAAGCGACGTTACCCTAGAGGTGCACGTGTGAAAAAGTGTGCTTGTTTCAAGTTAATTTTGTCTTTGAAATTAGGTTATCTAGCAATTGTTTTTCGAATCTTGCCATACACGCGTAATTACTATACAATATTGAGTAAATAGTAAAAATGCGGAAGTTGAAATTCTATGTTATTACAGAGCTTCGGGAATGGGGGTACAAATTAATGAATGGGGATGACAGTAAGAAATAAATATTTAAATCATGCAATAAAACTCTTTTCATTTGATAAGATTAATTAAGGACTTAATTAATAATGTCAAATAAAAATTATTTTAAAATCAATAATTATTTAAAACAAATGTTAACATATTTACATTTCTTAAACATATGCTAAAAAATAAAATAAATAAAAAATAATAAAGAAGAAAATATTAACAAACAAAAAATATAAAGAAGAAAGTAGAAATGGGCCTGTAAAATAAGTAAAAATAGGGGGGTGAAAAAATTAGTAAGCCCAAATGCTTCTGGCTAATCCAGTACAGCAACTCCCTGGAGGTGTACCAAAGGCATGCATCTAAGACGCGTTGAAAGGGTGTGATAACTGATCTAAGGGATAGATGATAAGGGCGCATCACACTATCATGGGGTGGCAAGTAGTGAATCATTCTGGATAGCTAAAGAGGTGGTGACAAATGTCACCACCAGATTGGACCGGAGCATTATTGTCAAACAAAAAGAAAATGCTTACTCATGAAGCCAGGCTTCATAACTCCACTTTCTTTCTCTCTCTTGAACGCTATGTCCTCTCTCTTCTCCCTTACTATAGGCCTTCACCGGAGAAGACCCTTTGGTCGCGCCGGAAATCGCCTCACGGCAGTGACGATGACGGCGTGTCTCAAAACCTAACTTTTATTACACTTTTTTGATCGTCTCTTAATGCTAGTTACTAATTTGTGACTTATTTATACAGATTTTCACTTGATGGCTATAAATCTAGAAAAGGGAAAAAGGGAAACCCTAATTTTTGTTTGATGAAAACGGCGAAGATAGTGATGCATGCAATGGTAGATTCAAAGAAGGAAGGGAAGAGAAGAAAGAGATCGCTTGGTGAGGTCCAGATCTATAACCCTACTTACCTCATGATGTTCTTTTTGGTAAGATGATTCTGACTCTGTGTTGTGGGCGATTTCTTTCTCCTTCTGAGCTTGTATTATTTATTCTTCTTCTGAGCTCGTATTATCCTGTTTATCGGATTAGGTTTATTGTTGTTTATTGGTTTGCCACTGATTTGTTCGGTTTGATGATAAGTTTTGAATAGTGGACTTCTGGTTCTGTGTTTTTTTGTTATTTGCTATTTTTTATGATGTTTGGATGGTGGTGTTGATGATGCTTCAATTGGTTTGAAACAAAATATTTTGTTGAACCTCTTGTTCTTAGTTTTTGTGGTTTTGATATTTTTGCTAGTTCTGTATCTGGTTTTTGTGATGTTTTAGTGATGTTTTAGTTGGGGTTTGAAGATGGTTTGTTCATGTTCTGTTGGTTTGGAGATGGTTTGATGATATTTTGTCCTGGTTTCTTTGTGATGTTTTTTATGATATTTCAGTTGGTTTGGAGATGGTATTGATGATGTTTCAGTTGGTTTGGAGATGGTATTGATGATGTTTCAGTTGGTTTGGAACAAAAGATTTTGTTAAACCTCTTATTCTCAGTTTTTGTGGTTTTTGATATTTTTGCTCGTTCTGTGTTGTTTTTCTTTGTGATGTATCTGTCTCTCTCTAATCTGATGGTTCTCTCCTCTATAAAATAGTAAACTTGTTCTTTGATTAGGGTAAAAAAATAGGAGGGAAAACCACTTTGAATTTTTGACAGTTTTGGCCCTTTTTTAGTTTTTGGCTTTTGAGTGCAGCTTGGACTGTTTCCATTTTGGTGCAAGTCTGGGCATTTTTTGGACTGTATTGCAGACTAGTTGCTATGGTTTATGTTGACATGCTTTTATGCAGAACTTGGACAGGTTTTTGGACTGCTATGGGAGCATAGGGAGGCTTTTTGAGCAGGTCTTCTTAGACCGTTGCTTATAGCAACCTGCTTGTCTTAGCATTTGCTGGCTAAGTGATATTTTTCCTCTTTCCTCTCTTTGTGAGATAAAACATTTTTTCTTTTGATGCATTTCTGAAGGGTTTATATTCTTAGGGAAATGATGAGGCGTAGGGTTTTGGTGAGCCATGGCTAGTTTGCTGTTCTCTTTGTTTGTTTTGAGTTGCTTGTTGGTCTGCTTTAAGTGTAGCTGCTATTTACAGTGTATATTGCTTTGATGTGCTTCTTGCAGCCTATTTTTGTTCATACTGCTGTTTTCTATTTTGCTGCCTTAGTAGCCTGCCTTTGCTTTAAATCGGGCTGCATTGACTTGGCGTTTGGTTATAGTTGTTGTTTGCTTATTCATTTGCTATGCTTGGCAGTTTGCTGCTTGTTTCAGGCAATGTTAGCAATTTCCCTTTTCTCTTTTTTGTGAACCAAAAAAAGGCAACCTTTTGTGATTTGCAATTGGGAGAAATGGCCCATGATTAAAAATAAACCCCTCTTAATCTGATTCCAAATATAAACCCTCATGATGAAATGAAAAAAATTCTTTTAACCATTAATTCTTGCTTGGGATTTTCCACGATGCTTGCTAATTTTTTTTCTTTTCTTCTGTCACATGTACAAACAATTGGAAAGCAAGACAAAGGCTAGCAAATGGGGAATTTCTTGAGGATGAAGCAAGGAGTCTTGAAGAAGAAGCAAATTTTATTTGTAGATGTAAACTTTGTATTTCACTTGTAATTTTTGCAATCACTTGTAATCATTTGTAAAAGACCCACCAAACTGTAATGAACAAAGCTTGAGTAACAATGCAAATTTATTGTACAAAACTTCTGAGTTTTATTTTAATTTTTCAATTCTTGGTTTGAATGTCTTGAATAAGCATCCTAGATTGATAACTTTTACTTCAAGTAAACATAATGTGATAGGATAAATCATGTATCTTGCACTTTTAAATAAAATAAATGTTTAGAAGCTCAAACCTAAGTGATTAATTGAACCCTCAATCATGATTTGCTTAAAGATGATAGCCTTAAACTTTGCACCTTATTCAAACAGAATATGCCCTCAAAAGTAACATTAATCTTCAGAAGATTATAGTTAAGAAAACAAATAGAAATCACACAAATGCCTTTGCAGTTATCTGGGCCATGGATTGGGCAAACCTTTGAGAAGTGCAAAACCCTAATTGTTGGCTGGTTGCCTAGGAAGAAAATCTATTTGATCAACTTTTGAGCCAAATTGAGTATTTAAGAAACCCTAGGATAGCATCTTGAGTAAAAAAAAGGGAGGGTAAATTTTAGGGTACAACAGCTGCCCCTGTTCAATCTTCTTAAATTTGAAAAGCGAGATTGACAAGTTTGTCATTTGTGGCTTGAGAGTGGAAGATGATTGAACACTAGAGTGCCTAGAAATTTGCACTCGATGATGCGCTGGTTGATTGTGTGGGGAATGGGCTTAAAGATGCCATTTGGAGAAATGATGGGGAGTTGTCGGAGATGGGCTTATAGATGCCATCCAAAGATGATTGTTGACAGAAAGTCTGAACTTGATTTTAACAGAAAACAAATCAGAATAAACCGTTGAGAGATTCATATGAACCAGTGAAAAATCTGGAAACGAATCAGAATAAACCGTTGAGAGACTTAACTGAACAGTGAGTCTGGAAGTGAATCAGAATAAACCATTGAGAGGTTAATCTGAACCTGTGAAAATCTGGAAACGAATCGGAATAAACCGTTGAGAGATTTAACTGAACAAGTGAGTCTGGAAGTGAATCAGAATAAACCGTTGAGAGGTTTAACTAAACCAGTGAGTCTGGAAGTGAATCAAAATAAACCATTGAGGGGTTTATCTGAACTAGTGAAAATCTGGAAACGAATCAGAATAAACTGTTAAGAGATTTATTTGAACCAGTAAGAATTTGGAAATGAATCAGAATAAACCGTTGAGAGATTTATCTGAACCAGTGAAAATCTGGAAATGACTCACAATAAACCGTTGAGAGATTTATCTGAACCAGTAAAAATCTGAAAACGAATCAGAATAAACTGTTGAGAGGTTTATCTGAACTAGTGAAAATCTGGAAATGAATCAGAATAAACCGTTGAGAGATTTATCTGAACCAGTAAGAATCTGGAAACGAATCAGAATAAACTGTTGAGAGATTTATCTGAACCAGTAAGAATCTGGAAACGAATCAGAATAAATCGTTGAGAGATTTATCTGAACCAGTAAGAATCTGGAAACGAATCAGAATAAACCGTTGAGAGATTTATCTGAACCAGTAAGAATTTGGAAACGAATCAGAATAAACCGTTGAGAGATTTGTCTGAACTAGTGAAAATCTGGAAACAAATCAGAATAAACCGTTGAGAGATTTATCTGAACCAGTAAGAATCTAGAAACGAAACAGAATAAACCGTTGAGAGGTTTATCTGAACCAGTGAAAATATGGAAACGAATCAGAATAAACCATTGAGAGATTTATTTGAACCAGTAAAAATCTGGAAACAAATCGGAATAAAATGTTGAAAGGTTTATCTGAACCAGTGAAAATCTGGAAATGAATCAGAATAAACCATTGAGAGGTTTATCTAAACCAGTGAAAATCTGGAAATGAATCTGAATAAACCGTTAATAGATTTATCTGAACCAATAATAATCTGGAAACGAATCAGAATAAACCGCTGAGAGATTTATCTGAACCAGTAAGAATCTGGAAATGAATCAGAATAAACCGTTGAGAGATTTATCTGAACCAGTAAGAATCTGGAAAGGAATCAGAATAAATCGTTGAGAGGTTTATCTGAACCAGTGAAAATCTGGAAATGAATCAGAATAAACCGTTGAGAGATTTATCCGAACCAGTAAGAATCTGGAAACAAATCAGAATAAACCGTTGAGAGATTTATCTGAACTAGTTTATCTGAACCAGTAAGAATCTGGAAACGAATCAGAATAAACCGTTGAGAGATTTATCTGAACCAGTAAGAATCTGGAAACGAATCAGAATAAACCATTGAGAGGTTTGTATGAACCAGTGAAAATCTGGAAATGAATCAGAATAAACCGTTGAGAGGTTTATCTAAACCATTGAAAATCTGGAAATGAATCAGAATAAACCGTTGAGAGATTTATCTGAACCAGTAAGAATCTGGAAGAAATATTTTTTTAAGTAGATGGTCAACCAGTCTTTTCTTGTTTGAAAATATTCGTCTGTTGGAATTTTGCTGATGATAATTTCATGTTGATTAATTTTTCCTGAAAAGGTGAAGAGTTAGTTGTATGCAATGTCATGATGTATGCAATGCATGGTATAATGTTGTTTCTCAAAATAAATGAGATTGCACTGTATGTACTTGTGTTGTCAACGCTATGACATATGAATGCAAATGTATGGACCTAAAGATTGTTTGTGTCGTAGTGTTGCTGGAAGCGGGGCAAATAAATCCCTTCTGAAGCACTGAAGGGTGAATTTCCAATCATTATAGAAATAAACTCTGTTGTAGAAGGGAAACATCAGACATTGCTTGTAGACTTCGTGGAATCCTGCTGGGTAAACCTGAGAAGTTGGGCAACTTACCAGGGAACCTCTGGAGCGGTAGCTGGAAGCTTTGCTCTGGGGATATGTTAATGATCCTGTGGTAAGATGTAATCGCTTTCGCTCTTGCTGGAGAAGGTACCTGCAGGGATTTTATGGAATGGCCTACAGATATTATCCTATTTCTTAAAGTCATTAGTAATTGTCTTTCCGTTTTCTGTTTATTTGTAACAGTAATCACGTTCAAATGCATATGTTCAAAAATAAATCATTGGACATTTTTTGTAAATAAAACACAGAAACAAAAAAAAAACAAATGGTTTTGCACTTCCAAAGGGGATATCTTTGTATTAACTTGAATAAGTATTTTTGTACAATGAGACGAGCATTCTAGTAAGAGAATATCGTCGTAACAAAATGACCATTGATACAAAGGAAATATATCTATGTGCAATAAACCCATGGGGTTCCCATTCTGTTATAGTATTTGTGTCTCTGAGTGTCTTGTCTACTTGTCGCCTCGGCGAAGTCGATTGGATTGATTAGAACCGTTTGAGTTGATTGGTCAATGCTGAAAATTGTCTACAAGATGACCCAACGGGACATAGTCATACGCTTTAATCCCTAACTTTTTCCTGGACCTCCCTCTCGGGTTTCCAGTCCACCAGGATACCCTTTTTTGCCCAAGCCGCCCTTTCGGGTTTTCGACTTGCCGGGTGTACAGATTTTTTTTAATTTTCATCCGTTATTTTTGCCCGAACCCTTTTGGTTCGTCGGGAAGCCCTTATTTTTGCCTAGGCCAGTCAACCTAGCGGGTCTTTGATCATGCGTAGTATCTTTTAACTATGTCCGTATTTATAGGGTGCGGGAGGTCGTCGCCATCCATAGTAGTCAAGATCATTGCTCCACCAGAGAATATGCTCTTGATTATAAACGGCCCTTCATATGTAGGAGTCCATTTACCCCTGGGATCACCTTGTGGTGAAATGATACGCTTGATTACCAAGTCATTGACCCGATATACCTGACGTTTGACCTTTTTATTAAAAGCTTTGATCATGCGTTTTTGGTATATCTGACCATCACAGATAGCTGCCAGCCTCTTCTCATCAATTAAGTTTAACTGGTCAAGTCGAGTCTGGATCCAATATTCTTCGTTCAAATCAACATCCTTCATGATCCTCAGAGAGGGGATATGGACCTCAATGGGCAAGACAGCCTCCATGCCGTATACCAGAGAATAGGGTGTTGCCCCAGTTGATGTGAAAGTTATGGTACGATACTCGCGGAGAGCGAACGGTAGTATCTCATGCCAGTATTTGTATGTGACTGTCATTTTCTGTATGATCTTCTTAATGTTTTTATTTGCAGCTTCGACAGCACCATTCATCTTTGGCTGGTAAGGGGAAGAATTATGATGTTGGATCTTGACTTGCTCGCACAAGGCGGTGATCATAGTGTTGTTTAAATTCGTACCATTATCATTGAGGATTCTCTCTGGGACACCGTACCGACAGATGAGATTCTGTTTGATGAACTGGGCGACCACTTTCTTAGTAATGGAAGCAAAGGAAGCTGCCTCAACCCACTTTGTAAAATAGTCGATGGCCACTAAGATGAAGTGGTGTCCATTGGAGGCTGTTGGTTTGATTTCCCCAATCATATTGATTCCCTCCACATAGCAAAGGGCCAAGGAGCCGTCAGGATGTTCAGAGGAACTGGAGGTACGTGCACTTTATCAGCATAAATCTGACACTTATGGCAAGTCCGAGAGTGTTGATAGCAATCTTCCTCCATGGTAGACCAATAATAGCCTGCCCGTAGGATTTTCTTTGCCATTGTATGCCCACTGGAATGGGTACTAAAAGTGCCTTCGTCGTAATTCAACCATGATCCTTTCAGCCTCAACCTTGTCTAAGCACTGAAGCAATACAGAGTCATGACTGCATTTGTACAAAATACCGTTACTAAGGAAGAACTTAGCCGAGAATCTTATTAGGAACTTCTTGTCATTTACTGAAGCTCCTTCTGGATATTCCTGAGACTCGAGATACCTTTTAACTTCATGGAACCAAGGTCGATCCACTACTTCTTCAGTACCTATCTCGTGACAGTAGGTTGGTTCATCCATCCGCTCAATGGTGATTTGAGGAGCCTCGTTATCTCAATTAAGTTTAAACATAGATGACATTGTAGCTAGTGCGTCTGCTAGCTGATTTTCTTCTCGCGGGAAATGCTCGAAGGTAATCTCCTCAAAATGCGGCAACAATGTCAGCACATGTTCTTTGTAAGGGATAAGGTTGGGGTGTTTGGTGTCCCATTCCCCTTTGACTTAACTGATGACCAAAGTTGAATCTCCAAATACATCCAAGGATTTGATCCCCAAGTCTATAGCAGCTTTGAGACCGAAGATGCATGCTTCGTATTCTGCCATGTTGTTTGTACAGTTGAAGTGAAGTCTAACAGTAAAGGGAGTATGACATCCTTCCAGAGATATGAGTACAACACCGATACTGTTGTCAAGGGCATTAGATGCTCCATCAAAGAACAGGGTCCATCGGGATCCTTATTCAGGTCCGTCATATAGCCTGATTTCTTCACAGTTACCTAATGTCATGATGTCTTCATCCGGGAATTCAAACTTCATGGACTAATAGTCTTCCACAGCCTGGTGAGCAAGGTGATCGGCCAATACACTACCCTTTATAGCTTTCTGGGTAGTATATTGTATGTCATATTCTGTCAGGATCATCTGCCATCTCGCTATTCTCCCAGAAAGAGCGGGCTTCTCAAAGATGTATTTTATCAGATCCATTTTAGATATCAATAGAGTAGTGTGGGTCAGCATATACTGTCTCAGTCGGCGAGCATCCCATGCCAGAGCGTAGCAAGTTTTCTCGAGCAGTGAATATCTTGTTTCACAGTCGGTAAACTTTTTGCTCAGGTAATAAGTAGCATGATCTTTTCGGCCAGACTCGTCATGCTTCCCCAACACACACCCCATTGAGTTTTCTAAAACAGTCAAATACAGGATTAACGGCCTTCTCTCGACGGGTGGTAACAACACAGTAGGCTCTTGTAAGTATTCCTTGATTTTGTCAAAAGCAATTTCGCATTCGTCATTCCATTTGACTACTTGATCTTTCTTCAAGAGCTTGAAGATTGGCTCACAAGTAGCTGTCAGGTGAGAAATGAACCTGGCGATGTAATTCAACCGTCCCAAGAATCCTCTGACTTCCTTCTCTGTATGAGGAGATGGAATTTCTTGTATCGCTTTAACCTTGACAGGATCAACCTCGATACCTTTGTTGCTGACGACAAAGCCTAGGAGTTTACCAGACCATACTCCGAACGTGCACTTATTTGGATTCAACCTCAATTTGTACTTCTTCAGCCTCTCAAACAGTTTTTGTAAATGATCAAGGTGTTCTTCTTCCGTTTACGATCTGGCTATCATATCGTCTACGTAGACCTCTATCTCATGATGTATCATGTCATGAAATAAAGCTATGGCGCGTTGATAGGTTTCCCCAGCATTCTTCAGTCCGAATGGCATGACCTTATAGCAGAAAGTTCCCCACTGTGTAACAAAGGTTGTTTTCTCCATATCCTCAGGCGCCATTTTGATTTGGTTGTAGCCTGAGAAACCGTCCATGAAGGAAAACACTTTGTGTTGTTCCATATTGTCAACTAGAATGTCGATGTGGGGGAGTGGGAAATCATCTTTGGGGCTTGCCCTATTCAAATCTCTGTAGTCCACACACATTCGCACTTTACCGTCTTTCTTGGGCACAGGAACAAAATTGGCAACCCATTGGGGATAAGAGGTGACAGCCAAGAATCCAGCATTGAATTGCTTCATGACTTCTGCTTTGATCTTTTCTGACATATCGGGCCTCATGTGTCGAACCTTTTGCTTTATTCGGGGACAATCTTCCCTCGTAGGCCGACGATGTACCACAATGTTTGTATCTAGTCTCGGCATGTCTTCGTATGACCAGGCAAAGACTTCAACATAATCGTGCAGAAAATGAATCAGACGCTCTTTGACATTAGGTTCCAAATTGGCACCCACCGTGACTTCCTTTTTGTCTTCCTCAGTTCCCAAGTTAACTATTTCGACCGGCTCTTCGTGTGGATGAATGGTCCTTTCTTCCTGTTACAAAAACCTGGCCAACTCCCCTGGCACCTCACAATCTTCCTCACCTTCGTCGTCGGCTTGGTAGATCGGATTTTCAAAGTCACAATTGGCCATAGCAAAACTGTTACCCATGGGATCGTGAGTGGATGTAGATCTGCATTTTAATATGTGAGTGTGTGTAAGAGCATAGTTACTTTTGAAAGAAAATAAAATGTACGAAAGAAAAACAAACACAAAATTTGATGCAAAAAACGTCCATGATTCATTAATGACATATGAGAATGAACTGACAACCCTCACAAATGGACCGTTGTGCCTCAGGTAAGACACAAGGTTTTAAAAGTCTGAATTGTTTAAAAATTACAAGCCTAAAAATATTAAAAGACAATTACTCTTGAATAAAAGTAATAGGAATGAAATCTTTGGCCTCCCAATTGTTGAGCCCTCCGCCGATGGTTGGAAAAATCCATTCGTCCATGTCACAACTGCCATCACTGTCTTCTATTGTATTGACTCCTTGATTGTTGATACACAGAGGTGGTCCCCCAGCGCGAGAACGTCGAATAGCTCTTTGGGCCTCTGAAGTGAACCCCAACCCAAATTTGTCAAACTTATAGGGAATATCTGGAAGCTGACCCCAGATAGTACATCCTCCTTCTTCAACTACTGCTCGAGCATCTTTCAAAGAGGCCATCTTCAATGGAGGTCTGGTAATCTTCGGAACCTTTGCAGTAGACTTGGTTGCCGCGACCGTTGCTGGAACCTCCTCAAAGTTCTGACAGGGAGTCTCTATGAATTCACCATCCATTTCAACATACCTGAAAGAGTTCAGATGGCTAACCATGTACTCCTCCTCTTTGGGAACTGTGACAATCTTTCCTCTGATCGGGTATTTTAGCATTTGGTGTAGGGTAGAAGTGACGGAACCAGCACCATGGATCCAGGGTCGACCCAACAGACAAGAGTACGAAGGGTGGATGTCCATCACATAGAAAATTGAGTGAAAAGTCTGAGTCCCAATTTTTATGGGGATACTAACTTCTCCGTGCACTGTCCTCTTGGAGCCATCAAAGGCCCTTACTATGATGTTGCTTGGTTTCAAGATAAGCCCCTCGCAATCCAGTCGGTCGAGAGCATTTTTGGGCAAAACATTCAATGATGGTATCCACCAAAACATGGGCAAGTGTGGTTCCCCTGCATTCAATGGAAATATGTAAGGCATCGTTGTGCTTCCTTCCCCTAGAAGTTAAATCAGCGTCGGAAAAGCCCAATCAGTTATCAGCAGTTAGACTTGCCACACAATTTTCAAATTGGTCGATGGAAGTCTCTTGGGGCACGTGAGCGGTCTTAAGAAACTTTACCAAGGCTTTGGCGTGGGTCTCAGAACACAAAAGTAAAGACAACAATCATATCTTCGAGGGGGTCTGCCCCAACTGTTCGACAATGTTATAGTCACTTTTCTTGATTATCTTCAGTATTTCTTCTATTTCTTTTCTAGAAGCTTCAAGGATGACCTCGGGACGTTCTCTTGCTTGGGCAGGCTCAATCAAAGCCTCTTTACCCCTTGTATCAGTAGCAGGGATAACAGTAGGAGTATCACTGGGAGTGTCGGTAGGAGTAGCAGTAGGAATGATTACATGAGTAGCAACGTTCTTTGGAGAAATCTCAGGTGAGAAGACTCTTCCACTTCTTGTTATTTTGCTGGTCCCAATGATGTTACCGATATCGGGATCAATATCTCTCGCAACTTCGTCTTTGACAGCCAACTGATCTTGCTTGACGCCATAGTAATAAACTTCAGCCTCATAACTCCAAGGAACAAATTTATCCGAAGAGTATGATATTGGTCTTGGCATAGTGATGATTAAAGGTGCGGATCTTGGGACAGATGTAATCCTAACGGGTCTTTTGGTGGAGACCCTGGGAGGATTGTCGGAAATGGTGATTATCGAAACATCTTGATAAGAACTCTTGATAAGGGGTAGCTTTTCAAATAGGATTTCTTTGCTAGTCATCAGGCGCTGGACGTCTATCTTTAGCAACAAACAACCGTTCGGTAGAGACTTGCACAAGTGGCAATTTTCATCACAACCCGGAAACAGACCGGCTTGCAGTAGATTCTGTTTAATGGTCAACAAAGGGGTAATTAAGTCATTTAAGAGGAGACAAAACGATCATCATCAATGGTGTTGATACCTTATCCATGTCTAGGCATTGGCGCCATTATAACATTAGGTGTTTTTAAGAGGTCAAACTCAATCTCTTTCGCATCGATAAGGTCTTGCACCTTATTCTTTAAGGCCCAACAGTCATTTGTATCGTGCCCCGGGCTTTCAGAATGGTAGGCACATTGAGCTTTCGGGTAATAGCAAGGAGAAGCAGTATTGGGGTTCTTGGGAGCTTCTTTTAAAATTATCAGATTGGTCTTCAAAAGGTGTGGCAAAATTTGAGACATGGTCATGTTGATCCGGGTAAACCGTCTCATGGGTGCTTCTGGTTTACGCTGATAATTTCGCTGCTGATTTGGCACAGGGTTAGAAATCATGACAGCCCCTACTGCCGGGCGACGGTCAGTTTTGTTTTGATTTCTGTAGTCATATGCAGCACTGACCTCTTTCTTTCCAACAAAAGGCTTCTTCATCACGCTTGATGATGCATCTCTTTGAATTTTTCCGCTTTTTATACCGGCCTCGACCCGCTCACCAGTCATGATTAATTCAGTAAACCCAGCTGAGGAACTTCCAATTAGGTGGTTGAAAAATGGTCCCGACAAGGTGCCTAGAAACATATCGACTAATTCTCTGTCGGATAGAGGGGGCTGGACCCTGCCTGCGAGATCCCTCCATTTTTTAGCATAGGTTTTGAAACCTTCACCTGTTCCCATAGACATGCTTTGTAACTGCGTCTTTGTCGGAGCCAAATCAGCATTGTACTGATATTATTTTTAGTAAGCGGTGGCCAACTTTTCCCAATTGCGAACATTGGTCCCTTCCAATTGATAAAACCAATCCAACTGCATCCCAGATAAGCTCTCTTGGAAGAAATGCACCCACATATTCTTGTCAGTCGTGTGGGGTTGAATCTTTCTGACGTATGACCTTAGATGTAGCTTCGGGCAGGAGACTCCGTCGTATTTGGCGAAAGTGGGGACCTTGAATTTTTGTGGGATGAAGACCTCTGAGATGAGTCCTAATTCTTAAAATTCTAAATTGGGTACCCTCTGAATCTCCATAGCATTCAAATGATCCTCTAGCTGTTTCTATTTATCATCGGCAGGAGAATATTATTCCTCAGAGTAATCAGGCTCTTCCTCTTCCTCTTCCTCGGATGCTGGGTCGTTGTTCACTTCCTGGGTTTGATTATCTCCTTCGGCTGATGATGTCGCAAAGTCCAAAGTTCATCTGGCCTATCCTTTAAACCTCCTCCCCATGATCACAACACCGGTTGATTTCTTCACTTTCTTCTTCTTCTCTTTGGCCAGCAGAGTCTTCAACTCCTCTTGTCCTTTTGTCAGAGCCAAGAGCATTTGTTGAAACTAGGCATTATGCGCCTGAAGATCTTTCACAATTTGTTCAACATCCATCTCACTGAAATAAACAGTTGAAGGATAAGGTGACCTGTTATGAGAAACCTGTATGATGTTATGATGAATGAAGATGCAATATGCAAATGATTTTAAGGAAATTTAGAGATTTAAATTTGTTCAAACCAAAAAAGAACACATGTTATATTAATAAAACCAAGTTTGAATGCATCACGCCTCCTTGGGCTTACAATGAAAGAAACAAAATACAGCAAAGCTCCTAAGACAAAAAGACCGAACGCATCCTCTTTGGAGCAATGTAGGCATTCAGGTTTTTCTCTTCATGAAGCAGCTTGGTGAGCTCCAGAACCTTCTTCTCACTGGCATAAAACTGGGATTTAAAGGTGTCTCGCTCTTCCTTCAACTAAACCCAGGCTTTCTGCAAGTCCTTGAGAGAGGTAGGCATGTCAGGATGAAGAACGGTGTATGGGACATCTCCTTCAACAACAGGCTCCATGATGACAGGAAGGATGGAAGGGTAAGGCATCAAGAGACTCTGAGCACGAGCCCGTACCCACCTAAGGTAAGGCTCGAGAGGGATAGAGTTTTTATGTCCCAAAGTCCTACTGTCCACCTTGTTCACCATTCCCCAAGCACGTGTAAACCTCTGGCGGTAACCTTGGTCTTCTTTGTCATAGTCGAACACCTGACCTTAGATGAGCATCTCATGAGGGTCGTCTCTTTGGGTATACCCAAACTGTTGAAGAGATAAGCATGGGTTGTAGGTGATACCTCCCCTAATACCAAGCAGAGGTACATTAGGGAACTCCCTACAGCGGTCAATGATAGCGACATCTTCCAAGGATCTTGAACACCAACGGATATCAGAGTGGGTGAGAGACATCATCCTTTGAGACCAAGTCAGTCTTTGCTCGCTCTTCAATGCTGACTGAGGCAGGTGTGAAGTGAACCACTTAGAGAGTAGGGGGATACATCACAAAATAGTACCTCTTTTCTTCATGGTGCGGGTATGAAGGCAATGCAAGATATCTCCTAGTAAGGTAGGTATAGGATTACGAGAGAGAAAGACTTTGATGGCATTAACTTTTATGAATTGGTCCGAATTTGGAAACAGAACCAAACCATAAATGATAAGTTCCAGGACGTCTTTGAAAGCTTGGAAATCCATATCGTCCAAGAATGAACGAGCCTTTTCCAATAAAAACTTAGCTAGAAATCCTTTAACCCCGCTTCTTGTCTCCCAATTGGCTATGATGTCGGCCATCTTCATATGCAAAGCTTCGGAGATAACTTCCGGTTTTGGAATCCCTTCTAGACCGGTGAACGGTATTTGATCAAGCACAGGAACCTCTAAGAGTAGAGAGAACTCTTCTAGTTTAGGTACCAATTGATAGTCCGGGAAAGTGAAACAATGATGTACGGGATCAAAGAATTGGAATAGTACACACATCATCTCCTCTTGGAAGTTGGATATAGCCAAACTGAGGAGTCGACCATATTTCTTGGTAAAAGGAGAATCCCCGGGCACTCTTGAGGCTAGCTCTTGAAGTTGAGGATGTGCTTTTACAAAGCTGATTCGGATGGTGTTTCTTCAGAGAGAATTCATGTCCTACAAAACAAAAACAAAGATAAATTTCTAAATCCTTGAAATGGTTAGTGAGCATGCGTATGATGTTCATGATGTTTATGATGTTTATGATGTTTATGTACAAGTAAATATATACACATACAACAAACAAGTCCCTATGTTTTAGGCTTGCATGAGTTTTGTAGGTAAGTACCCTCTTGAAGTCTAGTTGGCTCAACCTATCCTAGCAATAGTGATCGGGTTCTAAAGGATCTCAATATCACCGACCTTCCTCTTAGGCATTGTCTCAGCACACATTCTTTTATTGCGGCCGAGATATCCCAAAATTCTAGCCTCAATGAGTGTAGTATCGAGTATCAACCAATTTTCAGCTCTACACCGAAACCGGCTATCTCACTACGTCCTAATGGCCAAGTTTGTTCAATTAGGGTTCTAAAGTCAGTTAGTGCTTCATGACGCCACTCAGCGGCCCCGTATTCTCCTCGACTCACCATGAGGGATACCAGTACCCACAAATGCGTCACACTAACATAGCCATTGTTTCAACCATATCGGTCTATGCTGTACAGTTTCCACAATCTATTGTTATTTACCTAAAAAAGGTGCCCCAGATTCGGGTGGAGGATCAAAGCAAGCCCAATACAAGGAATTAAATATAAAGCACACAAATCAAATAACGAAAGCGAGTAAAGGTGATCTAACCCTAAGGTAACCCCACTTTCAATCGTTCCCCAACAGAGTCGCCAATTCTATGATACGGTGGGAGAACTGACTTGAGGTTTTGCGTTTTGATCGCATTTGTGTGGATAGCAAGAGTCACCACCGACTTTTCTTTTATCCAAAAGGAAAGGTGAAAAATCACAGGAAAGACCTTTCGAGATTATTTCTCTGGTTCGGGGGGTAGATTATGAAAAGGGAAGGTGTTAGCACCCTTTTCATCCATGGTTTTCCATGGGCTCTTAGTTACTCGTTTAGATCACTTGCTTTTGTTTTGACTGTGTGCTTGTGGTGTGGGCTTTGAAAGTGTTTTGAAAAACCTCTTTGTAATGGCTCTCGTTTCTATCAGAACGCGTACAAAGTTTTGTTTTGAAAGATGGTTCAAAGATGTGTTGGTGGATTGTGTTTTTGGAAAGTGTTTTGAAAAAGATGTTTTGCAATGGCTCTCGTCTCTATAAGAACGTATGCAAAAGGTTTTGTCTTTTGAAAATACTTTGAGATGAAAGTGTCAGCGTAAAATGTTTTTGTCATGAGCAAGCAAGCAACTAGGAGCGAATCGACCTACTCGAAAGGTCTCAAGTTTATTTTCTTCCTACTTTTAATGTTGCTATCTTACCATTAATTTGGTAAGAAGCCCCATCGTTGGATGTGAAGGGACAAGCGTGGGTCAATTTTACAGTCATCTAAAGTAACTTATGAGACACTTTAGCAATTTTCGTAAGGGACTAGATCGTTTTATCGAAGGCAACGTCAAGGGTCATCGAGGGACTACGATCTTTTTTATCAAAGATTCATTGCTAAAACGTCCCATATTCGAGGGACATGACTATATTTCCGAGGCAACGAGCGAGGTTACCCTAGAGGTGCACGTGTGAAAAAGTGTGTTTGTTTCAAGTTAATTTGTCTTTGAAATTAGGTTATCTAGCAATTGTTTTTCGAATCTTGCCATATACGTGTAATTACTATACAATATTGAGTAAACAGTAAAAATGCAGAAGTTGAAATTCTATGTTATTACAGAGCTTCGGGAATGGGGGTACAAATTAATGAATGGGGATGTTAGTAAGAAATAAATATTTAAATCACGCAATGCAAATCCAAACCATTAAATAATGATTTAGGTTAAAACTCTTTTCATTTGATAAGATTAATTAAGGACTTAATTAATAATGTCAAATAAAAATTATTTTAAAATTAATAATTATTTAAAACAAATGTTAACATATTTACATTTCTTAAACATATGCTAAAAAAAATTAATGAAGAAGAAAATATTAACAAACAAAAAATATAAAGAAGAAAGTAGAAATGGGCCTGTAAAATAAGTAAAAATAGGGGGTGCAAAAATTAGTAAGCCCAAATGCTTCTGGCTAATCCAGTACAGCAACTCCCTGGAGGTGTACCAAAGGCATGCATCTAAGACGCGTTGAAAGGGTGTGATAATTGATCAAACGGATAGATGATAAGGGCGCATCACACTATCATGGGGTGGAAAGTGGGGAATCATTCTGGACAGCTAAAGAGGTGGCGACAAATGTCACCACCAGATTGGACCGGAGCATTATTGTCAAACAAAACAAAAACGCTTACTCATGAAGCCAGGCTTCATAACTCCACTTTCTTTCTCTCTCTTGAATGCTATGTCCTCTCTCTTCTCCTTTACTATGGGCCTTCACCAGAGATGACCCTTTGGTCACGCTGTAAATCGCCTCACGGCGACGACGTATCTCAAAACCTTACTTTTCTTACATTTTTCTGATCGTCTCTTAATGCTAGTTACTAATTTGTGACTTATTTCTACAGATTTTCACTTGATGGCTATAAATCTAGAAAGGGGAAAAAAGGAAACCCTAATTTTTGTATGATGAAAACGGCGAAGATAGTGATGCATGCAACGGTAGATTCAAAGAAGGAAAGGAAGAGAAGAAAGAGATTGCTTGGTGAGGTCCATATCTATAACCCTACTTACCTCCTGACGTTCTTTTTGGTAAGATGATTCTGACTCTGTGTTTTGGGCGATTTCTTTCTCCTTCTGAGCTTGTATTACTTTTTTCTTCTTCTAAGCTCGTATTATCCTGTTTATCGGATTAGATTTCTTGTTGTTTATTGGTTTGCCACTGATTTGTTGGGTTTGATGACAAGTTTTGAATAGTGGACTTTTGGTTCTGTGTTTTTTTGTTATTTGCTATTTTTTTATGATGGTTGGATGGTGGTGTTGATGATGCTTCAGTTGGTTTGAAACAAAAGATTTTTTTGAACTTCTTGTTCTGAGTTTTTGTGGTTTTGATATTTTTGCTAGTTCTGTATCTGGTTTTTGTGATGTTTTAGTTGGGGTTTGAAGATGGTTTGTTCATGTTCTGTTGGTTTGGAGATGGTTTGATGATATTTTGTTCTGGTTTCTTTGTGATGTTTTCTGTGATATTTCAGTTGGTTTGGAGATGGTATTGATGATGTTTCAGTTGGTTTGGAGATGGTATTAATGATGTTTCAGTTGGTTTGGAACAAAAGATTTTGTTGAACCTCTTGTTCTGAGTTTTTGTGGTTTTTGATATTTTTGCTCGTTTTGTGCTATTTTTCTTGGTGATGTATTTGTCTCTCTCTAATCTGAGGGTTCTCTCCTCTATAAAATAGTAAACTTGTTCTTAGATTAGGGTAAAAAAAATAGGAGGGAAAACCACTTTGAATTTTTGACAGTTTTGGCCCTTTTTTAGTTTTTGGCTTTTGAGTGCAGCTTGGACTGTTTCCATTTTGGTGCAAGTCTGGGCATTTTTTGGACTGTATTGCAGACTAGTTGCTATGGTTTATGTTGACATGCTTTAGTGCAGAACTTGGATAGGTTTTTGGACTGCTATGGGCAGCATATGGAGGCTTTTCGAGCAAGTCTTCTTGGACTGTTGCTTATAGCAACCTGCTTGTCTTGGCATTTGTTGGCTAAGTGATATCTTTCCTCTTTCCTCTCTTTGTGAGATAAAACATTTTTTCTTTTGATGCATTTCTGAAGGGTTTATATTCTTAGGGAAATGATGAGGTGTAGGGTTTTGGTGAGCCATGGCTAGTTTGCTGTTCTCTTTGTTTGTTTTGAGTTGCTTGTTGGTCTGCTTTAAGTGTAGCTGCTGTTTACAGTGTATATTGCTTTGTTGTGCTGCTTGTAGCCTATTTTTTTTCATACTGCTGTTTTCTATTTTGCTGCCTTAGCAGCCTGCCTTTGCTTTAAATGGGGCTGCATTGACTTGGCTTTTGGTTACAGTTGTTTCTTGCTTATTCATTTGCTATGCTTGGCAGTTTGCTGCTTGTTTCAGGCAATGTTAGCAATTTCCCTTTTCTCTTTTTTGTGAACCAAAAAAACGAAACCTTTTGTGATTTTCAATTGGGAGAAATGGCCCATGATTAAAAATAAACCCCTCTTAATCTGATTCCAAATATAAACCCTCATGATGAAATGAAAAAAATTCTTTTAACCATTAATTCTTGCTTGGGATTTTCCACGATGCTTGCTAATTTTTTTTCTTTTCTTCTGTCACATGTACAAACAATTGGCAAGCAAGACAAAGGCTAGCAAATGGGAAATTTCTTGAGGATGAAGCAAGGAGTCTTGAAGAAGAAGCAAATTTTATTTGTAGATTTAAACTTTGTATTTCACTTGTAATTTTTGCAATCACTTGTAATCATTTGTAAAAGACCCACCAAACTGTAATGAACAAAGCTTGAGTAACAATGCAAATTTATTGTACAAAACTTCTGAGTTTTATTTTAATTTTGCAATTCTTGGTTTGAATGTCTTGAATAAGCATCCTAGCTTGATAACTTGTACTTCAAGTAAACATAATATGATAGGATAAATCATGTATCTTGCACTTTTAAACAAAATAAATGTTTAGAAGCTCAAACCTAAGTGATTAATTGAACCCTCAATCATGATTTTCTTAAAGATGATAGCCTTAAACTTCGCACCTTATTCAAACAGAATATGCCCTCAAAAGTAACATTAATCTTCAGAAGATTATAGTTAAGAAAATAAATAGAAATCACACAAATGCCTTTGCAGTTATCTGGGCCATGGATTGGGAAAACCTTTAAGAAGTGCAAAACCCTAATTGCTGGCTGGTTGCCTAAGAAGAAAATCGGTTTGATCAACTTTTGAGCCAAATTGAGTATTTAAGAAACCCTGGGATAGCATCTTGAGTAAAAAAAAGGGAGGGCAAATTTTGGGGTACAACATTATGTATCTCCCACCCAGGCGCCTTCCATACACGCTTGCATCCAGCCACTTGATCAGCACAGCATCAGATCTAACGCACTCCAGATGAGAGACCATGATGCGCTCTCAAGTCGACACTCCAGGGGCTCAGCACTATTGGGCCTGGAAAATTCAGAAATGCACCCTCCTTCAGCAATTCAACACAGGCCCATTTTTAATACATTTTTTTATTTCTTTTATTTTAATTAATTTGCTTAATTATTTTCACCAAAAATTAATTACCTTTTTTATTAATCATAAAATCAATAAATCACAAAAAGATCATTTTTTTCATAAAATATTTATTTTAATTTAATTAGAAAATTAGGTTAATTTAATTTCTTTTTTTCATGATTAAAAATAATTATAAATTAGGGTTTAATTAATTTGCAATTAAATTGTTTTCTTAAATAAAAATGCACAAAAAAATATTTTCTCTCTCAATTAGAGTTTTAGGTAATTTTAACGTCCTCACATTTAATTCGCTGCGCGTTTTAATTATGTCTCTTTTTATTATTTTGTAACTGCCAAGGGTTTGTAATAGCTTTAAACTAGGGTTTTATTTACTGTTTAATCCCCGATTTTTGGTTATATAATTAATCCCCCTCCCCGAAGCCTTGTAATAGCTAGGTTTATTTTCTCGCACTTTAAATTCCCGCAATCTTTAACTGTCTAGATGCATGGCTAATAGGATTGTATGTGTGATACGGTGGCAGAACTGACTGTTTTTACTTGTTTACATTTTGCATTTTTTATTCGCAAAATGTCGCGGTAAGCAAGATTCGTCACCGACTTTTATTTCATCCTACCGGAAAGGAAAAAAGTACAGAAAAAATCATTTTTCGAGATTTTGAGTACGGGGGGTAGATTATAGAAAGGGAAGGTGTTAGCACCCTTTCTATCCATGGTTTTCCATGGGCTCTTAGGTACTTGCTCATTTTTAAATTGCTTGTGTTTGTGTGCTTTGTTTTTGAAAAATGTTTTACTTCGTGATAACCCTTGTATCAGTCCTCAAGGATGTGTTGAAGTTATTTTTAAAATTTGTTTTGAAAGGTGTAAGTGTGAAAAAAAATTTATTTGAGCAAGTACCTACTAGCATCTACCTACTCGAAAAAAGATTGTTTCTATTCTTGTTTTCTTTAGACAGCGTTATCCTACTATTGAGAAATAGGTAGCACCGTCGTTGGAGTTGTAAGGGTCAATTCAAAAGGGACGTATGGTCACTAAAGCAATATTAGGAAACCTTAGTAGTAACCCTAGAGTCTTAAGATCTTTTCCAAGGCAACATTTTTGAGGCAACATTCGAATGGGACATTTGATTTTTTAGACGGGAGGGCAACCAGTAAGACATTCTATGCTTAATGATCGTTTATCGAAGGCAACCGAAGTGAGAGTATACCCTAAGAGTGAATATGTGCGAGTGATTTATTTTCAGTTTATTATCTTTGCACATTAGGGTTTTCTAACCATTTTAAATTTATCATGCATTCTTGCCATACAATCCTATTAGCATTCATCTAACAGTTAATAATTGTGGAAATTTAAAAGTGCGAAAATATAAAACCTAACTATTACAAGGCTTTGGGGAGAGGGATTAATTACATATCCAAAAATCGGGGAAGAGCGATAAGTAAAAACCCTAGTTAAAACTATTACATCCTCAAAACAGTTATAAAAATAATAAAAGAATTAAATGCGCGCGGTAAGTTAAATGCGAGGCGATTAGGGTTTTGACCCTTTGACTAATCCTACTTGCGATTGATTAAAGAAAAAATGTTTTTGTCATGTTTTGTTATTTGAGAAAATAATGAATAATTAAATTGCAAAGAAAATCGTAAGTTCTAATTAATATTAATTTAGGAAAATAAATTAATTAAGTCTAAACAACCTATTTTTGTATTTTTATTTTATTTGCAAAAAAGAAAACAATTAAATCAAGAATTAAACCTAATTTTTCTAGTTGATTTTAATTGTGAAAAAACAAATTAAAGTTACCCTAAATTCAATTAAGCTAATTAATTAAATTAAATTTGATTAAAAAAAATCTAATTCTAATTTTTGTGAATTCTTAATTTTGTGATTTTATGAAAAAAAAATGATTTTAAAATATAAAATATTTAAAAAAATCAAAATATAAAATAAAAATAAAAAGAAGTTGAGAATTGTGCCTGTTGTTGGCTGGAGGGGGTGCAGATCTGATTTTTGTAAGGCCCATTTAACATTAAGCCTGGTCAACGCTGGATCTGGTGTGGGCGTTGACTTGAGGAGCATGGTATACCTTCAATGGAGAGGCATGGGATCTGATGATACGCTGGATCACATGGATGGATATTTATGAAGTATAGTGGTCGCTGGGTAGTGCGGTGCATTGGATCTATTGAATGAAAATAAAATAAATGAAACTCTGGGACCTGGGGATCAAACTCAGGTCCTTATGATCGCCTCCAGTGATGCCTTGCCAGCTGTGCTGGAATGTTAATTTGTTAACATAATACAAACAAAACATAATATGCAAAACAAGATCGTTAGGTCATAAAAACGCGCGAGATTCAAACGTCCCAATGGGTGCTTGACACGCCAGCGTCTTCTTCCCTTCTCCGTCGTTTTAGACGAATGGACTTTTACCTACAGCAGTTTTGTTGTAACTATAAACATGTAACATTCAAAAATCATGTACAAGCAATATAAATGAAAGTTAATGGTAGCAATCAACTCGTCTCATCCTCACGAGTATCATGGTACCTGATTCAAGGCCCAATTTTTCTTGCATCAAGAAACCCTAAAAAAATACAGAAACCCTAGCAATAGAAATATCTTGTACATGCATAAAAAATGCAATTAAATGGCATGGTTAGCTTGCAAACATGATGACAAACACGAATATAACAAGCAAAAATGCTAATGATGCAAGAATTGTGATAATCGAATTGAAAAAAAATGCAAACTGTGTGAGTTACAGTTGGTGTTTCTGGGTGCTTCAAGCCTTGCAACTGATCCAATTGGCTTCTGGGAAGGTTCGGGAATCGATTAGCAGTGTTGGAATGGTCTGAATTGATCTCTAGATGCAAAAACGATCCCACACTTTTTGTCACTTTTGAGTTTTGTTCTATGCCTCTCACGACCTCTAACCCTTGTTTTTTTATCTGGAATTCTTCATTATAAAGCCTAGAGTGGACTAGGTTAACAAACTTGAACTAAATCTTTGCATTTATCCAAGATTTGATTTGATTTGCAAGATATATGATATGTTGCTATTTTGAGCCAAACCATGCCTTTCTTGTATCAACTGCCCTTGATTCAATTTGCTCTTGTTAACTCAGCATATCTTGATTGCCAATCTGTCCAAAAAACAAATCAAATCATATATTTGTTAATTTTCATCATTGATTTGATTTAATTCACTTTTTAATTAATGAAAAATCAAAATAAATTGAAAAATGAAGCACATAATGGGTGAGTGAACATTTTAGTCGTGGACCACATTATAATTGAGGTTCAAGCATAAAAAGTTCGGCCCATTTAGCAAAAAATGTAAATTTGAGCACATTTGACTTTTGGCAATTTTGCAAAAATGGTCAACTTGGCCAATGCATATCTCTCTAAATTTTGACCCTGGAGAGGTGTTCTTGGACTTTTTAGAAATCTTAGGATGTCCTATAAACAACCCTTTTGGTATCATCTCAATTGAGTCTTCCATGTTCATGTATGAAGCTTTAACCCAAAAGGTGTTTTTGTTGACTTTTCAAAAGGACATATAATGTCAAAATTCATATCTTTTTGTGAGTGCTTATTCTAGACTTTGGACCTGAAGATGAATTGTAGGGAATTGAATCCTCTTCAAAATGAGCTTTGTATGGGTCATTTCTGATAAAGTATGAGAAAGTTATGCTTGGTCAAAGTTAAGTTGACTTTTCCTATAAAACCCTAATTTAGCAACTTTTGGGTTTTGATGAATTGTGAGCAATCATTGAGGAATCATGATCAACCCTTTATCAAATGATGGATTATATTTCAAAATGAGGATGCTGACAAAAAATATTGAAGTTTGATTGTATATGGGCCACAGTTGACTTTTGACCTAGCATAGTTGATTTTCAGGCATTTGAGCAGTTGACTGAGCAAACTTCTTCTGCAAGGCTTAAAAATTGACATGGATGATCTTGAGAACATATTAGGATAATGGTGAGCATTTGAGTCCTTTGTGGTTCACACATCTTGATGAAGATGGAAACCCTAATTTGAGGTATACTGACTTAGGAGAGAGTTTGTCTGGTCAATTCTTGAACTTCCTTGAGCAATTTGGGGACCTCACTTGCCATGTGTTGAGAAATATGGGAGGGAAAATTTTGGGGTACAACATCTGCCCCTGTTCAATCTTCTTAAACCTGAAGATTTAGATTGGCTTGTCCGCCTTTCGTGATCTGAAGGTGGAAGATGATTGAACACTAGAGTGTCCAGAAATTTGCGCTCGCATGAAGTGACACTTGATCTGCGATATCGGGAATGGGCTTATAGATGCCATTTGGAAGTTGAGGATTGAAGATTGTCGGGGATGGGCTTAAAGAGGCCATCCGAAGAGGTGTCGATCGCATAAGAGATTCCTTTGCGAGAACCCGCATACCTGTTGTTAAGGAGGACTTCGCTGGGGAATGTTGGTCTCTATCTTGGGAGAAATAAAGTTTTAGGAGCTTAAGTTGTACGTTACTCTACTGGGTAAATAACTCCTTCCTGGGGAAGCGGAAGTAAACTGCATGTTTGGTCGGGGTATATGCTGTATCGCGACTTACTGGAGAGATGCGAAACCAATCGTGTTTGGTCAGGTCTTGGTCTTACAGTGTTGTGGACTGTTGTCTGGGGATAAGAGAGGAAGAACCCGGATAGTAAGGTTATAAGAAGGAACCTGGATATTAGGGTTACTTTGATATGAAAGTCTGGATAGTAGGGCTGTGAGAAGGAACCTGGGTAGTAGGGTTACTTCGATATGAAAGCCTGGATAGTATGGCTTGAGAAGGAACCTGGATAGTAGGGTTACTTCGAGATGAAAGCTTGGATAGTAGGGCTGTGAGAAGGAACCTGGATAGTAGGGTTACTTCGATATGAAAGCCTGGATAGTAGGGTTATGAGAAGGAACCTGGATAGTAGGGTTACTTCGATATGAAAGCCTGGATATTAGGGCTGTGAGAAGGAACCTGGATAGTAGGGTTACTTCGATATGAAAGCCTGGATAGTAGGGCTGTGAGAAGGAACCTGGATAGTAGGGTTACTTCGATATGAAAGCCTAGATAGTAGGGTTGTGAGAAGGAACCTGGATAGTAGGGTTACTTCGATATGAAAGCCTGGATAGTAGGGCTATGAGAAGGAACCTGGATAGTAGGGTTACTTCGATATGAAAGCCTGGATAGTAGGGCTGTGAGAAGGAACCTGGATAGTAGGGTTACTTCGATATGAAATCCTGGATAGTAGGGTTGTGAGAAGGAACTTGGATAGTAGGGTTACTTCGATATGAAAGCTTGGATAGTAGGGCTGTGAGAAGGAACCTGGATAGTAGGGTTACTTCGATATGAAATCCTGGATAGTAGGGCTGTGAGAAGGAACCTGGATAGTAGGGTTACTTCGATATACGTTCGTGTAAAACTTTAAAATGAACCGGGGTAAGGTTATTTTGAGATGACAGCCTGGATAAGGTTGTTTTGTGAGGAGTTTGGGTAAAACTGCAGCGGGAACCTGGGTAAGGTTATAAGTTTGTGTAAAACTTCAGGATGAACCGGGGTGAGGTTGCTTTGAGATAAGTTTGTGTAAAACTTTAGAAGGAACCGGGGTAAGGTTACTTTGAGATAAGTTTGTGTAAAACTTCAGAAGGAACCGGGGTAAGGTTACTTTGAGATAAGTTCGTGTAAAACTTCATAATGAACTTGGGTAAGGTTACTTTTGTCGCACCAATGATTACTATGTTTAGCTTCGAGTGTTGATCAGGGACCTTCTGGAAGTTGTTGATAATAACTGTCTTTCCTGAAAGAAATACAGGGTTAGTTATGTGTGATTCATGAGATGCATTGTGATGAGGTTCTCAAAATAACTGAGATTATGTTATATGTAAGGTATGCACATGTCATGATGTATGAACATGGAATGCTGACGTAATAATCTGAGTCCGAGAAAATAAACCCCTGACTGCTGTTTGGAGAATATGAGAAATGGTATTCTTGACTGCTGTAAAAAAACCATAGTTCCTCTACTTCTGTTGGGGATGATGAACAAAGATGACTAGATGCGGATTCACATCCATTCGGCTGGTGAATATTCTGCCGAAAGAGACCCTGTCTAATGATAACTTTGCGTGGGAATAACTCTGTTGGAGGGGAGATACTTTGTTGATAGATCTGCTGATTTGGAGAAATAAACTCAGCTGGGGATGAATTTCTGTTGCTGGTGATAATGAATTTTGTTGGAGATTGAATTTCTGCTTGTGAGAGAAATAAACTTTGCTTGGGGAAAAATTTACTGACTCACTCGCGATTGTGAACCTCAGCTGGGGAGAGTTATGTCCTGTTCGAGAAAGCTAACATCACTGTCTTCGGATACTTTTTACTCTGTGGGGAGTGTATGTACCAGTACTCATGTTCTCAAGCTGGCTCTATCCCGGTACATGATGGGCAGAGTAACTGTAAGGTTTGGGCACTTCTTGTTTTCCCTGTTTTTGGCATTACGAGTAATCGTCTTTTGTTTCTTGTGCAAATATTTATGAGCAGCCATTATTTTCAAATGCATATATCAAAAATGAATCATTGGACGTTCTTGTAAAACAAAACATAAAAAGAAAAACAAATTGAAACTTCTTGTGAAAATGAATTGTATTGATTTTTGCAATTGGCCCATAATAGGAATTTTTGTACAAAGAGGCTGACTTCCTAGTATGAGAACTCCGCCGAAATAAATTACAATTTGTGTACAAGAAATAAAAACAGTTATGTGAAACAACCCCATTGGTTTCCAACTCTGCTATTGCCTTTATATCTTCAAGTGTCTCATCACCTTGCTACTTGGCCGAAGGTTGATCAGATTGGTTGGCGCTGTCCGAGCTTGATAGTTGATACCGACGTCTGGTTGCGAGATAATCCAATGAGACATAGTGTTATGCTTCGATCCCTAATTTTTGCATGGACCGCCCTTTCGGGTTTTCAGTCCACCGGGATACCCTTTTTTTCCCAAGTCGCCTTTTCAGGTTTTCGACTTGTCGGGTGTACAGTTTTTTTTATTTTCATCCCTTACTTTTTCCCGAACCCTTTTGGTTCGCCGGGAAGCCCTTATTTTTGCCTAGGCCAGTCAACCTAGCGGGTCTTTGATTATGCGTAGTATCTTTTCACTATGTTTGCATTGATGGGGTGAGGAAGGTCGTCACCATCCATGGTGGTTAAAATCATAGCTCCTCCCGAGAAAATGTTCTTAACCATAAATGGCCCTTCGTATGTGGGGCTCCATTTGCCCCTGGGATCACCTTGCGGTAGTATGATGCGTTTGATCACTAGATCCCCTACTTGATATTATTGACGTCTGACTTTCTTGTTAAAAGCCTTGATCATTAGCTTTTGATACGTATGACCATGACAGATAGCAGTAAGTCTTTTTTCATCGATTAGATTCAGCTGATCAAGTCGGGTTTGGATCCAGTCGTCTTTGTTCAAACCCGTATCCTTCATAATCCTGAGAGAGGGTATCTGGACTTTGATGGGCAGGACTGCTTCCATGCCATACACTAAAGAGTGGGGTGTTTCCCCTGTCGACGTCCATGCTGAGGTACGGTACCCATGAAGAGCGAATGGTAACATCTCGTGCCAGTCTTTGTATGTCACCGTCATCTTCTGCACAATCTTCTTGATGTTCTTGTTAGCTGATTCCACAGCCCCATTCATCTTCGGCCAGTAGGGAGAAGAGTTATGATGATGAATTTTGAACTGTTTGCGGAGCTCGGTGATCATTGTGTTATTGAGATTTGTACCATTGTCAATAATAATCCTCTCTGGTACACCATATCGACAGATCAGATTGTGTCGGATGAACCACGCCACGACGTTTTTGGTTACTGTAGCAAAGGAAGCTGCCTCAACCCACTTTGTAAAGTAATCAATGGCTACCAGAATGAAGTGATGCCCGTTAGACGCATTAGGTCTGATCTCACCGATCATGTCGATGCCCCACGTCGCAAAGGGCCACGGAGATGTCAAAACATTTAGGGGAACCGGAGGTACATGCAACTTATTAGCATAGACTTGGCACTTATGACAGGTTCGAGAATGCTGATAACAATCGACTTCCATAGTGGACCAGTAATATCCTGCCCGTAGGATTTTCTTCTCCATGGTATGTCCACTGGAATGAGTTCCAAAGGTACCTTCATGTAACTTTGGCATGATCCTTTCTGCCTCGCTCTTGTCAACACACCGCAGCAAGGTTGAATCATGGTTACGCTTATAGAGGATTCCATTAGTGATGAAGAACTTCGCAGGGAACCTTCTCAGAAACTTCTTATCATTAACAGATGCCCCTTTGGGATATTCCTGTACCTCGAGATACCTTTTGACTTCGTGAAACCAGGGTTTATCTGCTACTTCTTCGGTGTCGATCTCACAGCAGTGTGCGGGTTCATTCAACCTCTCAATGGTAATCTGGGGAGCTTCATTTTCCCACCTAACTTTGAACATAGAAAACATGGTAGCTAACGCGTCCGCCAACTGGTTCTCTTCTCGTGGAAAATGTTTAAAGGTTACCTCCTCAAAGTGTTGGAGCAATGTCAGTACATACTCTTTGTAAGGAATAAGATTTAGATGCTTCGTATCCCACTTGCCTTTGATCTGACTTATTACCAGAGCGGAATCTCCGAATACACTTAAGAACTTAATCCTCAGGTCAATAGCAGCTCGAAGACCCATGATACACGCTTCATGCTCCGCCATGTTGTTGGTGCAGTTGAAACATAATCAGGCGGTGAATGGAGTATGACAACCCTCGGGAGATATAATTACAGCGCCAATGTCGTTACCCAGTGCGTTTGAGGATCCATCAAAATACATAGACCATCGGGATCCCTCCTCGGGTCCTTCATCCAGTCCAGGTTCTTCGCAGTCAGTTACCCACATGATATTCTCATCCGGGAACTCGAAATTCATGGACTGGTAGTCATCCACAGCCTGATGCACCAAATGATCCGCCAATATGCTCCCCTTGATTGCTTTTTGGGTTGTGTATTGGATATCATACTCGATTAAGATCATCTTCCATCTTGCTATTCTTCCGGATAAGGCGGGTTTCTCGAAAATATATTTGATCGAATCCATCTTTGATAGCAACAAGGTAGTGTAAGTCAGCATATACTGTCTCAGTCGGCGAGCAGCCCATGCCAAAGCACGGCAAGTTTTCTCGAGCAATGAGTATCAGGTCTCAGAGTCGGTAAACTTTTTGCTATGGTAGTAAATTCCATGCTCTTTTCGACCAGACTCGTCATGCTGCCCCAGCACACACCCCATTGAATTGTCTAGCACTGTCAAGTATAATATCAAAGGTCTTCCTTCAACTGGAGGCATCAAATTGGTGGTTCTTGAAGGTATTCCTTAATTCATTCGAAAGCAGTCTGGCATTCATCATTCCACTTTACCACTTGATCTTTCTTTGGTAGCTTGAAGATTGGCTCACAAGTAGCAGTCAGATGTGAAATGAACCTGGCGATGTAATTCAGACGTCCCAATAAACCTCTAACTTCCTTCTTTATGCGAGGGACCAGTATCTCTTATATGGATTTTAACTTTGCAGGGTCCACCTGAATACCCTTATCACTGATGACGAAACCCAGAAGCTTACCAGACCTTACCCTGAAGGTACACTTGTTCGGATTCAACCTCAGCTTGTACGTCTTCAACCTGTCAAACAGTTTATGGAGATGATCAAGGTGCTCCTCCTCAGTCTGGGACCTGGCTATCATGTCATCAACATAAACCTCGATCTCGTGGTGAATCATATCATGGAACAAAGCGACCATGGTGCGCTGATAGGTTGCCCCAGCATTCTTCAACCCAAAAGGCATTGCCTTGTAAAAGAATATGCCTCACTGTGTAACAAAAGTTGTCTTCTCCATGTCCTCAGGAGCCATCTTGATCTGGTTGTAGCCAGAAAAACCATCTATGAAGGAGAATATCTTGTGTTACACGGTGTTGTCGACTAGAACATCAATGTGAGGAAGTGAGAAGTCATCCTTGGGGCTTGCCCTGTTTAGATCTCTGTAGTCCACACACATCCGTACCTTACCGTCCTTCTTAGGTACCGAAACGACATTGGAAACCCACTGCGGATAAGAAGTGAAAGCTAAGAATCCTGCATCGAACTATTTCATGACCTCTGCCTTCCTTTTCTCTGACATTTCAGGGTGCATACGGCAGACCTTCTGCTTTACCGGAGGGCAGTCTTCTTTGGTCGGCAGGCGATGTACCATAATATCAGTGTCCAAACCGGGCATGTCTTCATAGGACCAGGAGAAGATCTCAACATAGTCGTGTAGCATCTGTATTAACCGTTGTTTGACACTAGGCTCCAGATTCGCACCTATTTTAACTTCTTTCCTGTCTTCCTCTGTACCCAAATTCACGGACTCAACTGGCTCTTCATGAGGCTGTATGGCACTTTCTTCCTGCTGTAATAGTCCAGCAAGTTCTCCGGGCACCTCACAATCGTCCTCACCTTCGTCCTCAGCTTGGTTGATCGGATTTTTTAAGTCATAACTGGCTGTAGCAGAGCTGTTATCAATGGGATCCATAGTGGATATGGATCTGTAGTATGATACATTAGTGTGTGTAAGAGAATATCTGTTTTGATAAAGTGAGAGACAGAAAAGAAAAAACAAGGAGCGCAAAATTTGTATGCAAGAAACTACCAATGCTTTATTAATGATATAAGAAATGACAAATAATAGCCCTCGCAAGCAAAGCCAAGGTGCCTCGGGCAAGGCACCGGGCCGTAAAGTTTCAAATTGTTTATTACAAATCTTAAAATAAATGAATCAATTACTACGAAATAAAAGAAACGGGTATGAAGTCCCAAGCCGTCCAATTATTCGGTCCACCATTGGTTGTTGGGTAGATCCAGCTGTCAATGTTTAAATCCTCTTCACTGTCTTCAATTTCATTAATTCCCCGATTGCTGATGTGTAGAGGAGGTCTTCCAGCCCGAGCGTGCCTAACAGCCCTTTGAGCCCCTGTAGTAAAGCCCAAACCAAATTCTTCAGTTTTTGTGAGTGAAATTAGGGAGCTGACCCCAATTGGTACACCCACCTTCTTCAACCACAACCCTGGCGTCCTTGAGAGAAGCCATCTTCAATTGAGGTTTGTCGGTAGTAACTTCAGTTGATGCCAAGATTTGACGGACCTCTTCGAAATTCTGACAAGGCGTTTCTATGAATTCCCCGTCCATCTCTACGTAGCAGAAGGAATTGAGGTGACTCACCATATATTCTTCTTCACCTCGCACTATGACAATCTTTCCCTTCACTGGATACTTTAGTATTTGATGGAGTGTGGAAGTAACTGCCCCAGCCTCATGGATCCAAGGACGACCCAGCAAGCAAGAATATGATGGCCTGATATCCATTACGTAGAAGGTGGACCCAAAAGTCTGAGAACCCACTTTGACAGGTATGTCTACCTCCCCGTGCACCATTCTCTTCGATCCGTCAAAAGCCCTTACCACAATGTTACTAAGCTTTTGAGTAAAACCCTTACAATCCAAACGGTCCAACGCTTTCTTCGGCAGAACATTCAGTAAAGACCTGGTATCTACCAGCACATGAGCCATAGTGGTGCCCCTGCATTCAATCGAGACATGCAGAGCATCATTATGCTTCCTTCTTTTTGGTGTCAGATTTGCATCTGAAAAACCCAGCCCATTGTCAGCAGTCAGGCTGGCCACACAATCTTTGAACTGATCTGCTGAAGTTTCCTGCGGCACATGCGCAGTCTTGAAAAATGCAATCAAAACCTTTGCATGGGCTTCAGAACCCAACATCAGAGACAACATGGATATCTTTGATGGGTTCTGCCCCGGCTATTCGACCACATTATAGTCGCTCTTCTTGATGATTTTCAGTATTTCCTCTATTTCTTGTTTAGAGGCTTCCACAACGATTTTCTTAGGTGCCTCCGTCCGGGCAGGCTCACCTATAATTTCCTTGCCCCGAGTCCCAGATGGCTCAACAGCAGGGGTAATAACTGGAGTAGGAATAAGACAAATGTCAGGAGTGCTGGTTGGAGCAGCAGTTGGAATAACAGTAGGCTTGATGGTCTTTGGAGCAATATCAGGAGAGAAAACCCTTCCACTTCGGGTAACCTTACTAGTCCCGACAATATTACTGACGTCGGTATCAGCTTCTTCATTCTTCAGATCTTGCTTAATGCCATGATAGTACACATCAGCACCATAATGCCCTGGGACAGCCTTGTCTGAGGTGTACGGGATGGGACCAAGAACAGTGATTATCAGCTAAGCAATTCTTTGAACAGGTGTAATCCTAACAGGTCTTCTCGAGGAAACCTTGGAAGGATTGGCGGAAATGGTTATAATAGCGACGTCTTCAATGGGAACAACAGGGATCAGTGTTCTCGAACAAAATCTCTTTATTATCCATCAGGTGCTGAACACCTGACTTCAACAAACGACAACCAGAAGGTAGAATCGAACACATGTGGCAGTCTTCACCACAACCCAGAAATAAACCGGCCAACAGCAAATTCTTCTTAACAGTCATAAGAGAAGTATAAATTTCTTCAACAGAGGTCACAAACAAATCGGTGTCAACAGCATTAACTCCACGACCATGTTTGGGCATAGGAGCAGTTATAAAGTTCGGCTTTTCTGGAGCATCGTACTCTATCTCCTTAGCTTCAAGCAAATCTTGTACTTTGTTTCTCAGAGCCCAACAATCATTTGTATCATGGTCAATACTCTCAGAAAGGTAGGCGCACCGCGCGTTGGCATTGTATCTAGGAGAGGTAGTGTTTGGATTCTTGGGGGGCTCTCTCAAGGTTGCCAAGTTGGATTTTAATAAATAAGGTAGAACTTCAGCCAAAGTCATATTGATGCGGGTAAACTACCGTTGTGATCTTTCCACCCTTTGTTGATTGTTGCATTGTGGAGCAACTGTGAGTCTTGGTATCACTACAGCATTTACCGTTTGACGGTGTTCGGATCTGCTTTGGCCCTTCGGGCTATAGACTGCACTGGCTTCCTTCTTACCAGCGAAAGGCTTCTTTGCTGAACTCGACGAGGCATCCTTCTGTATTTTACCACTCTGAATTCCAGCTTCTATTCTTTCTCCGGTTAAAATCAGCTCGGTGAAACTAGATGACAAGCTGCCGATCAAGTGATTGAAAAATGGACCTGATAGCGTTCCTAGAAACATATCAACCAACTCCCTATCAGACAAAGGGGTTTGAACTCTCCCAGCCAAGTCTCTCCATTTTTGAGCATAATCTTTAAAACCTTCACCTGCACCCATGGACATACTCTGGAGTTGAGTACGAGTAGGAGCAAGGTCGGCATTGTACGGATACTGCTTGTAGAAAGAAGCAGTAAGATCTTCCCAATTTCGGATGTTGGCTCCCTCCAACTGGTAGAACCATTCAAGCTGAGTCCCTGAGAGACTATCTTGAAAGAAGTGCACCCACAGATTTCTATCAGCGGTGTGGGGTTGAATCTTCCTGACATATGAGCGGAGATGGAGTTTTGGACAGGACACCTCATCATACTTGGCAAAAACCAGAGCTTTGAACTTTTGCGGGATGACTACTCCCGATACTAGTCCCAATTCTTTGAAATCCAACCCAGGTATCCTATGAACTTCCATGGCACTCAGGCGATCCTCCAACTGTTTATATCTATCCTCAGCAGGAGGATATTGCTCCTCGTTATAATCAGTATCATTTTCAGAGACTGCGGGACTGGGGCCCTTCTCTTTTTCCTGATTCTCTCCTTCTTTGGATGAGGCGATCAGATCAGTTTGTTGCTTCAACCTTTCTCTAAACCTTCTGCCCATATTTAGAATACCGACAGCCTTCTTCTTTTTCTTCTTCTCTTTCAAAATAAGGGCTTTCAGATCTTCCTGCCCCTTTGCCAGACTTATGAACATCTGTTGGAACTGGGCGTTATGTGCCTGAAGATCTTTGATGGCTTGATCAGAAGACATTTCTGCTGAAATAAACGGCGAAGAAGATGAGAAATCTGTAGTGGTACCTGTAATGATGTGTATGATAATGGGATGCGCATGTAATGATTTCAAAGACTTCGGGAAATTTAAATTTGCAAACCAAAATAAACAAAAACTTTATTAGCTTAAATTTGAAGGTTCAAAATGCCTTTAAGGCATTACAAATAAGTAAATGAAACAAATCTAAAACTAGAAAGAAAAAAATCAAAAGTCCCATGGACGCTTTCTCTTTGTGCTGATATAATCATTGAGCACTCTTTCTTCCTGGAGCTGCCTGGTGAGTTTTAAAACCTTCCTCTCTTGATCATGGAATTGTTCCCTGTAAGTATCCCACTCATTCTTCAGTTGAATCCAAGACCTCTGTAACTCCCCAAGATCAGTGGGCATGTAAGGATAGAGAACCGTGTAAGGAATGCCTTCTTCAGTAGTGGGCTCCATAATCACTGGTAATACGGCCACATAAGGCATCATAAGCTTCTGGGCACGAGCTCGTACCCATTGGAGGTAAGGATCCATAGGAATGGAAGTCTTTGGTCCCAAATCTTTGGCGTCAGATCTATTTACCATGCCCCAATCTCGTATGAACCTCCGGCGATACTCATTAACATCATCCTCATAGTTGAATATAATGCCCTCAATAAGTAACTCATGGGGACCATCCCTTCGAGCATGACCAAATTGTCGCAGATCTAGACAAGGATTGTAAGTTATACCCCCTCTGATACCAAGTAATGGGACATTAGGGTACTCCCCACAGCGGTCAATAATAGAAATGTCTTCCATAGCTCAGGAACACCAAAGAATATCCGTATCAGCGAGTGACATTATCCTTTGCGACCAACCCAAACCTTCTTCGTTCCTCGGTACAGACTTAGGGAGGTGAGAAATAAATCACCTCGACAGCAATGCCATACAGCACATAAGAGTCCCTCTTCTCTTCATGGTACGAGTATGGAGAGTGTGCAAAATATCTCCAAGCAAGGTAGACACAGGGTTGCGAGAAAGGAAAATCTTGATAGCATTCACATCTACGAAGGAGTCTAGATTAGGGAAGAGAACAAAACCATAGATAAGAAGAGCCAAGACCTCCTCAAAAGCCTGAAAATCCATATCATCCCAAAATAGTTGAGCCTTGTCTATCAGAAAATTGACTAGAAAACCCTCAACTCTGCTTCGAGTTTCCCAATTGGATACCATGTCGGCCCGTTTCAAATGCAAAGCCGAGGCAATGACTTCTGGCTTAGGAACTTCTTCTATACTTGTGAAGGGTACCTGTTCAAGAATGGGTATGCCCAATAGCTGAGAGAATTCTTCTAAGGTGGGTACCAACTGATAATCTGGAAAGGTGAAGCAGTGATGCTTGGGATCGAAGAACTAAAAAAGTACGCTCATCATCTGTTCATCAAAGTTTGAAGTAACCAGGCTGAGAAGTTGACCGTGTCTCTTAATGAAAGTAGAATTTTCAGAAACTCTCGATACTAGATCTTTGAGCTGGGAAGGTATCTTCACAAAGCTGATTCGGATAGTATTTCTATGCATAAAAGCTATGATCTGCAAAACAGAACAAAGATAAATTCCCTTGGTCTTTGAAATGGTTATTGTAATGAAGCATGAATGGCATGTTATGATGCATGTTGTCATGATAAACCACAGGTATAGCAAACATAGGTATTGCAAACACAGTCAAATCACACAAAGCCCTTAGGTTTAAGGCTTGCATGAGGTCAAAGGTAATACCCTCTTGAAGTTAAGTTGGTTTCAAACCTTTCCTAGAAAAGTAACTGGGTTCTAGAGGATCTCAATAACACTGACCATCTTTTATCGGTCATGGTTTCAGCTCACGCAATCTTTTCTTGCAGCCAAAATATTCCGGAAGTATGATCTCAATGAGTGTAGCATCGAGTATCAACTAGCTCTCGGCTCTACACCGAGGTCGGCTATGTCGCTACTTTCTAATGGCCAAGTTCTTCAACTAAGGTTCTAAGGTTCGTTAGTGCTTCACGACACCACGCAGCGGCCCCATATTCTCCTCGTTTCACCACAAGGGATACCGGTACCAACCAAAGTGCCACACCAACGTAGCTACTGCTTCAACTGTATTGGTCTACATTGTACAGTTCCCTCACAGTCTATTGCTACTTACCTAATGAGTGCCCCCAGATCTGGGTGTAGGATCTATAGTAACCCCAAAACAGAACCCTCAAAAATAAAGCAAACAAAGCAATCAGGACAAGCAATTTTAATGACCTAGATTTTAAGGTATACCCCACTTATAAGTCCCCAGCAGAGTCTCCAGTTCTGTGATATGGTAGAAGAACCGACTGTTTTTACTGGTTTGCGTTTTGCATTTTTTATTCGCAAAATGTCGCGGTAAGCAAGAGTCGCCACCGACTTTTATTTCATCCAACCGGAAAGGAAAAAAGTACAGAAAAAATCCTTTTTCTAGATTTTGAGTACGGGGGGTAGCTTATAGAAAGGGAAGGTGTTAGCATCCTTTCTATCCATGGTTTTCCATGGGCTCTTAGGTACTTGCTCATTTTTAAATTGCTTGTGTTTGTGTGCTTTGTTTTTGAAAAATGTTTTACTTCGTGATAACCCTTGTATCAGTCCTCAAGGATGTGACGAAGTTATTTTTAAAATTTGTTTTGAAAGGTGTAAGTGTAAAAAGTTTTGATTTGAGCAAGTACCTACTAGCATCTACCTACTCGAAAAAAGATTGTTTCTATTTTTGTTTCCTTTAGACAGCGTTATCCTACTATTGAGAAATAGGTAGCACCGTCGTTGGAGTTGTAAGGGTGAATTCGAAAGGGACGTACGGTCACTAAAGCAATATTAGGACACCTTAGTAGTAACCCTAGAGTCTTAAGATCTTTTCCGAGGCAACATTTCTGAGGCAACATTTCTGAGGCAACATTCGAATGGGACATTTGATCTTTTTAGACGGGAGGGAAACCACTAAGACATTCTATGCTTAATGATCGTTTACCGAAGGCAACCGAAGTGAGAGTATACCCTAAGAGTAAATATGTGCGAGTGATTTATTTTCAGTTTATTATCTTTGCACATTAGGGTTTTCTAACCATTTTAAATTTGTCATACATTCTTGCCATACAATCCTATTAGCATTTATCTAACAGTTAATAATTGCGGAAATTTAAAAGTGCGAAAATATAAAACCTAACTATTACAAGGCTTCGAGGAGGGGGATTAATTACATAGCCAAAAATCAGGGAAGAGCGATAAGTAAAAACCCTAGTTAAAACTATTACATCCTCAAAACAGTTACAAAAATAATAAAAGAACTAAATGCGTGTGGTAAGTTAAATGCGAGGCGATTAGGGTTTTGACCCTTTGACTAATCCTACTTGCGATTGATTAAAGAAAAAATGTTTTTTGTCATGTTTTGTTATTTGAGAAAATAATGAATAATTTAATTGCAAAGAAAATCCTAAGTTCTAATTAATATTAATTTAGGAAAATAAATTAATTAATTCTAAACAACCTATTATTGTATTTTTATTTTATTTGCAAAAAAGAAAAAATTAAATCAAGAATTAAACTAATTTTTTAGTTGATTTTAATTGTGAAAAAACAAATTAAAGTTACCCTAAATTCAATTAAGCTAATTAATTAAATTAAATTTGATAAAAAAAACTAATTCTAATTTTTGTGAATTCTTGATTTTGTGATTTTATGAAAAAAATGATTTTAAAATATAAAATAATTAAACAAATTAAAAGATAAAATAAAAATAAAAAGAAGTTGAGAATTGGGCTTGTTGTTGGCTGGAGGGGGCGTGCAGATCTGATTTTTGTAAGGCACATTTAGCATTAAGCCTGGTCAGCGCTGGATCTGGTGTGGGCATTGACTTGAGGAGCATGGTAGACCTTTATTGGAGAGGCGTGGAATCTGATGATACGCTGGATCACGTGGATGGATATTGATGGAGTATAGTGGACGTTGGATAGTGCAATGCATTGGATCTATTGAATGAAAATAAAATAAATGAAACGTTGGGACCTGTGGATCGAACCTAGGTCCTTATGCTCGCCTCCAGTGATGCCTTGCCAGCTGCGCTGGAATGTTAATTTGTTAACATAATACAAACAAAACATAATATGCAAAACAAGATCGTTAGGTCAGAAAAACGCGCGAGATTCAAACGTCCCAATGGCTTCTTGACACGCCAGCGTCTTCTTCCCTTCTCCGTTGTTTTAGACGAAGGGACTTTTACCTACAACTGTTTTACTGTAACTATAAACCTGTAACATTTAAAAATCATGTACAAGCAATATAAATGAAAGGTAATGGTACCAATCAACTCGTCTCATCCTCACGAGCATCATGGTACCTGATTCAAGGCCCAATTTTTCCTGCATCAAGAAACCCTAAAAAAATATAGAAACCCTAGCAATGGCAACATCCTGTACAGGCATCAAAAACGCAATTAAATGACATGGTTAGCTTGCAAACATGATGACAAACACGAATATAACAAGCAAAAGTGCTAATGATGCAAGAATTGTGATAATCGAATTGGAAAAAAATGCAAACCGTGTGAGTTATAGTTGGTGTTTATGGGTGCTTCAAGCCTTGCAACTGATCCAATTGGCTTCTGGGAAGGTTCAGGAATCGATTAGCAGTGTTGGAATGGTCTGAATTGATCTCTAGATGCAAAAACGATCCCACACTTTTCTCACTTTTCTGAGTTTTGTTCTATGCCTCTCACGACCTCTAACCCTTGTTTTTTGATCTGGAATTCTTCATTATATAACCTAGAGTGAATTAGGTTAACAAACTTGGACTAAATCTTTGCATTTATCCAAGATTTGATTTGATTTACAAGTTATATGATATGTTGTTATTTTGAGCCAAACCATGCCTTTATTGTATCAATTGTCCTTGATTCGATTTGCTCTTGTTAACTCAGCATATCTTGATTGCCAATCTGTCCAAAAAACAAATCAAATCATATCTTTGTTAATTTTCATAATTTATTTGATTTAATTCACTTTTTAATTAATGAAAAATCAAAATAAATTGAAAAATGAAGCACATAATGGGTGAGTGAAAATTTGAGTCTTGGACCACATTATAATTGAGGTGAAAGCATAAAAAGTTGTGCCCATTTAGCAAAAAATGCAAATTTGAGCACATTTGACTTTTGGCAATTTTGCAAAAATGGTCAACTTGGCCAATGCATAACTCTCTCAATTTTGACCCTAGAGAGGTTTTCTTAGACTTTTTAGAAAGCTTAGGATTTTCTATAAACAACCCTTTTGGTATCATATCAATTGATTCTTCCATGTTCATGTATGAATCTTTGACCTAAAAGGTGTTTTTGTTGACTTTTCAAAAGGACCTATAATGTCAAAATTCATATCTTTTTGTGAGTGCATATTCTGGACTTGGGACCTGAAGATGAATTGTATGGAATTGCATCCTCTTCAAAATGAGCCTTGGATGGGTCATTTCTGATAAAGTATGAGAAAGTTATGCTTGGTCAAAGTTGAGTTGACTTTTCCTATAAAACCCTAATTTAGCAACTTTTTGGTTTTGATAAATTGTGAGCAATTCTTGAGGAATCATGACCAACCCTTGATAAAATGATGGATGATACTTCAAAATGAGGATGTTGACCAAAAATCTTTAAGTTTGACTGTATATGGGCCACAATTGACTTTTGACCTAGCACAGTTGATTTTTAGGCATTTGAGCAGTTGACTAAGCAAACTTCTTCTGCAAGGCTTGAAACTTGACATGGATGATCTTGAGAACATATTAGGACAATGGTGAGCATTTGAGTCCTTTGTGGTTCACACATCTTGATGAAGATGGAAACCCTAACTTGAGGTATACTGCCTTAGGAGAGAGTTTGTCTGGTCAATTCTTGAACTTCCTTGAGCAATTTGGGGACCTCACTTGCCATGTGTTGAGAAATATGGGAGGGAAAATATTGGGGTACAACAGTATGGAAAGAATGCTTAAAATTAAAATGGTAGATCACTTAAATGTGCAAAGATTAATTAACTGAAAAATTCACATGCACATGTTTACTCTTATGGTTTGCCTCACTTCGGTTGCCTTTGGTAAACAGTCATTAAGCATAGGAGACTTTAGTGGTTACCCTCCTGTCTAAAAGATCAAATTTCCCATTCGAATGTTGCCTCATAAATGTTTCCTCGTAAAGATCTTTAGGACTTTAGGGTCACTGCTAAAGTTTTTTCTAACTGTTGCTTTAATGACTGTATTTGTCCCTTACAAACTCCAACGACGGGGCTACCTACTCCTTAATAGTAGGATAGTGCTGTCTAAAGGAAATGAGAATGAACAATCCTTTCTTCGAGTAGGTAGATCTTAAGTACTTGCTCAACAAAAACTTTTCACACCAAGACCTTTCAAAACAAACTTTCAAAACAACTTCGTCACACCCTTGAGGACTGAAACAAGGGTTATCACGAAGTAAAACCGTTTTTGCAAGCAAGCACACACACAAGCAATTTTAAAAAAGATGAGCAAGTACCTAAGAGCCCATGTAAAACCATGTATAGAAAGGGTGCTAACATCTTCCCTTTCTATAATCTACCCCCCGTACTCAGAATATCTAGATAAAAGGTTTTTTCTGTTCTTTTTCCTTTTCCATGATTGGATGAAATAAAATTCGGTGGTGACTCTTGCTTACCGCGACATTTTGCAAACAAAAAAATGCAAAACGCAAACCAGTATTAACAGTCGGTTCTGCCACGGTATCACAAGAATCTTCTAGTCGAAGATTCATTTTAACTTATAAATTTCTCTAAGTATTTTTCACTCTGTCGAAGTCTTTCCAACTTAGACTTGTTCAATCTATTTTTGGCCCATAAGACCAACTTGTTGTAGGTGTCAAATTTAGGAGCTAACAAATTTCCCCCCAAGAATATCAATTTCGATGCAAGGAGAAATGATCATTCTTTGAGATTCCCATTCGACACCTGTCTTCTCTTTGAGCATAGAAATCACTTGTGTGCTTTTCGCCTTTTACCAACCACTGCTGGTATTCAGAGTCATCATTACCTTTTTTTCCCAACACGTCATTGTTAATCAGTTGTTACCATGCTGGCATGATGGCCATTATCCCTACAACCTAGGAAAGTATGGCAAACATTTTCATTACTCGTACGATAACTGCTTTAACGCTCGCCATGTGCCCCACTAACTCTGCAACATTAAATGGTCTTGAGGGAAAACACTCTTCCCTAAACACTATAAATAGATGAATCCTCTCTTTGGAACTCTTTTATAACTCCTAGTATTCTTCACTTCCTTGCAAAGAAAAATTCTTAACAACTTCATCTTCTTTGTTCTTTCACTAATTTCAACCTTGGATTTTCTTTCCAATGCACCCAACAACCCAAAAACTAAGAACGTTTATGATCTAAAAATACAACCAGAGGTTTTTCCTACTAGCCCTGTACCTGTTTCAAATGGGGAATGAAGGGTCGTATCTGAACCCATGGCCAAAGAATAGCGTGAGGCTTATGACTCCCAGTTGCTTATCCATGTTAGGTATTCTGGGCAGATGTATGCCATGTCTGGCCCATTATCTACATGTTTTGAGAACCCAAAACAAAATAACAACTTCTTCCCAACTCACCCTAGGCTCAAGCCTATAGGTTGTGTGAATAAACCCAGGAATGATCCTAAGGATGCAACCCCTTCCAATCAACAACATTCTTAAATGAAGGAAGATATCAACCTTCAGTTCATGAACAAGGGCAATAGGATCTTTCGATCTTGCCCTAGTCTTACTTCATAATACTCAGAATGGCTGAGTAAGATGGAAAAAGTACAAGCCCAAATCTGGAAAGACATGGGGATCTATGACTTGATCATGTTGTCGAAGACTGGATTAGCTTATTGCCCTCTCATGTTGGTGTCTTCATTGTATTTCTGGGACAATACACATTTTACCTTCCATTTGCCTTGTGGAATGGTAACCCCAACTCTCTTCGATTTAGCCTCCATTACTGGTCTTCGACCAACTGGTGACTACTTCGACCCTGAGGATCTGTCTAAAGATTCTATCGGGTTTTCGGCCATGAAGCCCACGTATACTATATTCATCAACTATTTCCACGACAAATCAAGTACCACTGTCTCTGAAGTGGAACACATAGCTTTTCTGGCTTTGTGGTTATCTCGTTTCGTTTTTTGCACTAAGTCACTTCAAGTGACTAAGAAAATGCTTACTCTTGCAACACAGCTTCACCATGGATATCATCTTTGTCTGGCTGAGTTGATTCTAGCCAACCTGTATGAGTCCATCAGCAATGGTGTGACTCGGCTTAAGTTTATTGGAGACGAGGCGAGTTTACTCCTTTCCGGTCCCTTTTGGCTTCTGCAACTTTGGCTCAATGCCACTTTTGAATCTTTTCTTCCACAGAAGAATAAGATTAATGAGAGGGCCTCAGAGGTCCTGAACAGAAGGGTCGAAGGGACTAGATTAGTCCTGTTGACTCCAACTAATGAAGGTCAACAATTCCAAAAAGCGTTTACCAGCTTTATAATGATGTTTGCAAAGTGGAAGGAATTTGTTTCGACCATGAATCCCTTTGCTAGTAGAAAGGTTGGCCCGGAATGGTTCATTCGACCATATCCTTTGTCTGACGAAGATGACCATGTGGATGAATATGTAGCTATCTGGGAGTCGTTTTTTTGACCAAGAATCATGCCCCTGAGATTCAAGAGTTCGAAGAATCAACTTAGGCTAATTTCTTATCAACTGAATCTTGTCTCTCGATAATTTAGTATTATCCAGACGCTCCCTTCACCAGTCTACTGCCGAGAAAAGCTTATGATGGTTTACAATGCAGACTATTCAGAGGATGCTTCTACAAAGCATATTGGTAGGTACATTGGTCGAACCATACTAACTCTGTTCGACTTCAATCTCAATTTCCTGTGTTCTCCTCTTTTTGAAAACTGGTGGAAGCAGTATTATAACAAAGAATTCTTCAACGAAAAAGACTTTGTTACTCACCTTCAAGAGGAGTTTACGCTGGTCTCTGACAAGATAAAAAAGGGTAATCTTTCTTCTCAAAGCAAATGTCTTTATCATCTTCGATTTAATCATTCAACATCTAACTTATACTTATTCATTTTCTAGCAATCAAGAGGACAGTCACCAAGAAAGTCGTTGAAAGCGCAAGAGGAGACCCTTCTGTGAAACCTTCACCATAGGTAAACACTTTCTGCTATACCTTTCTTCTCGACATATTACTTTTGACGCTAATGCCTTCGACTCCTTTCTTTCTGGGTATTTGAAATCAATGCACAGAAAAGGAAAGATCAAGAAATTGAAATTTTCAGTGATGAAGAAGAAGAATCTCCTCCTGTCCCCCTAAAGAGGCACAAGTTAAAGAAACCAACCCCTATTCCTGAGCCTCATCCAAAAACCAAGGTCAAGGTTAAATTATTGGGTTGAGACCTCCTCCTATCATCATTAGAGAGCCAACGGAGCAAGAGATAGCTGTTAGGCTAAATAATCCTAGTGAGAGCGATAACTCAAGTCCTGGCGCTGAAGTTCCGCCTAAGGTAATCACTTAGACCCTTCGGGATTGTTTACTGACTTCGACTTCTTTTTCTTTTTTTAAATGATTTTGATAACCATCTTGTAATCTCCAGGACACTGCTGGCACTTCAAAACAGGTCCTTGTAGAAGAATTTGTCATCTTAATAAACAGTGAGGGTGATCCTACTTATAGGCCTTCTTCAGCAAAAGAATCTTTTGTGAGCTCTGCTAGCAAAGTGAACCAAACTTCTGGGCATGAAGCCGTTGGGAAGCCTAATGAAGAAGTCCATTGTGAGGAGCATGCAAATCTTGGGACTCCGCAACCTAACAATGATGGGCAGAAGGATGGAGGGGAGGAGGTTGTTGATGATGTAATCGAAACAGAGAAGGAAAACACACCAGCGGGAGGGAATCAGACTGAAGATATTCCTGCGAATGATGAAAGAGAAAACCTCACAGGGGAAGCAGGAAACTATGCGCGTGTTGAAGGTGCCCCTGTGCAGATGCCTGTCGAGGCCAATGTGGCTCGTGTTGCAAACGAGAGGGTTACTTTGACTGGGTCTCGTACTAAGGAAAATCCTCTTGGCTACTTAACTGCCATTCTTGATGGTAGAGAAAGTTCTTCTGATCAGAGTGCTTCAACTGTGTCTGGAAAATCCACTTCAATATCTCCTCTTGAAGAAGCACTTCAAAAGGTTAAGGCGCAGCTTTTCAAAAGAGATTTAATGTTGACCTTAGAGGGAGAACCTACAGCTCCTTCCTTTTTGAAGACTACTTTAAGAGTTGTCGACCTTCTTGCTTCTTCGCCTGACATTGCCAGCGTTATTTTGGATTTGATTTCCATCATCAATCAGGTTTCAGCTGACTACAATCGTCTAAGGACTCTTACTCATGAAATTGAGGAGGCCAATGGCCATGTAGCTGCTGCCTGGGGTGCTGCTGCTGAATCAGCTTCAAAGATGAAGGAGTTGTCGAAGGTGCAAGAAGCTAGGAAGAAAGAAGTAGAAGAACTTGACCAAAATACACCCAGTATGAAGGCTCAAATCATAGAGTTAGAGGCCAAGATTGCTGCCAACGATAAACGAAAGGAAGAACTTCTCGCTGTCAGCACTGATTCAGAGAGTCAAGAGGAACTCAATAAGGGGTTAGCATATGCTGAACGAGCCCAAGCATTGGATGCAAAAATCGAGACTCTTCATCAGTCAAAAGCTCTATGCGAAAGATGCCTGGAGCTACAGAAGATAAAATACCTCCAAATCAAGGCCAACCTCCCGTTTTGATTTTGACTTTATTTTTTAGTTGTATAATTATATATTTTTTGTAATGACTCTCAGCCATTTTGGCTTTGTAATATATTTTCCATCTCGAATTTTTTAACTGGATTAAGATTAAGCATTGGTTATTCTAACCTCTTGAAGTGCAGGTCTATTCTTTTTTAAGTATTTGCCATTTACTCTCAAGAGCCTTTGGTCTTCATTTAACTCTTCGACCTCATATGCGCCACCAGATAATGTTTGGATGATCTTAAAAGGTCCTTCCCATTTAGGAGACCATTTTCCCATATTTCTATCCTTTCGATCCATTGGGAGGATTACTTTCCATACCAGGTCCTCAGGTAAAAATGTCTTGGGTTTTACTCTTTTATTGTAAGATCTTTCCACTCTCCTATTTTGTGACCTTAAGAGATCCAAAGCTTTCAGTATTTCTTCATCCAAATCAACCAATTCGTCTAACATCATATTCCAATAAACTTCAGAAGGGATGTCTTGATGTTTCTGAATTCTTGTTGACTGTAGACAAATTTCTACTGGCAATACTGTTCCATGACCGTAAGTTAGTCGAAAAGGTGTCGTTCCGGTAGCTTCCTTAGGATAAGTTCGACAAGCCCATAAAATTTGATCTAAAGTCTTGTGCCAATTTTTTGGCTTCTTTCCTACATGCTTCTTTATTAATTTGATTATTACCTTGTTTGCCACTTCGACTTGACCATTGGCTTGTGCATAGTAAGGCGTAGATGTTAATAATTTGAACCCTGTTTCTGTAGCAAGCTCTTGCATTTTTCGACCAATAAAGACTGACCCTTGATCAGTTGTTATTGTCTCAGGGATTCCAAACATGTATATAATGTGCTTTTGAATGAATTTAATGACACTTTCCTGGTCTACATTGACTAAAGGAATTGCTTCAATCCATTTAGTAAAATAATCAATGCCCACCAATATGTATTTCTGGCTTTTAGATGATGTTGGTCGAATATCTCCAATAAGATCCAAAGCCCATCCCCTAAAAGGCCAAGGTTTCACAATTGAGTGAAGTTCGCTTGCAGGTACGTGCTGGATACTTGTATGTACTTGACATTCCTGACATCCCTTTGCAAACTCAACACAATCTTTCAACATAGTGGGTCAATACAGACCTTGTCGAAACAATAACCATTTCATTTTATGGCCTACTTGATGTGCTCCACATGCCCCAGCATGTGTAATTGAAAGGGCTATGTATGCCTCTATTTCATTTAGGAATTTTAATAGCACCCCTTCAGGCGTCTTTTTAAATAACTCGTTTCCTATTAGGGTATAACTCAGTGCCCTATACTTTGTCTTTCGTTTTGTCGAAGCTACTGGATTTTGAAAATAATCCACTATATGCTTTCTCCAATCTTGTTCTGTTAGATTGTCTATGAACGAAATTTCGAAGTTTTCGTGATCAGCGTACCCCAACTTTGTTATTCTCAAATCTGTTGGAGACAACTTAGTTAATGTCACTCTTCCTCTAACTTAGATTACTTGTTGTAATTTCTCTTTCGAAATTTTATACCCGGATGCGATTTGTGCTAAGTCATTAGCCACTTGATTTTCCAATCTTGGTATATGTCGAATGTTGATCTTTTCAAAGTTTTTCAACAAACGGTTGACTATTACAAAATACATGATAACATATTCTCTTATGCATTTATATTCTTTTGTAACTTGTTTTATAACTAACTCTGAGTCTCCTATTATTTCGACTCGAGTTGCCCCCAATTCCAACAATATTTCAAGGCCTACGATTAGAGCTTCGTATTCAACCTCATTGTTCGAACAAGAACCGTAGATCTTGTACTTGAATGTTGTTGGAATTTTATTTGGAAAAATGATTAGAACTCCTACCCCAGTTCCATCTTTATGACTAGAACCGTCGAAGTATAATTTCCAGGGTTCGATCTCCAGGTAGTTGATTGATTCCTCATTTATTGAGTGGTCAACTATAAAATCTGCTACCACTTGACCTTTTACATCCTTAATAGGTATAAAGGTTAATGAATACTCAGCTCATGCAAGTGCCCATTTGCCAATTCGACTGTGCAAGATGGATTTCGACAACATATATTTAAAAACATTAAAATGAGACGAAACATAAACATCAATTGGTTTAATATATTGCTTGAGCTTTGTACACGAGAAGTAAAGACATAAACATTGTGTAAACTTCGCTATATCTAGTTTCTGCATCATTTAAAATTCTACTAAGGTAATAAATGGGTCTTTCGACACCATTCTCATCCTCTTGAGCTAACATGCTTCCTAAAGTTTTATCAGATGCAGCTATGTACAATCTCATACTTCTATTTCTACAAGGAGGTACCATAATAGGTGGCTTGGCAAGGTATTCTTTAATCTTGTCGAAAGCCTCTTGTTGTTCTTACCCCCACTCGAAGCCTCATTTGTTGAGTCGAAGTAGTGGTGAGAAGGCTTGTGTTTTTCCACTTAAGTTGGAAATAAATCTCCTCAGGAAATTTATCTTACCAAGTAGAGATTGTAACTCCTTCTTATTAGTTGGCACTTTCGCTTCTAAAATAGCTTTGGTCTTGTTCTGGTTTACTTCAATTCCCTTCTTGTGGACCACAAAGCCTAAGAAGTCCCCTGCTCTTATGCTGAAAGCGCATTTTAGAGGATTCATTTTCAGACCATAACGTCTCATCCTTTCGAAGGATTGTCGAAGATGGTCTATATGATTCTTCCCTGAAACAGATTTAACAACAATATCATCAATATAAATCTGCATAAAAGTTGAAATAAAATCATGGAAGATAGAATTCATTGCTCTTTGATATGTTGCCCCTGTGTTTTTTAGGCCAAAAGGCATCACTACCCATTCGTAAGTGCCTAAAGCCCCAGGGAATCGAAAGGTTGTTTTCAACACATCCTCTTCAGCAATGAAGATTTGATTATACCCTGAGTATCCATCAAGCATACTCATGTATTCGAAGCCAGCGGCAGAATCAACAAGCATTTCCGCCACAGGCATTGGATATTCATCTTTGGGTGTTGCAACATTTAAATCTCTAAAATCGATACACACCCTTAAGGTACCATTTTTCTTTATAACAGGTACTATGTTTCCAATCCATTCAACATACTTGGTTGTTCAGATGAACTTGCATCTCAGCAGTCTTTCGACTTCCGTCTTGATCTTCAACAAGACCTCTGGTGCAAAACACCTTGGAGTTTGCTTGACAGGCTTTTTCCCAGGCTTTATTGGTAGTTGAAGCTCTACCACTTCTCTGTCGAGACCAAGCATTTCATCATAATCCCATACAAAGCAGTCTTTGAACTCCTTCAACAATTATATTATTTCGATCCTGAGCTATAGATCTATCTCCGTGCTAATGTATGTTGGTCTTTTCACCAAACCTTTGCCCAGGTCTATTTCTTCCAAAGGATCTTGCGCTAGCATTTTAACATTGTTCTCCAATGGATCCTTTTCAAAACCCAAAGGCTCGTTATCATAGAAGGCATCTAGCCTCTGGTTTTTCATTTCTTCCTTCTTCGCGTCATGTGGTTCTGGTTCGAAGTCTTTCCCAGGACCTGCTGGAAGAAATACTTGTCCATTGGCTTCAAGAGCCATGTACTTTACTTCATCCTCTAAGGCCTCTATCATTCTACTTTTGGCTACATATGCCGAAATATTTTGTAAAGCTTGTGATTCAGTCATCATCACCAAATTCACTTCCCCATCCCTTTGGCCGTATGTCATCAACTCCTCCATAGTCAATGTTTGATAAATCTTCTTTATCCCACTGGAAACCATGGTCGGAATTCAGGTAGAGGGAGCAAAAGGCATTTTGAGCTTGTGCCAAATCGAACTCGGGAGGATTGCATGGCCCTATGTGAGTCAAGTTTCTGTCGAAGCTATTTTTTCCAACGTTATTAACTTCACCCAAGTAATAGCTTTGGACGGCTTCAATATTCTCTACAATGCCATCAGGGCGCCAAATCGTAACCCGTTGATGCATCGAAGATGGCACTGCACCTATGCCATGTATCCACTCTCTACCTAAGAGTAGATTAAAGTTAGGCTTCGCTGAAATGACCATGAACATAGTTGGCTGAAGTATTGTTCCCACCTTGAGGTCTAATTGTATCACCCCCATTGTAGTTCCAATACCTCCCTCATAGTTCGACAGAACCATGTTATGGGGTTTGATATCTCCATCTCCTTTGCCCATTTTCCTCAGCATAGATTAGGGAATTATATTTATTGTAGCCCCACAATTAACTAGAATTTTTTTGATTGTTATTTCCCCTATCTTTGCCCTTATGAACAAGGGTTTTAGGTGATTTTCCATCGCCTCAGTAGGTGGCTTGAAGAAGGCATTTTGCTCTTCGATGCAACCATTGTTTATCACATAATAGCACACTGGCCTATGTTTGGCCATTTCCTGTTCGACTTCCCAGTCGGTCTATTCGACTTCGACTTGGCGGTCGTATTCTCTGGGTAGCACTGATACTACATTCACCATAATATCTAAAGTAGCATCAGATTCAGAATTACCTTCGTCATCTAATTCACTTTGATTTGGCCACTCCAATCTTCTGGAAATTGGTTTCCTTTCCAAAGCCTTTCTTTGTTTGCTTTTGTCCATTCTTTATGGTACGTTAGTGCTTGACTCTGGTTGAGGCTCCTCTGCAGCTTCTCTCTCGGTTTTTTGCCGTCTTTGAAATATTCTCCACTGGGAGCGAGACATGGGGTTCTTCCCCTTATAGTTGCTCGACACATGAGTCACTTTGTTTGTAGTTGTAGTTTGGAACTCCTTCCTATATGCCAAGGATGACCCTCTTGGCACATCGAATGTTCGCCATTTCTCTTCACTTGGCCTTTTCTTGTTTGTTGTTTTTAGCCAAGTGTCCACGGGGACATTTGTTGGAGGCCTGAAAGTTGATGGCCTCTTCACCTGGTTCATTGGTCCTTTCTAATATCCTCTTCTGGGATCGTATCTAACCTCAGAAACCATGTGGGGTTGGGCATTGGTGGCCCTTTTCTACTTCACTACCCTTATGCCCTGTATGTGTTCTACAGCCTTTTTATCGAAGATGGAGGTGCATCTTGGACACAACATAACTTCAGACTTCTTCTTCTGGCATCGTTGCAGAAAGTCAGTCAGATTCTCATTTTCCTTAGGAAATGTAGTTTTGTTCACTTCCTCTTGTCTAATGGCTTCTTCTGAAGCCTTTGCCTCAAATACTTCGACCATGTTGACTTTTACATTGCTCTTGGAAGCGAGATTCATCTCTTACGTTTTGGCTTCAAGGTCCTCTGTCGAACCCTTGACGGCAGCCAAATAAGAACCTACAGTAGTCCTTTTGTTTGAGTCTTCATTAACTCCTTTGCTTAGGCCTTCAGTAGCCTCTTTGTTTAGGCCTTCAGTAGCCTTTTTTCTTAGGCCTTCAGTAGCCTTTCTCACTGCTTCGGCAGTCTTTCTAGATATGTTCCCAGTGAAACTGCCAAAAATCGGCATATTGACGAAGTCTTCAGAAGATTTGACCATGTTGGTGCCTGCTGGTTCAGCATAGTGGGCATCATCTCTCAGTGGGTTTGCATCAATTTTCATTTGGGGTTCGTCAGCAAATTTGAGTCTTCCTTCTTTGATCGCTCCTTGAACGAGATCCTTGAAAAGAAAACATTGTGAAGTTTTATGGCCCAAAAAATTGTGATACTTACAAAAACCTCTTTTCTTTCTTTGTTCTAAAGGAGGCATTTTTTCCCCTGGGGGCACTATCATTTGGTCATCTTTAACTAACAAGTCAAATATCTTGTCACATTTTGTGATTTCGAAACTATATGTTTTCTTTATATCATGATCCTTTCGATCATGGCTGTCAGATTATTTTTTGTGCCATAATTATGGTGTCGAACTTGTTGTATCAGTTCGTCAGCATTTTGATTCCTATTTACCACCATTACACCTTGATCATCATCCCTAGGGATCTGTGGGGGAGGTATGGGTATTTCGACCCTAGGTTGTTTGATTTCTACTATATGGTTCCTCCTATCTAGTTGTGGATTTTGGTTAATAGTTACATCTTCTTCTAAGACTATACCTTGATTCTCTCTCATAGGTGCTCTTTGGGGTTGTCGAATAGGTTGGGGAACCCCAAAAAATTCGGTCATGCACGCCATCTGAGTTGTCATTTGTTGGTTCGACTGAGTGGTATTTTGTATTAGAGGGTTCAACACTGTACTCAGAGTTTGGGCCAACATTTGTACCATGTCATGGTTGCTTTCATCCATACGTTGCCTCAAAATCATTGTGCAAGCGTTTGAGAGGCGTGGCATTGCATGGGATGTCCCTCCTAAAAGTTGGTTCATACCCATACCAGTTCTAGATCCCTGTAATGGTGAAGACGCACTTACCAAAGGTTTTGAAAATGTAGACGCAACGTTCATAAGGCTAGCCATTTTAGTAGTTGGCATGCCATAAGGCTGGTCTCGACCCATCCAGGCTGTCGAAAATCCTTGGGGAACGTATGGTCGAGATCCTGGATTCACCCTTGGCGGGGGTGTTCCTGTTGGACCTCTAGGACCTGCATAGAAAGTATTGGTCCCATTTGGGTTGCTGTTAACGTTGTATCAAACCAACAGTTGACGAGACAATTTCATTAACGGTTGGTATTATCGTTGTTCCCGTAGTAATTGGTGGGGGTATTTCTCCATTATTTTGCTGATTAGCCATATTTCTTTCACTATTTCTCTTTCTAGTTGTACACTCGTTGGTGGTTAATTTACCACTTCTTAATAGCATGCAAAACTTCGTAAAATAAAGAAGATTATGCAATGCATTTATGTTAAGATAAACAAGCAAAAACGGAAGACAAAAATAAACAAAACAAAAAAATTAGCAACGTCCCACCAGGTGTGCCAATTTGTTCACCGTGTTTTTTGGTAAACAACAGCTGATCTTCCAAAAAGGGTAACTTTTTGGTTACTCGTAGGATCGATCAGTTTGATCCTAGGACATATGCTAATTTTTGGTGTTGTTTGGACATAAATGCTAATGTAAGTTAAGAACACGCGTTCGACTAGGAAAGAGATGAGTTTGAGTGCAAAAAGTAAATAGAAAAAGGGGTTGAGAAGGGTTTAAGTGCAGGAATCTGGGTAAAAGTTCAAGTAAAGTGAAAACAAGGTAAAAAGGCAAGAAATGTAAAGAGAGAAATAAAAGACTTTGATTATAAAATGTGGTGTTTCAAACGTATATTTTCAGTATTCTTTCTCACACAGCAGGTACTTGAATAGTGTTGAATAATTTGTATGATCAGTTGAACACACGGAAATATACATAAACTTCCTACATTTATACTAAGACTAGGTAACCGTCGAGGAGTTTCCTTGCTCTAGGATGAAGACAAGTGTCTTCTGCGTGCGCTTCGACCCATCTCTTCATGCCATGTTTCTTCCCTTAATTGCCAAGAGAACTGTTTTTCCCTCCTTTCTTTAGATTCAAAATCTTCTGCTGCAGATACAAAGTTTCCTTCTAGTTGAAGACCCTGGGAACCCTTTCATTCGAAGGATGTGAGAATCTTCTAGTTGAAGATTCATTTTAACTTAGAAATTTCTCTAAGTATTTTTCACTCTGTCGAAGTCTTTCCAACTTAGACTTGTTCAATCTATTTTTGGCCCATAAGACCAACTTGTTGTACGTGTCGAATTTAGGAGCTAACACACTTCTAGTGATTCTTCTAGTCCCCGAAATATTGTCAATATCGAGATCAGCCTCTTCATCATCTTTGTCATACAACTCTTGTTTAACACCATGGTAATGGACATCAGACCCATAATTCCATGGAATAGCCTTCTCCGAGGAATATGGGATGGGCCCAGGTTTTGCAATGATTAAGGGAATAGATTTTGGATTGGTAGTAATCCTTACAGGACCCTTGGAAGTGATCTTGAAAGGAGTACCAGATACGATAAACAAATCTCGACATAAATTTTCAGTAGGCAGGACTTTTTCAATTAAAATAACATGTTCATCCATCAGGCGTTGAATGCCTTCCTTCAGTAAACCGCAGCCATTGGGTTGAACTGCACAGCAATAAAATTCTGTAACATAACCCGGAAAAAAACAGGCTCATTACAAATTCTTCTTGACTGTTGAGAGAGGAGTAACCACATCATTTACGGAGATAACATACAAAACATCTTCAATAGAACTTATGACATTGGCATGCTTTGGCATAGGAGCAGTAATCACGTTCGGAGTCTCAGGAGGGTCGAACTCAATTTCCTTATTATCAATCATGTCTTGAATTTTGTTTTTCAGGGCCCAACAGTTGTTGGTGTCATGCCCATGATTGTTAGAATGATAGGCACATCTTGCATTTGGATTGTATTTTGGAGAGGATGTGTTGGGATTAGGAGGAGGATCCCTGAGTGTTATGAGGTCAGCCTTTAATAAATGTTGCAATTCTTGGGCCAAAGGCATATTAATCCTGGTGAATTGCCTCCTCAGAGCGTCTGACCTATGCTGGTTGCCTTGTTGTGATTGTTGAGTAGGTTCTAGATTAGAGATCAATACAGCCCCCACAGACTGATGACGATCATTTTTACTATGGTTTTTCTGGCCATAGACAGCATTAGTTTATTTTTTACCAACAAAGGGTTTCTTCACAGCATTAGAAGATGTAGCCATTGGAATCTTCCCGCTCTTGATACCATTTTCAACTTGTTCTCCAGTTAGAATTAGCTCAGTAAACCCTGGATGAAGAACTCCCAATCAGCAGATTAAAGAATGGACCCGTCAGAGTGCCCATGAACATATCTACCATTTCCCGATCATTCAAAGGAGGTTTCACCCTTCCACCTAGGTCCCTCCACTTTTGTGCATACTCCTTGAACCCTTCGTTCGAGCCCATGGACATATTTTACAATTGTACACGAGTCGGCGCTAGGTCAGCATTATATTGATACTTCTTGTAGAAAGCAGCAGCCAAGTCTTCCCATGTGTAGATGTTGGTTCCCTACAGCTGATAGAACCATTCAAGTTGATTATCGGACAAACTTTTTTGAAAGAAATGGACCCATAAGGCTTTGCTTCTCGTGAAGTTGTTTTGTGAGCTCCAACACTTTCTTCTCGTTTGCGTAGAATTGAGCTTCAGAGGTGTCTCGTTCTTCCTTGAGTTGAATCTAGAACTTCTGCAATTCTTCGAGGTTAGTAGGCATGTTCTGATGGAGGATGGTGCGAGAAATGTCTCCTTCGACAAAAGGCTCTAAGATCACCGGTAGAACAGCTGGATATGGAATCATAAGATTTTGAGCGCGAGCTTGTACCCATTTAAGATAGGGCTCCAAAGGGATAGAATTCGTATGTCCTAAATTATTGCTATCAACCTTGTTTACCATTCCTTAAGCTCGTATAAACCTTTGATGATAACCTTGAAAATCATTCTCGTAGTCGAACACAATACCCTAGATAAGTGTGTCATGAGGACCATCTCTTCGAGCATAACCAAATTGTCATAGAACCAGAAAATGGTTGTAAGTAATACCTCCCCTAATGCCAGGGAGTGGAACATTATGGAATTCCCCACAACGATCAATGATAGTAACATCTTCCAGAGATAGGGAACACCAATGGATATTTGAATGAGAAAGCGACATCATCCTTTTAGACCACCTCAAACCTTGTTCATTCTTTAATATTGATCGGGGAAGGTGCAAAATAAACCACCTAGATAGCAAAGGTATACAAAACATAAGAGTTCCTCGCTTCCTCATAGTACGAGTGTGAAGAGAATGCAGAATGTCTCCAAGCAAGGTAGGCACAGGGTTACGAGAAAGAAATATTTTGATGGTGTTCACATCTATGAGTTGGTCTGGATTAGGGAATAGAACCAACCCATAGATTAGCAAAGCCAAGATTTCTTCGAAAGATTGAAAACTCATAGCATCCAAAAACAATTGAGCCTTCTCTAACAGGAATTTAGCTAGAAAACCCTTGACTCCACTCCTTGTTTCCCAATTAGCTACAATGTCGGACCGCTTCGGATGCAGGGTTGTTGAAATTTCTTTAGGTTGTGGGTCTTTCACTAAATCGATGAAAGGTATTTGATTAAGAACAGGCACTCCCATTAATTGAGAAAACTCTTCCATTGTGGGTACCAACTGATAATCGGGAAAAGTGAAGCAGTGATGTACAGGGTCAAAGAACTGGAACAGAACACTCATCATGTCTTCTTCAAAACCCGAGGTAACCAGATTGAGTAGTCGACCATGCCTTTTGATGAATGGAGAGATTTCGGGAACCCTTGAGACCAACTCCTTAAGTTGAGAAGGTATCTTCACAAAACTGATTCGGATAGTATTTCTGCGAGCGGAAGCCATAACCTACAAAACAAGACAAAGACAAATCCCTAGGTCCTTGAAATGGTTAGTGAAAATGATATGGTATGATGTCATGATGTCATGTTTGAACAATTAATCATACACAAATAAAGCACACAAGGCCTTAGGTTTAAGCTTGCATGGAGTTTATAGGTAAGTACCCTTTTGAAGTTTTAGTTGGCTCAACCTGTCCTAAAAGAAGTAATCGGGTTCTAGGAATCTCAATATCAATGACCTTTCTTTCATGCATTGTTTCAGCACAAGCATCTAAATTGCGACCGAAATATCCCAAAAGTCCAATCTCAATGAGTGTAGCATCGAGTATCAACCAACTTCAGCTACACCAAATCCAGCTATCTCACTACTTTTTAATGGCTAAGTTGTGTTAATTAAGGTTCTACGGTTAGTTAGTGCTTATGACACCACACGGAAGCTCAGCATTCTCTTTGACTTACTCAAGGGACACTGGTACCAACCAATGTATCGCACTAATGTAGCCATTGTTTCAACCATATCGGTCTATGACGTACAGTTTACACGATCTATTGCTACTTACGTAAAATTCCCCCAGATCCTGGTATAAGATCTATACAAGAAATAAACCAAAGTATAACCCAGAATATAAAGCATACAAGGTAAACAGATAAAGAAAAAAAAGGTGATCTAGCTCTTAAGGTAACCCCACTTTAGTTTATTAAATTCCCTAGCAGAGTCTCTAGTTCTGTAATACGTTGGGAGAACTGACTTGGGTTTTGCATTTTATTGCAAATGTTGTGGATAGCAAGAGTCACCACCGACTTTTCTTTTATCCAATAAAGGAAAGGCTGAAAAGAATAGGAAAGACCTTTTGAGAATTTTCTGAGTAAGGGGGGTAGGTTATAAAAAGGGAAGGTGTTAGCACCCTTTTCATCCATATTTATCTACGGGCTCTTAATTGCTATCTCACTTTAAAAATGCTTTGTGTTTGTGTATGTTTGAAAATATTTTGAAAATGCCTAAGTATGGAAATTTTACAATAGTTCTCGTATTGTTGAGAATGTATACAAAATGTTTGTTTTGAAAATATTTGGGAAAGAAAGTGTTGTTTTGGAAAGTGTTTTGAAAATTCGAATGTAAGGAGGTTTGCTTTATAATAACCCTTATATCAGTCGTTAAGAGTGTTTATAAAACATTTTGAAAGTGGTTGTTTTGAAAGTGTGAAGTGTGGAAATTGTTTTAGTTTATGAGCAAGCGGTTAAGAGCGATCTACCTACTCGAAAAGTCTTTGTTTGTTTCCTCCTCCTTTAGATAGTGCTATCCAACCATTAGTTAGTAGGAAGCCCTATCATTGGATGTGAGGGAAGGCGTAGGTCATCGTACAATCATAGAAGGCAACTTGTAAGACACTTTAGCAATTGCCATAAGGAACTAAGATCATTTACCGAAGGCAACATCGAAGGGTCATCGAGGGACTACGATCTTATAACCGGGGGTCTTTGCTAAAACATCTCACGTTTGAGGGACATTATTGTTTTTATCTGAGGCAACAAGTGAGGGTAACCCTAGAGGTGCGTGTGTTCGGAGTTTTTTTATTTCAGTTATTTTTGTCTTGAGATTAGATTTTCTAATGTTGATTTTAACCTTGTCATACAAACTCTAATTACTAACAGTAATAAGGAAAACAGTAAATTGCAGAAATTAAATGTTCTATGCTATTACAAAGCTTTGGGAGTGGGGGTACAAGTTTATGAATGGGGGAGGAAAACAATAAACCCTAATTATCTATTACAAACTTTTGAAAGTTACATAATAGTATTAATGCAAAAAATAAAGTGTGTGAAGGTGGTGAGAAGGGGAAATATGTTTTAAGAAACTCTAAAAATATATTTGTGTTAAGAAAATAATTTATTGTTTTTGTTTTAAAAAAATATTTGAAGTGTGAAATAAAAGGTTATATCTAATTCTAATTTAATTTGCAATTTAACTATTTAAAATAAAACAAAGTGTAAATAATTTTATTTATGAAAATTAAATTAAGCAAAACCTAAAGAAATCTAAGTATTGGAAAATATTTTGGTGTTTTATTTGATAGTATAAAATAACAAAAAAAAACATAATTCTAATTATTTTACAAACTAATTAATAAAATAAAGCAAAGTGATTAAATGAAATTAATTTTTATTTTTCAAAAATTAAATTAACTAATTAAAAACCTAAATTTAATTTTTTATCATTTTTTAATGATTTTTTCTTGTTTTAAATAAAATTATTTGAAGAAAAGAAAATAGTTAATTTAAAAAATAAAATAAAAAACAAAGAATTTAATGGGCCTGAACTGTAAAAAGAAAATGTGGGGTGAAAAGTTGAAAAATTAAAAGGCCCAAGTCAGGGAGGCCCAGGTGCCTGTTTGAGACTCCATGTGGGCAGCTCAATAGAGTGCATCATGGCCATACGTCTTGGGGCGTTGGATCTGATTGCATGATGATCCGACTGTCCAGTCATGAGGTATACCATGCGTGCTATTGTGTTGTTTGCACTGGATCTGTGATAAATAAACATGGAAAAGAAAAATGTCCCTCGCTTGGCTCGAACCCGTGACCAAGCATAAGTATGACTTAAATACGTGCGCGCTGCCACTGGGGTGGATGTTACATCCGGTTGTAAAATAACAATCAATGAATATAAAATGAAGAAGTTTTCAAAAGTGGACTTCATCTGCTTCCTTGCACGCATTTACAACAACAACAACAATTTTAAATTTTGTGAAATCTTCATTTCTCAACCAAATTGGAAAATGTAAACATCAAAGTTGTTCCAAGTTTCACCATGAATTCAACCATGCCATTAACTTAAGCTAAAACTCAAAGATTAAAGTGAATTTTTGTTGGTACCAAACTGAACCCTAATTTTTCAGAAACTTCAATTCTGAAATTCTCATGACACAATCAACATAAATGAAAACTAAGGACATGGTTAGTTTTATGGCATTGATATCTACATTTTTGCTTTAGAAAATAAATGCAAATGATGCTTGTACAGAGATTTCAAAGTTTATAAAACTTACCTCTGAAGTGAGAATCGAGTTTGGAGTTAGAGCACTTCTCGAGGTGTTAGGATGATCTAGATAGCTTCACTGAACTCCCAGGAAGCTTTTGTAATGCCTACCTTGGATTGAGAGTGCCTCAATTCTTTTGGACAAGTCAAGTTGTAGTGGTGCAAAGTGAGGTTTGGACAATGATGGTGGAGGTGTTACAGTGATGAAACATGGGTATGGATGGCTTATATATGATGTATAGGTGGTGTTTGAATGATAAAAAAGGAAAATGCACGAGTGGATTTGAAGGTGTTTGAAGCCTTAAATATGTAACAATGGAGTTTTCTTCATGATTCTGAGTTTGAGAGTGTTTTAGGGCTTATGAATTCATATGTTAGCTTGCAAATAACCTCTCTATTTATAGAGAAAAGGTTTGGAAGACTCAAGTAACCAGAATTGAAAGATGACAAGTTATGGTTTGAAAAAAGTGAAAAATCAAGTTGGATGAGTTTCTATGGTTCCAATGTTAAAGTACAAGCATGATTTGTAATTTAGGTTGCTTATGATGTTAGAGACTTCTTGTACTCAGATGCAACAAGTTGGGAGCTCGAGAAGTTGACTTTGTGATTAAAGCTTGCTTTACAAGAATGGAAATGTAACCTTTCTCCCTTAAATGGAAAAATGGATTGGATAAAGCTTTAATCACTTGGATCATGGCTCAAAAGTATGTGTAATCTTCTGATTATGGATAGATTTGGAAGTTAGAGGCCTGAAAAATGGGATTATGCAGCATGGCTTGAAGACTGGTTTATGAATTTGTCACAAAAATGACCTATAATGCAACCTTAGATACCCAACTTCATCTCTTTGAAACTTCTAGCTAAAGCATGATAAAGTTGTGTTCATGGACATTTTGGAAAGCTTGAAACATTGTCTACAACTTTCATGTTGTGAGTTTTGGTTAAATCAATTTGGATCTTGATGAAAAATGGCCATGAAGTTGGGACAAAAAACTGATCAAAACTTGTAAAAAAAATTCTAAGTGTTGGATAAAAAACATCATAACTTCATGAGCTTATATCTCTTAAATTAAGTACTTTTTGAGGATCATCCGACATTAACAAAGTTGTAGAATTCATCAATCCCTACAACTTTCATGGTGAAAGTTTTTCTTGAATCAACTTGCCTCTTGAGGAAACTTGCTTGTGAAGTTAAGGTTTTTGTTAAGAGCAAAACCACTTAGAATTTTTCTAAGTGTTAGAAAAATTTTCAAATTTGAATTTTGTTGACTTTTTTATTTCTTGATGAGCAAGTTTGATAGTTTTGAATATCTTGATGATTCCTGAATTTTGAATTCCAATGTTGACCAAAAAGTTAAAGTTTGACTTTTAGTGACTGTTGACTTTTCATCAGTTGATCCAATTTTCAACAAATAATCACTTGTATCTTTTGAAATGTCTTGAGCCATGTAATTAGGTAAAGATTTTTTATTTGAGTTCTTAAGGTCACGCTTCAAGCCATTAGGTCATGCATTAGGTCAACAGTCAATGATCAGTCATCCTCGGTCAAAACCCTAATTTTGGCAATTTTTAACCTTTGATGATTTGAGGACTTTCCTTGAGGAATCATGATCAACCCTTGAACAAATAATGAATATCACTTCAAAATGTTGATGTTGACGAAAAATCTTGAAGTTTGACTGTATGTTGACCATAGTTTACTTTTTGTCCAATATCGTTGATTTTCAATCATCTGAGCAATTGATTGAGCAAACTTATGATGCAAGGCTTGAAACTTGACATAAGCATTATTGAGGACCTGTGATGAACCATGAAAGTAAATTGAGACCCTTGCAAACCAATCTTCCTTGATAAGCACTGTGATGCGGTGGGAGAACTGACTTGAGGGTTTTTCGTTTTATCGCAAATATTGCGGTTAGCAAGAGTCGCCACCGACTTTTCTTTTAACCAAAAGGAAAGGTGAAAAAGCACAGGAAAGACCTTTGAGATTGTTTCTTGAGTTCAGGGGGTAGATTATGAAAAGGGAAGGTATTAGCACCCTTTTCATCCATGGTTTTCCATGGGCTCTTAGTTACTTGCTTTAGATCACTTGCTTTGGTTTGTTTGAAATGGTGTTTGATGTGGTTTTGAAAGTATTTTGTAAAAGAGGCCACTTAATTAGGCAATCTTTGTAATGATTCCCGTTCGTAAGAATGTATACAAAGATGTTTGTCTTTTTGAAAATGTTTTCAATATTTGTAAGATGTTTTTGAAATGTGTGTATTTGTTTTGAAAATAGCAAGGATTGTTTGTTTGAAATGGAGCAAGTAACTTGGAAGCTATCTACCTACTCAAATGTCTTTTTCATGCATTTTCTATTCCTTTGACATTGTTGACTTACCATTGATTTGGTAAGCAACCCTATCTTTGGATGTAAATGGGACGGGCGTGGGTCATCGTATAACCATGATTAGCAATGTTTGCAAAGTATCTTAGCATTTTTGAGGGACCAAGATCATTTTGTAAGGCAACTTTTGAATAGCGTCATCGAGGGACTATGATCTTAAATTTGTTTTGTTTTGCCAAGATACTTCGCATGTGTAATATGGTCATTTTATTTTGGGCAACCAAGTAGGAGAACCCCTAAGGGTGCTTGTGTGCAAAGTATATCATTTTCATGCTTTTGATCTTGCATTTAGGGTTTTCTATTTGTTTTGTTTCGTTCTTGTCATACAAACCCTAATTACTAATCATGGCATATGAAAGAAATAAATTGTGTAATGTAAATATACTAAGCTATTACAACAATTTTATGGGAGGGGGGAATACAAGTTTGAATGGGGATTTGCACAAATATAAAACTAAATACATTATTACAACCAAATCGAATTTGCACGAATTAAAATAAATATAATACAATATTTAAAATGTAATGCAATGTAATGTACATGTAAAGAGATTTTTGATGTCTTATTTTTGTGTAAAAGAATATTTAATTTAAACCTAAAAAATATAAGGAAAAATATTTAATTCTTTTGAAAGGGATTAAACCCTAATTTTTATTTATGAGAAAATAATGTTTCTATATTATTATTTTGTGCTTTTTTTTTGTATGAAAATAATAAATAATATTATATATAAATATTAAAAATAAATATATGCAAATAAATAGGTATTTGTAAGTATGAAATGTAAAATAAAAATATTAAGTATATTTAATTATATTAATAAGTTTATTAAGAAAATAAATTATATTTTATCAAAATAAACTATATTTTTCATGTGAGAAATAATAAAAATAAAAAAAAAAGTCTAAAAATAAAATAAATTATTTTTTAGGATTTTTTATCATTAAAGAAAATAATTAAAAGTATTAAATATAAAAATGAAAAAAAGAAAATATGAAAAGAGTTAACAGGGGGTGAGATAGCAATTCAATAGTGATGATGCTAGCAAAAACAAAAAGCCCAAACAGACTCATCCCTGTCCTGTCTTCCTCTTCCTCACGCCATGGCCAGTTCAACCTGTAACTTCCTCATGCTAGCATAAAAATGAAAACTCATAACATGAAAAATGTAGCATTTGAACTCACGATTCCAACCATATAAATTATGTAATCTAACTATCAAAGATCAAAGAGAATTTTGAAATCCCTAAATCCTAACCTAAAATTTTCAGAGATTTCAAACTCTAAATTCTCTTAGCACAAGTAATATAAATGCAAGATAATGATATGTATAGCTTCGTTAGGATGAGAACTACATTTTTTATTCACAGATCGTGGCTTGAGGTTGCTTGTACAAGGAGATAGAGTTTGAAAAATTACCTCCTTCAGCTGGAATCGTGTATGGAAATGTAGTGACTTTAATGGAGGCCTGATGATTGCTTGAGCTTCCCTGAATCTATTCCAACCCCTACCTTGCTCTGAAAGTGGCTAGAACTCCCTGACCAAGTCCAACTGCAAACTCTAAAGTTAACAATGGAAAATGGTGAAACAGAGGTTACATAACATGGATGATGGTTTGGATGAGTTTGATATCTAATATGTAAGATGTTTGAATGGTCTAAACACAAAACGCACGAGCCAAATGGATGTTGGATGTGTATATGCAGAAATTGTATGTTTGGGCAGTTTTTTGGTGTTTTTCTTGCTCTAAGTGTTTCATGCCTTTGCTTGGTGTTCTCTGTGTTGTATATCCTTTGCATATTAGTATATAAATGGTTTTAAGTCAACTCTCTATCAGCTGTACAAGCCCTAGCCTTTTTGCAACTTTTCTTGTACTTGAAGCAAAGTGACAAGACAAAACTCTCATGCTTGTACCATCTTGCTTAGGGTTGGTATTTCTTCCCTACAAGTTGCCTTTGGTCTGTGGTACTTTCTTGTATCAAGGGGACAGGTCCAATACTCAAGATCACAAAGTTTTCAAAAGTTGCTCTTTATGAAAATGGCAATGGAACCTTTTGGCCAAAAATGGAATTACAAGTTGTGTAAAAGTTCAAAAGCATGGATAGAGGCTTTGTCAACTGAGTAAGCATTTAATTAAGGAGTTTATAGAAAGTTTAGGACCTGTAAAGCATGAAATAGCCAGCATAGGATTGATTTGCAACTTGGTTCTTCATGAAAATGGCTTGAATAAAAAGTGAGAAAATGCTAATTTCCTCTCTTCGATTCTCCCTACTCAAAAATGATCTTGGAGAGTTATTGGAAATTTTGGAAAGCTTGCAATATGCTCTATAATCCATCTTTGAAATTCATTTTGATATACCTCTTGGAACTAGATGAAAACTTGCCATTAAGTTGGGTCCAAAACCTGCCTAAATTAGGGCAAAATTTCACTAAGTTAAGAAGTTCATGACCATGTACTCACAAATTTATATCTTGAGATCCAAGCACATTTAGGGAAAATTTTGTGAAGAAAAGTTGTAGATTTCATGGAGGTCTACAACTTTCATGTTGGGAATTTTCTTTGAATCAAAATGCATCATGGTGAAAAAGTGGTGTAAAGTTGAGGAAAAAAAAGAAAAGTTGTATACTTAGAAAAATTCTAAGTTATGAAAATTTTCAAATTAAAACCCTAGATTTCAAATTTGGTTTTCTTGGTGAACAAGTTTCATATTTTGACATATCTTGATGGATTATGACTCTTGGTACTTGATTTTGACCAAAAAGCCAAAGTTTGACTTTTCAGTATACAATTGACTTTTGATCAGTTGACTGCAAATTTCATTTGTCAATCCAATGAACTTGAGATGTTTTGAACCATGTAATTGAGTCAAGATGATGCCATTGAATCCTTGAAATGATGCTTGAACTCAATTGGTCATTTGCTAGGTTAAAAATCAGAAATTTCCCTTCCTCAGTCAAAACCCTAATTTTGACCATTTTGCCCTTTTGATGATTTGATCAAATTTCTTGAAGAATTGTGATCCAAACTTGATCAAATGATACATGTGAGTTTAAAATGTTTATGTGGATCAAAAATTATGAATTTTGATTGTAAATTGGCCATGGTTGACTTTTTCCCCAATACAGTTGGTTTTTAGGTCAACTGCCCAATTGACTGATCAAAAATGTGGTTCAAGGCTTGAAACTTGTAATGAGTGATCTTAGGGATCCCTAATGATTTTTGAAAGTCATATGAAGCAATGATAGTCTAAAAATCCTTGTGAAAACTCAAACCCTAATTTTGGATTATCAGTGCAAGATGAGATGTCCTGAGCTGAGCAAACCCTGATCTTGTCTTGAGTCAAAGAAGTCTTGTGAGAAAAAAACTTGATAAATGAGAGGAAAATTTTTGGGTACAACAGCTTCCCTTGTTCAATCTTCTTGAACCTGAAGAGTTGGATTGGCGAGTTTTGTCGTTCGTGACTCGAAGGTAAAAGATGATTGGACACTAGAGTGCCCATAAATTTGCACTCGACAAAGTGTAGTTGAGGGAATGGGCTTAAAGAAGCCATTTGGAGAAGTGATAGAATATTGTTGGAGATGGGATTGTAGATTCCATCCAAGAATGTTTGTTGAATTGTAAGTTGTAAGTTGGAAGAATAAGTATCAGAATGGTGTCCGCGTCTGGAACGTATCTGAGCTGTATCTGAACTTGAAATCTGAATAAGTATCAGAATGGCATCCGTGTCTGGAGCGTATCTTGAACTTTGGAAATGTGAATGAGTATCAGAATGGAAACCGTGTCTGGAGTGTATCTTGAACTTTATCTGAAAGATGGATCTAAATGAGTAACAGAATGGCAACCGTGTCTGAAGTGTATATGTACCGTATCGTGAATGCTGAATCTGAATGAGTAACAAAATGGAAACCGTGTCTGGAGCATATTCGTACTGTATTTGAAAGTTGAAATCTGAATGAGTAACAGAATGGCAACCGTGTTTGGAGCGTATCTGTACTGTATCGTGGATGCTGAATCTGAATGAGTAACAGAATGGAAACCGTGTCTGGAGCGTATATGTACCGTATCTTGAATGTTGAATCTGAATGAGTAATAGAATGGAAACTGTGTCTGGAGCGTATTTGGACTGTATCATGAACTTGAAATCTGAATGAGTATCAGAATGGCATCTGGGTCTGGAGCGTATCTGAACTGTATCTGATGTCTGGATCTGAATAAGTAACAGAATGGCAACCCTGTCTGGAGCATATCTGGACTTTGGAAATCTGAATGAGTATCAGAATGGCATCCGGGTTTGGAGAGTATCTAAATTGTATCATGATTGCACATTATTTAACAGTAGCTGTTAATCTTATCCTGACAAAGGGTAAAATGTTAGCGGGAACACAAAATTATGTTGCATGAAATGTATGATGCAATACATGTGTTTTATCAATGTTTATGATATGTGGATGTAATGTATGCGCATGTAAGCGGACTTGTTGTATTGTTGTTTGACTGAGGAAAATAAATCTTTGACTGCTGCTGAGGGCATGTTGATTCTTCATGTCTTGAAGTTGGAGTAATTAACAAAAATTCTTGTTGCAAGCAATGCCATATACTGCTTGAGTAATCTGCTTAGGGAATCCAGAGAATTTTGATGACTTCTACTGGGGTTTTAACAATGGGAATCTTCGTTCCATCGGAGAGTGATGAAAGCTCTGTGGGGAGAAAGCTTATTCCTGTTTTGAGAAAAACTTCAAGAGTTTCGGTCATCTGCCACTCTACCGGGGAGTTATCCTAGGTTAGGGAGAAACAGAGGTTAACCGTTATCCGGTTGATTTTCAGTCTTCAAGACAATTTGCTGGGGAATTTGGAGAAACAGGATGGTTTCCATTGTGGATTAATAGTTTGAAGTTTCAGTTCCGTTGGGGATCTTAATGACATACTGTAGGGATTGCTCGTGGAATAGCCTAAAGACGTTTTCCTATTCTTTCAACCTGTCAGTAATTGTTCTTTTTTCATTTTGTTTTTTTTATAAACAGTAATTATGTTCAAATGCATACGTTCATTAATGAATCATTGGACGTTTTTGCAAATAAAACATAAATATAAAGAAAAAGACAAATAGTTTTCTGTACTTTAAAGAGATATCTTTGTATTTACTTTGAGTAAATATTTTGTACAAAAGAGACAGACATCCTAGTAAGAGGATGGTGTCATGAAAATAAGAAAAATTTATACAAAGAAAGATAGCTATATGTGATAATCCCATGGGGTTCCCATTCTGCTATAGCCTCCGTATCTCCGAATATCTTGTCCATTCGTTGCTTCGTTCAAAGATGATTGAATTGATCAGAAGCTCAGAGTTTGTCAGTGAAGAGATTGTCCTCAAAGTGATCCGACGAGACATAGTCATACGCTTTAATTCCCTAACTTTTTCCTGGACCGCCATTTCGAGTTTTCAGTCCACCGGGAAACCCTTTTTTTTGCCCAAGTCGCCCTTTCGGGTTTTCAACTTGCCGGGTGTACAGATTTTTTTATTTTATCCCTAATATTTTCCCGAACCTTTTGGTTCTCCGGGATGCCCCTTTTTGCCTAGGTGTGTCAACCTAGCGGGTCTCTTATGCGTAGTATCTTTTGACTATGTCAGCATTCGCAGGGTGTGGAAAATCGTCGTCGTCCATGGTGGTTAAGATCATTGCCCTACTGGAGAAGATGTTCTTGATTACAAATGGTCCTTCATAGGTAGGAGTCCATTTGCCCCTGGGATCACTTTGTGGCAAGATAATGCGTTTGATCACTAGATCTCCAACTTGATATACTTGGCGCCTGACTTTCTTGTTGAAAGCCTTGATCATCCATTTTTTATACATCTGACCATGGAAAACAGTAGTAAGTCTCTTTTCATCAATTAAATTCAGTTGATCAAGCCAAGTCTGGATCCAATCGTCCTCACTTAAACCTGCATCCTTCATAATTCTCAAGGAGGGAATTTGAACCTCGATAGGCAAGACAACCTCCATGCCATAAACCAAAGAATAGGGTGTTTCCCCAGTTGATGTGCGAGTCGTGGTACGGTACCCGTGGAGAGCAAACGGTAGCATTTCATGCTAGTCCTTGTAGGTGACTGTCATTTTCTGTATGATCTTTTTAATGTTTTTATTAGCAGCTTCGACTGCACCATTCATCTTTGGCTGATAGGGGGATGAATTGTGATGTTGAATCTTGAACTGCTCGCACAAGGCGGTGATCATAGTATTGTTAAGGTTCGTACCGTTATCAGTGATGATCCTTTCTAGGATACCATACCGGCAAATAAGATTCTGCTTGATGAAGCGGGCAACAACATTCTTGGTAACGGATGCGAAGGAAGCTGCTTCGACCCACTTTGTGAAATAGTCAATGGCCACTAGAATGAAGCGGTGTCCATTGGACGATGTAGGCTTGATCTCCCCAATCATATCGATTCCCCACATAACAAAGGGCCAAGGAGTTGTTAAGACATTTAGAGGAACCGGAGGCATGTGCACCTTGTCTGCATAGATTTGACACTTATGACAGGTCCGGGAGTGTTGATAGCAGTCTGCTTCCATGATAGACCAATAATAGCCTGCCCGTAGGATTTTCTTCGCCATCGTATGCCCACTAGAGTGAGTGCCAAAGGTACCGTCATGTAATTCAGCCATGATCTTTTCAGCCTCAACCTTATCCACACAACGGAGCAGAATAGAGTCATGATTATGTTTATACAGGATGCCATTACTTAGGAAGAACTTAGAGGAGAATCTCCTTAGGAAACTTTTATCATTGATTGAAGCTCCTTTTGGATATTCTTGATCCTCGAGATACCTTTTGACTTCATGAAACCAAGGCTGGTCCACTACTTCTTCAGTATAAATCTCGTGACAGTGTGCTGGTTCGTCCATCCGTTCAACGGTGATCTGGGGAGCCTCCTTATCCCAATTAAGTTTAAACATAGATGACATTGTGGCTAGAGCATCTGCTAGCTGATTTTCTTCTCGCGGGAAATGCTCGAAGGTAATTTTCTCGAAATGTGGTAACAATGTCAAAACATGTTCTTTGTAAGGGATAAGGTTTGGATGCTTAGTGTCCCATTCTCCTTTGATCTGACTGATGACCAAAGCTAAATCTCCAAATACAACTAAAGATTTGATTCTCAGGTCTATGGCAGCCTTGAGACCAAAGATGCATGCTTCGTATTCTGCCATGTTGTTCGTACAATTGAAGCAAAGTCTGGCAGTAAAGGGAGTATGGCACCCTTCCAGAGATATGAGTACAGCGCTGATACCATTACCAAGTGCATTGGACGCCCCATCAAAGAACACGGTCCATCGGGATCCTTGTTCAGGTCCGTCATATGGTCTGATCTCTTCACATTTGTCTAATGTCATGATGTCTTTGTCCGGGAATTCAAACTTCATTCATTGATAATCTTCTACAGCTTAATGAGCAAGATGATCAGCTAGCACACTTCCTTTTATAGCTTTTTGGGTAGTGTACTTTATATCATATTCTGTTAGGATCATCTGCCATCTAGCTATCCTCCCAGACAGAGTAGGCTTCTCAAAGATGTACTTTATCAGATCCATCTTAGATATCAGTAAAGTGGTATGAGTCAACATATACTGTCTTAGCCGGTGAGCAGCCCATACCAGAGCGCAGCAAGTTTTCTCGAGTAGTGAATATCTGGTTTCACAGTCGGTAAACTTTTTGCTCAGGTAGTAAATAGCGTGCTCTTTTCGGCCAGACTCGTCATGCTGCCCCAATACACACCCCATTGAGTTCTCTAAAACGGTCAGATACATGATCAGCGGTCTTCCCTTGACTGGTGGCATCAAGAAAGGAGGTTCTTGTAAATACTCTTTGATGTTGTCAAAAGAAATCTGACATTTATCATTCCATCTGACTACTTGATCTTTTTTCAACAGTTTGAAGATTGGTTCACAAGTAGATGTTAGGTGAGAAATGAATCTGGAAATATAGTTTAGGTGTCCCAAGAATCCTCTGACTCCCTTCTCACTACGAGGAGCAGGCATTTCTTGTATCGCTTTGACCTTGGCAGGATCAACCTCGATGCCTTTGTTGCTGACAATGAAACCTAAGAGTTTACCGGACCGGACTCCGAATGTGCACTTGTTTGGATTCAATCTTAACTTGTACTCTTTCAACCTTACAAACAACTTTTGCAAGTGATCAAGGTGTTCCTCTTCAGTTTGTGATCGGGCTATCATGTCATCTACGTAGACCTCTATCTCATGATGTATCATATCATGGAACAAAGCTACCATGGCGCGTTGATAGGTTTCCCCGGCATTCTTCAGTACGAATGGTATCACTTTGTAGCAGAAAGTTCCCCACTGTGTGACAAATGTAGTTTTGTCCATGTCCTCAGGTGCCATTTTGATCTGGTTATAACCTAAGAATCCATCCATGAAGGAAAACACCTTGTGTTGGGCCGTATTATCAACCAGGATGTCGATGTGTGGAAGTGGAAAATCATCTTTAGGGCTGGCCCTATTTAAATCTCTATAATCCACACACATTCTTACTTTTCCGTCCTTTTTAGGCACGGGAACAATGCTGGCAACCCATTGAGGATAGGAAGTAACAGCCAGAAATCCAGCATTAAACTGTTTCATGACTTCCGCTTTGATCTTCTCTGACATGTCAGGTCTCATGCGGCGAACTTTTTGTTTCACTGGTGGACAGTCTTCTCTTGTGGGTAGACGATGTACCATGATTTCTGTATCAAGTCCTAGCATGTCTTTGTATGACTAGGCAAAGATCTCCACATAATCATGCAATAGCTGAATTAGACGTTCCTTGACACTCGGCTCTAGGTTGGCACCCACTTTGATTTCCTTTTTATCTTCCTCGGTACCCAAACTGATTGTATCCAACAGCTCCTCATGAGGCTGAATAGCTCTTTCCTCTTATTGTAGTAGTCTGGCCAATTCCCCTGGCACCTCACAATCTTCCTCACCTTCATATTCAGCTTGGTAGATGAGATCTTCAGAGTCACTGAAGGCTATAGCAGTATCGTTACCCATGGGATCCGGAATGGAGGGGTACCTGCATTTGTGAGTGTGGGTGTGTGTAAGGGTATAGCCACCTTTAAACAACAAAATGTAAAAGAAATACAATGAGCACAAAAGGTTTGTATGTGAAAAAGCGTCCATGATTCATTGAATGTCATATGAAGATGAAATAAAAACCCTTACAAATGGACCATTGCGCCTCGGGTAAGACACAAGGTTTTTAAAGTGCGAATTGTTTGTGAATATTACAAGTTCAACAGAAATGTAAAAGATAAATTACTGAGAGATGAAAGTTATTGGGACAAAGTCCCTGGCTTCCCAGTTGTGAAGTCTTTCGTTGACAGTATGAAGTATCCAATCTTCCAAGCTGCCATCTTCTTCAACATCTTCCACTGTGTTGACCTCTCTGTTACTAATCTTCAAAGGTGGCCCTCCAGCACAGGCACGACGCACAGTCTTTTGAGCACTTGAAGTAAACCCCAAGCCAAACTTGTCTGATTTATACGGGATGTCTGGAAGCTGCCCCCAGATGGTGCATCCACCCTCTTCGACTACTGCCTTTGCGTCCTTTAGAAATGACATCCGAAGCGGAGGTCTTGTGATCTTAGGAATTGAGGATACCGCCTTGGTCGCCGCTACTTCTTGAGAGACTTCTTCAAAATGTTGGAAAGGGGTTTCAATGAACTCGCCATCCAACTCCACATATCGGAAGGAATTTAGATGACTAATCATGTACTCCTCTTCTCCATGGACAGTTATGATCTTTCCTTGGACCGGGTACTTCAGCATCTGGTTTAGCATGGAAGTGACAGCACCAGCATTATGAATCCAGGGGCGTCCTAACATACAGGAATAAGAAGGACGGATGTCCATCACATAGAAGGTTGAATTGAAAATATGGGTTCCCACCTTTATCGGGATGTCCACCTCCCCATGGACCATCCTCTTCGAGCCATCAAATGCTCTCACAATTATGTTACTGGGTTTCAACGTCAGCCCTTCGCAATCCAATCTGTCAAGGGCTTTCTTCGGTAGGACATTTAAAGATGATCCTGTGTCCACCAAGACATGGGCTAGGGTTGTTCCTCTACACTCCACAGAGACATGTAATGCCTCGTTGTGTTTTCTCCCTTTGGGTGTCAAGTCAGCATCAGAGAAGCCTAGGCCATTATCAGCTGTCAAACTGGCCACACAATCTTGGAATTGGTCAGCAGACGTCTCTTATGGAACATGAGTTGTCTTCAGAAATTTTACCAAAGCTTTCGCATGTGCCTCAGAGCACAGCAGCAAGGCTAGCATGGAGATCTTAGGGGGAGTTTGCCCCAACTGTTCAACCACGTCATAGTCACTCTTCTTTATTATCCTTAGGATCTCTTCCATCTCCTTCTTGGATGTTTCGGGAATAGCTAGTGATTGAGCCTTCGTCCGGAAAGGCTCTTTTTGAATGCTTTTTCCTTGATTTTCAATAGTAGAAGTATTGGTAGGGATAACAATAGGGGTTGCGTTGTCTTTGTCAGTAGGTACACTTGCAGGTATGATCACTGGTACAGAGGTAATCTTCGGAACGGCCACGGGTCCAAAAACTGCCTTTGGGGGGGAAATCTCTGGAGAGAAGATTCTACCGCTACGGGTAATCTGTCTAGTTCCGGCAATATTGCTAATGTCAGAACTTTCTTCTTCGGAGCTTTCTTCTTCGGTGGTCAACCCATCTTGTTTAACACCATGGTAGTAGATTTCTCCACCTTAATTCCATGGTACTGTTTTATCTGATTCGTATGGGACTGGCCTGGGCATTGTAATTATGAGTCGAGTCGTCTTTGGAGCTGATGTAATCCTAACGGGCATTTTGGGGACCCTGGAAGGATTGGTATAGATGGTTATGATTGAAACTTCTTTAATTGGAACGGGTGAAACATGAGCATTCTCAAACAGAATTTCTTGGTTGTCAATTAGTCGTTGGATACCTGTCTTCAACAGAGGGCAATCAAATGATGAGGATAAGAAAATATGGCAGTCTTTGTCACAACCTGGGAATATACCAGCTTTCAACAACTTCAACTTGATGATCGAGAGCGGGGTCAAGAGTTTATCTACTGTAGAAAAAAACAAATCTTCCTCAATAGCATTGGCGTTGTGACCATGTCTAGGCATGGGAGCGGAAATGACATTTGGTTTCTCTGGAGCCTCAAACTCAATCTCCTTTGCATCTATGAGGTCTTGAATCTTGTTTTTCAAAGCCCAACAGTTATTGGTGTCGTGGCCTGGACTCTCGGAATGGTATGCGCATCTGGAATTCGGGTGATAATTGGGGGATGTCATGTTGGGATTCTTTGGAGCTTCTTTTAAGGTCGCCAGATTAGATTTCAGCATATGTGGTAAAATCTGGGCTAGAGTCATATTAAGCCTGGTGAATTGTCGGATTGGCCTCTCCACCCTTGGTTGGTTACTCCTTGGTTGATCAGATGTAGGTTTTGTGATCATAACGACTCCTACCATTGGTCGGCGCTCAGCTCTCCCTTGGTTTCTTTGTGGATACACAGCATATATCTCCTTCTTCCCAGTGAAGGGTTTTTTCACGGCTGTAGAGGCAGACAAATCTTTCTGAATCTTCCCACTTCTTATACCAGCTTCCACCCTTTCTCCAGTTAATATTAGCTCAGTAAACCCAGCAGATGAACTCCCAATCAGATGGTTGAAGAAAGGGCCTGATAGAGTTCCCAAGAACATGTCCACCAACTCCCTTTCAGCCAGAGGGGGTTGCACTCTTCCGGCTAGATCTCTGCACTTTTGTGCGTAATACTTAAAACCTTCATTCGAAACCATAGCCATACTCTAAAGTTGAGTACGGGTAGGCGCCAAATCCGTATTGTACTGGTATTGTTTATAGAAAGCTACAGCCATGTCTTCCCAATTGTGGACGTCGGCCCTTTCCAATTGGTAAAACCAATCGAGTTGCATTCCTGATAAACTATCTTGGAAAAAGTGGACCCACAAGTCTTTGTCGGCAGAGTGCGGCTGAATCTTCCTGACATAGGATCGGAGGTGCATTTTAGGACAAGACACCCCATCATATTTCGCAAATAATGGCACTTTAAACTTTGGTGGGATCACAATTCCTGACACTAACCCCAATTCTTCAAAATCTAGACTCGATACCCTCTGTATTTCCATGGCGGTTAAACGCTCTTCCAGGTGTCTGTACTTATCGTCAGCCGGAGGGTACTGTTCTTCAGAGTAGTCCTCCTCTTCCTCTTCTTCTTCAGAGTCTGATGGAACTTCCGTTTCTTTTCCTTTTCTTTCCCCTTCATCAGATGTTGCTGGAAAATCTAAGGTCCTTCTAGCTTGTCCCTGAAACCTTCTGCCCATGATTACCACACCAGCTGGTTTCTTCTCTTTCTTCTTTTTCCCTTTCTCTTTCTCTTTTGCTAGCAGAGTCTTCAGCTCCTCTTGCCCTTTGGCTAAGGTCATGAGTAACTGTTGAAATTGTGTGTTTTGAGCTTGAAGGTCTTTGACCGTCTGTTCGAGATCCATCTTACTGAAATAAACTGTAGAGAGATGAGGAAACTGGTTGCAACAGACCTTCTTATGTCATGATGAATGATATGTATACATGCAATGTTTTCAAGGATTTAAAAATTCAAATTTGTTTTAAACAAAAAGAAACATACGTTATATTAATAGGATAGAATTTGAGTACATCAATGCCCCTTGGGCAAAATAATACAAAATTCTAAGATAAAAAGACATTGCGCATCCTCTTTGGTGCAATGTAGGTATTTAGGGTCTGCTCCTCATGAAGTAGTCGAGTGAGTTCCAAAACCTTCTTCTCGCTTGCGTAGAATTGGGCTTCGAAAGTATCGCGCTCTCCTTTGAGCTGTATCAAATCCCTTTGTAGGTCTTTGAGTGATGTAGTCATGTCAGGATGTAGGATAGTGTATGGAACTTCTCCCTCCTTAACAGGCTCAATAATCACTGAGAGAATGGAAGGATAAGGCATCATAAGACTTTGAGCGTAGTTTCGTACCCACTTGAGGTAAGGCTCAAGAGGGATGGAATTCTTGTGTCCCAAAGTCTTTCTATCTACCTTGTTTATCATCCTCCAAGCTCGGATGAATCTCTGGCGAAGACCTTGATCGTCATTGTCGTAGTCGAAAACCAAACCTTGAATCAGCATATCATGTGGGCCATCCCTTAGGGCATAACCAAACTGTCTTAGAGACAAACATGGGTTGTAGGTGATGCCTCCCCTAATGCCAAGTAGAGAGACATTAGGGAATTCCCCACAACGGTCAACAATGATAACATTCTCTTTGGATCGATAGCACCAATGAATATTTGAATGTTTAAGCGTCATTAACCTTTGTGACCACCTCAAACCTTGCTCATTCTTTAAGACTGATTGGGGAAGATGAAAAATAAACCATCTTGCCAGGAGAGGAGTGCAACGCATAAGAACACCTCGTTTCCTCATTGTACGAGTGTGAAAAGAGTGTAAGATATCCCCAAGCAATGTAGGCACCGGGTTGCGTGACATAAAGATTTTGACAGCGCTCACATCTATGAGTTGGTCAGGATTGGGGAACAGGACCATCCCATAGATGAGAAGAGCTACAATCTCCTTAAAATCTTGCAAGTCTAAGGAATTCCAACAGCTTTGGGCTTTCTCAAATAGAAACTTTGCCAAGAAGCCTTTGACACCACTTCTAGTTTCCCAATGAGTTGTGACATCATATGAGTGCAAGTGCAGGGCTTGAGAAATCTCTTCTGGCTTTGGATCTCTTTCCGTACCGTTGAAAGGTAGTTGATTTAGAATGGGAATCCTCAAGAGTTGAGAGAATTCTTCCAAAGTGGGCACAAGTTGATAGTCAGGAAATGTGAAGCAATGATGTAAAGGGTCAAAGAACTAGAAGAGAACCTTCATCATATCCTCCTCTGTGTTGGAGGTGACCAAGTTGAGTAGACGACCATGTCTCTCGGTGAATGGAGAGTTCTCAGGGATCCTTAAAGCTAGCTCCTTGAGTTGTGGAGGAATTCTTACAAGGTTGATTTGGATAGTTTTCCTGCGAAGTGAATCCATATCCTACAAAACAAGAACAAAGATGAATCTCTCAAAATACTTGAAATGGTTAGTGGATGCATATGATGTTCATGATGTCCATGATGTTATGCACAAGTATGCATATACAAACAAATCAAGCAAGTTCTTAGTTTAGGCTTTCATGGGGTTTCATAGGTAAGTACCCTCTTGAAGTTTAGTTGGCTCAACCTGTCCTAAAAATAGTAAACGGGTTCTAAGGAGCTCAATATCGCTAGATTGTTTCCTTGGTCATTGTTTCAGCTCAAGCCTCTTTAATGGCGACCGAAATATCCCAAGAAACCAAACCTCAATGAGTTTAGTATCGAGTATCTACCAACTTCGGACTGCACCAAAGCCAGTCATCTCACTACATCCTAAAAGGCCAAGTTGGTCAAGTAAAGGGTTCTAGAAGTTCATTAGTGCTTCATGACATCACCCAGCGGCCCCGTATTCTCTTTAATTGACTCAAAGGCTACCGGTACCCATAAATATGTCACACTAACATAGTTATTGCTTAGACCATGTCGGTATACCCCGCACAGTTTCCACAACGTATTGCTATTTACCTATAATGTTTCCCAAATCCGGGTAGAGGATTCAAACCCAAACAAAGAACCATAATTGTAAAACAAACAAGTCAAACAAGGTAAGCAAATAAATGTTATCTAAACCTAAGGTAACCCCACTTTTATAATAAGTCCCCAGCAGAGTCTCCAGTCCTGTGATGCGGTGGGAGAACTGACTTGAGGGTTTTGCGTTTTATCGCAAATGTTGCGGTTAGCAAGAGTCACCATCGACTTTTCTTTTATCCAAAAGAAAAGGTGAAAAAGCACAGGAAAGACCTTTGAGATTGTTTCTTGAGTTCGGGGGGTAGATTATGAAAAGGGAAGGTATTAGCACCCTTTTCATCCATGGTTTTCCATGGACTCTTAGTTACTTGCTTTAGATCACTTGCTTTGGTTTGTTTGAAATGGTGTTTGATGTGGTTTTGAAAGTATTTTGTAAAAGAGGTCATTCACTTAGGCAATCTTTGTAATGATTCTCGTTCGTAAGAATGTATACAAGGATGTTTGTCTTTTTGAAAATGTTTTCAATATTTGTAAGATGTTTTTGAAATGTGTGTGTTTGTTTTGAAAATAGCAAGGATTGTTTGTTTGAAACGGAGCAAGTAACTTAGAAGCTATCTACCTACTCAAATGTCTTTTTCATGCATTTTCTATTCCTTTGACATTGTTGACTTACCATTGATTTGGTAAGCAACCCTATCTTTGGATGTAAATGGGACGAGCGTGGGTCATCGTATAACCATGATTAGCAATGTTTGCAAAGTATCTTAGCATTTTTGAGGGACCAATATCATTTTGTAAGGCAACTTTTGAATAGCGTCATCGAGGGACTATGATATTAAATTTGTTTTGTTTTGCCAAGATACTTCGCATGCGTAATATGGCCATTTTATTTTAGGCAACCAAGTAGGAGAAACCCTAAGGGTGCTTGTGTACAAAGTATATCATTTTCATGCTTTTGATCTTGCATTTAGGGTTTCCTATTTGTTTTGTTTCGTTCTTGTCATACAAACCCTAATTACTAATCATGGCATATGAAAGCAATAAATTGCGTAATGTAAATATACTAAGCTATTACAACAATTTTATGGGAGGGGGAATACAAGTTTGAATTGGGATTTGCACAAATATAAAACTAAATACATTATTACAACCAAATCGGATTTGCGCGAATTAAAATAAATATAATACAATATTTAAAATGTAATGCAATGTAATGTACATGTAAAGAGATTTTTGATGTCTTATTTTTTGTGTAAAAGAATATTTAATTTAAACCTAAAAAATATAAGGAAAAATATTTAATTCTTTTGAAAGGGATTAAACCCTAATTTTTATTTATGAGAAAATAATGTTTCTATATTTTTATTTTGTGCATTTTTTGTATGAAAATAATAAATAATATTATATATAAATATTAAAAATAAATATATGCAAAAAAATAGGTATTTGTAAGTATGAAATGTAAAATAAAAATATTAAGTATATTTAATTATATTAATAAGTTTATTAAGAAAATAAATTATATTTTATCAAAATAAACTATATTTTTCATGTGAGAAATAATAAAAAAATAAAATAAAAGTGTAAAAATAAATAAATTATTTTTTAGGATTTTTTATCATTAAAGAAAATAATTAAAAGTATTAAATATAAAAATGAAAAAAAGAAAATATGAAAAGAGTTAGCAGGGGGTGAGATAGCAATTCAGTAGTGATGATGCTAGCAAAAACAAAAAGCCCAAGAAGCAAAAAGCCCAAACAGACTCATCTCTGTCCTGTCTTCCTCTTCCTCACGCCATGGCCAGTTCAACCTGTAACTTCCTCATGCTTGCATAAAAATGAAAACTTATAACATGAAAAATGTAGCATTTGAACTCACGATTCCAACCATATAAATTATGTAATCTAACTATCAGAGATCAAAGAGAATTTTGAAATCCCTAAATCCTAACCTAAAATTTTCATAGATTTCAAACTCCAAATTCTCTTAGCACAAGTAATATAAATGCAAGATAATGATATGTATAGCTTCGTTAGGATGAGAATTACATTTTTTATTCACAGATCGTGGCTTGAGGTTGCCTGTATAAGGAGATAGAGTTTGAAAAATTACCTCCTTCAGCTGGAATCGTGTATGGAAATGTAGTGACTTTAATGGAGGCCTGATGATTTCTTGAGCTTCCTTGAGCTTCCCTGAATCTATTTCAACCCCTACCTTGCTCTGAAAGTGGCTAGAACTCCCTGACCAAGTCCAACTGCAAGCTTCAAAGTTAACAATGGCAAATGGTGAAACAGAGGTTACAGAACAGGGATGATGGTTTAGATGAGTTTGATATCTAATATGTAAGATGTTTGAATGGTCTAAACACAAAACGCACGAGCCAAATGGATGTTGGATGTGTATATGCAGAAATTGTATGTTTGGGCAGTTTTTTGGTGTTTTTCTTGCTCTAAGTGTTTCATGCCTTTGCTTGGTGTTCTCTGTGTTGTATATCCTTTGCATATTAGTATAGAAATGGTTTTAAGTCAACTCTCTATCAGCTGTACAAGCCCTAGCCTTTTTGCAACTTTTCTTGTACTTGAAGCAAAGTGACAAGACAAAACTCTCATGCTTGTACCATCTTGCTTAGGGTTGGTATTTCTTCCCTACAAGTTGCCTTTGGTCTGTGGTACTTTCTTGTATCAAGGGGACAGGTCCAATGCTCAAGATCACAAAGTTTGCAAAAGTTGCTCTTTATGAAAATGGCAATGGAACCTTTTGGCCAAAAATGGAATTACAAGTTGTGTAAAAGTTCAAAAGCATGGATAGAGGCTTTGTCAACTGAGTAAGCATTTAATTAAGGAGTTTGTAGAAAGTTTAGGACCTGTAAAGCATGAAATAGCCAGCATAGGATTGATTTGCAACTTGGTTCTTCATGAAAATGGCTTGAATAAAAAGTGAGAAAATGCTAATTTCCTCTCTTCGATTCTCCCTACTCAAAAATGATCTTGGAGAGTTATTGGACATTTTGGAAAGCTTGCAATGTGCTCTATAATCCATCTTTGAAATTCATTTTGATATACCTCTTAGAACTAGATGAAAACTTGCCATTAAGTTGGGTCCAAAACCTGCCTAAATTAGGGTAAAATTTCACTAAGTTAAGAAGTTCATGACCATGTACTCACAAATTTATATCTTGAGATCCAAGCATATTTAGGGAAAATTTTGTGAAGAAAAGTTGTAGATTTCATGGAGGTCTACAACTTTCATGTTGGGAATTTTCTTTGAATCAAAATGCACCATGGTGAAAAAGTGGTGTAAAGTTGAGGAAAAAAAAGAAAATTTTTATACTTAGAAAAATTCTAAGTTATGAAAATTTTCAAATTAAAACCCTAGATTTCAAATTTGGTTTTCTTGGTGAACAAGTTTCATATTTTGACATATCTTGATGGATTATGACTCTTGGTACTTGATTTTGACCAAAAAGCCAAAGTTTGACTTTTCAGTATACAGTTGACTTTTGATCAGTTGACTGCAAATTTCATTTGTCAATCCAATGAACTTGAGATGTTTTGAACCATGTAATTGAGTCAAGATGATGCCATTGAATCCTTGAAATCATGCTTGAACTCAATTGGTCATTTTCTAGGTTAAAAATCAGAAATTGCCCTTCCTCAGTCAAAACCCTAATTTTGACCATTTTGCCCTTTTTATGATCTGATCAAATTTCTTGAGGAATTGTGATCCAAACTTGATAAAATGATACATGTGAGTTTAAAATGTTGATGTGGATCAAAAATTATGAAGTTTGATTGTAAATTGGCCATGGTTGACTTTTTCCCCAATACAGCTGATTTTTAGGTCAACTGTCCAATTGACTGATAAAAAATGTGGTTCAAGGCTTGAAACTTGTCATGAGTGATCTTAGGGATCCTAATGATGTTTGAAAGTCATATGAAGTAATGATAGTCCAAAAATCCTTGTGCAAACTCAAACCCTAATTTTGGGTTATCAGTGCAAGATGAGATGTCATGAGCTGAGCAAACCCTGATCTTGTCTTGAGTCAAAGAAGTCTTGTGAGAAAAAAAACTTGATAAATGAGAGGGAAAATTTTGGGGTACAACAAGCACCAAACCCTAATTGAAGACCTTTGCTTAGGAGGAGGTTTGACTAGTCCACTCTTGAGAATCCTTGAGTATTTGAGAATCTTAGAAGAATGCCTTGAAGAAAATGGGAGGGAAAATTTTGGGGTACAACACCATAGCTTGTTAGTAAGTTGCCCCTGTATTCTTTAGACCGAAATACATCACCTTGTAATAGAAAGTTCCCCCAATGAGTCATGAAAGTAGTCTTTTCCATACCCTCGGGTGCCATTTTGATCTGATTATAACCTGATAAGCCATCCATGAATGAAAATATTGAAGCTTGAGTTCTATTATCCACTAAAACATCTGTGAGGTAACGGGAAATTGTCGTTGGGACTTGCTTTGTTCAGATCCTGATAATCTACACACATGCGTACTTTGCCGTCCTTCTTGGGCACTGACACGATGTTCCAAGGTGGATAATCTACTACCTCTAAGAACCATGCATCAAATTGTTTAAGGACTTCTTCTTGAATCTTTCTAGACATGTCTGGACGAGTTCTTGTTAGCTTTTGTCTAACTGGAGAGAAACTTTCCTTGAGATGTAGTCTATGCACCACAATATTTGTATCTAATCCTGGCATATCTTTGTAAGACCAGGCAAATATATCCACATATTCAAGTAACAACTTAATCAGTCTTTCTTTGACGCTTTCCTCCAATGTTGCTTCTAGCTTGATCTCTTTCGGATCTTCCTTTGTGCCAAGGTTGATGTTTTCAATAGATTCTTCGTATGGTTCTATACTATCAGCTTTTTTCTCTAATTCCCTTTCCAATTATTTGAAGAGTTCAAGATCTTCATCATCTTCCTCTTCCGCTTGGTTGATTGGTGTATAAAAATTATGTCAGATAGCAGCAGTAACATTATTAGTGTTTTTAAGCATGAATCTGCATATTTATCATGTTTTAGTGCAGTTTTAGCATGTGAATTTGAAAATGCATATGAAGAAAAATATTTTCATTTTAAAACATAAGAGGTAAATGCAAGGGAAATACATGGACCTCAATTGAATGTAAATCTAGGGACCCTTACAAGCTACCCATATGCCTCAGGCTTGACATATGTTCTTTTAAAAACAAGAAAATTTACTTTGGAAAGAAAAAAATCTTTGGAATCTCCACGACTATCCAATTCTTGAGTTCTTCGCCTGGAGCACATTCACATATGAAGTCAAATGCTCTTGATGATACTCTTGTTAGATATCATTGCTACTTGTCAACCATGCTCTACTCCTTTGTTGATGAAGGTTTCCTGGATGGGAGGTAATTTCCCTTTGCCTTTCAAAGTAGCCTTTGGTGATTCGTAGCCCAAACCAAAATGATTTTTATTCTCAGGTATCTCCACAAGTTTTCCCCAACCTTTTGAGGTACCATCTTCAACAGCTGTTTGTAAATATTTCCACGAAGTCACAATAGGTTTCTTGATTTTCTCCAATGGTAGGGTTACCATTGAAGCAACCTCTAAGACTTGAAATAATGTTGCTATGAATTCTTCATCTACACTGATATATCTATAGGACTCTATGTGACTTACAAAGATATCCTCTTCACCGTCGATTATAACCAATATTCCTTCAACGAAGAACTTTAATTTCTGATGTAGAGTTGAAGTAACAGCCCCACCTACATGAGTCCAAGGTCGTCTAAGCAAACATGTATATGATGGCTCTATATCCATTACTTAAAGGTAATATAAAACATATGTGAACCGATCTTGATAGAAAGATTCACTTCTCCAAATACTGAACTTTAAGAACCATTGAAAGCTTTGACTATCGTGGAACTTGGCATTATAACAACACCATCTAGTGTTAACTTCATCAAGCTGGATTTTGGTAACCATTAAGGGCAGAACCAGTATCGATGAGTACCCTGGGTAGGTTAGTTGTACCTATCTGAATGGAAACTTACAATTCCTTGTTGTGAGCTCTACCTTATGGAGGAAACTCATTGTTATTAAAGCCTATATATGATCCAGATGTTAAGTTTGCTACAAAATTATCAAACTGATTCACTGTAATATCCTTCGCAACATTAGCAGAACTCAGAATCTTCATAAGAGAATCTCGATGCGCTTCAGAGTTGAAGAGCAACGATAGTATTGAAATCTTGGTTGGGGTTTGGTGTAGCTGACCCACCACCCTATAATCAACTTTCTTGATTTTTTTCAGGAATTCTTCCGCATCTTGGTCAGTAAAGTTCTTGCTCAGAAGTTTTGGTTCTTGGCTTGCCTCCACCACAACTTTCCCCTTATCCTTAACCATAACATCATTCTTCTTTTGTGGTTCGGGACCATAGATTCGACCACTACGAGTCATGCCCCCTGTTCTTGCTATATTTTTGATTGCAGGTCCTTGACTTGTCGATAGCTCACATTCTTGCTTTAAACTATTGACATAGACAGTAGAATTATAACTCCACGGTACCTCCTTGTTACTTTTGTAAGGAGTGGTAGATGGCCCCCTAATCAACATTGTAGTATTTGGAATTATTGGAATTCTCAGAGTCAGGCATGGTATCATCGTTGGCGCTTCTGTTGTACTTGACTCTCCCCAAGGCATAACAAGAGTCTTCTTAGCAGGGCTCGGCTCTTGGCAAGGAATTACCAATGGCTTCTTTGTCTTTCCATCAATCGCAACCACGTATTCTTCTTCAAGGTATTGCCCGAATTGGACCATCCTTAGATCCCCCAACTTCGGTAATGTTTTCTCAAAAGCTTCATTGTGTTCCAAGAGGAAACCATGTTCAAACAGATACTCCTTCAAAATATCTATCGAAGTTTTCACTCGTCTAGCTTCCCCAAAGTCAGTGACCAATTCAATTGCATTCACAATTTTCCTACCATGCGGAGGCATGGGGTTCATCTTGATTTTCGGTTTGTCAAAAGTGATATCCTGAGAATCTAACAAATCTTAAACCTTATGTCTAAATGCCCAACATTTTTCTATAGTATGCCCCGGAGAGTTGGCATGATATTCTCACCTGGCATTTACAACATACTTTAGCGGGAGTGCCCCAATTGGAGGAGATAGAGGTTTTAGCTCTACCAAAGATGCTTTGGTTAAGTGTATAATTGACTATGCGCCATGGGGAGAGGATCAAATATTCTCGGAGGCCTTTCCAACTTGTTTTGTTGTTATTGTTCTCGTGGAATCACCAATGGTTGATGTGTTTTTTGATGCGGTGCCACAACATTAATTTCTCCTTCCTTCTTTTTCGAGAAGTTAGGGACATGTCTCTTTGAATTGTAAGGGGTACTAGATGATGACCATTGTATCTTTCCACTTTTTATACCTGCTTCAAATCTTTCGCCAATAGTTATTAAATCAGAAAATCCGGAATAGACGCTTCTTGCCATATTATCATAATACAACCCTTGTAAAGCACCCATGAACATATCGACCAATTATTTCTCCAGGAGTGGTGGTTGTACACGAGCTGCCATTTCCATCCACCTTTGAGCATATTCTTTGAAGGACTCATCCTTCTTCTGAGATAAGTTTTGGAGCTGCATGAGGTTACGCGCCATGTCCAAATTATACTTGTATTGTCTCAGGAAAGCGTTAGAAAGATATGATCATGCCTCGATATGAATATGCTCCAATTGCATGTACCAATCTAGGGATGCCCCACTCAAACTATCTTAGAAACAATGAATCACCAGCTTATGATCTTGAGCATAAGCATGCATTTTTCTACAATACATGCGTAGATGATTCCTCGGGCATGTAAGTCCCTTATATTTTCCAAAGTCAGGTACTATGAATTTGGGAGGGATTACCACATCCAAAACTAGACCCATTTCAAGAGCATTGACGTTGAAAGCATCATAACCTTCCATAGCCTTCAACCTTTCTTCAAGAGCTTTATACTGATTGAGCGCCAAGGGATTCTCAACAATCTTAGGTTGGTGTGACTGAGTAGCACCTTATAAATTGAGTTCTCCATATTGTAGATCTATGTAGTTATCTGTATTGTTGACCAGAATTTACAAAGTATGGGATGCCACTACCTTTGGTGGAGGTGGGAGAAACCCTTCAGTATCAGCTTTGTCTGACTTCTTGTTGAGCTACTGTTGACTTTAGAGGTCCTGATTTTGGCTCTCTTCTTAGTTGGTGACCGCTTGATGCACCAATATTTTGGGTTACTTCTTCAAAGGATACCTTAAGAATTTGTTCTTGTTTTCAATGATGTTCTTAAAGGCTAGAAGAACTTAGCTCATGTCTCCCTTCATTGATTCGATATTTCCTTTCACTTGCTCCAAATCTTCCTTGAAAGCAGCTTGATTCTCTTTGATTTATTCTATCAATTTCTTTTGACGGGCTCTTGTTTGGTATGGTGGTCGGAGAGGCGCTTCTTTTTTACCAATGGTTTAACTGGAGAATGATTTTGAAAAAAATGATAAGTCTTTGTATGAATTTATGAAATGTGATGTTTGCGAATGCATGGATGCGTATGAATATACTAAGAGTTTTAGTTTGAATATCTTATTCACTCGAATTCTCTTTCATATATATTTTTATATATTTTTTATTAGGATTTGCTTTTTACCGGTGAGCATCTAAAATATAAATACACAAACGGGATATAGAAACAAAGCTTTTATTGAAAAAAAATAATTGTCCTTGAAAATGAAATATAATTCAGATATTGAAAAACATTCAAACCAAAACATCGAAATTTAATTGTTGAAGGAAATAACAAAGGGAAGAACATCGAGCTTCTAAGTGCGCCTGCGGATATCTGCTCTAAAACCACCCACCATATTCCTACAAAGCTTGAGGAAGTCTTCAACATCTTTTTGGGAGAGGGACCATCACATTTTCCACATCTCTCAAACTTATAAGGATGTCACCAATGAGATTGTTGGCTAAGAAGGCGAGTCTTGCATGTTTGCCTTTATAGAATTGATATTCTTGGTAGAGGTCCGGAATTATCTTTTGATTATCCTTTCTTTCTTTGGCGATCTTCGCATACTGCTCTTCCCAATATAACTTTTCAGCCCTCATCTCCGTATAGAGTCTCCTTTGTATGAGGAAATTCTTTTAGAGGTCTTCAAGCTCATGACAAACTTGCTCATATTCATCCAACTTTTTGGCGAGAAGTCTTTCTTCCCTTATTCTCTTGAGATGTTCACCTACGTCCGATTCTTGGCTATCTTGGAGTCTTGTAGTAAGATATTGGATTTTCTCTTCTTGTCCTAAAGAATCTTGGGCCAAACTTTGAATTTGATCCCTCAAATTTTCTTCCATCTCCTTTTTGTCTTGCATCGCCTTTTCATACCACCTACTCAGCCTCCTGATTTCACTAGCAGCATCCTACAAGCATTGGTTATGAGAATGCAAGTTAAAGGTAGCACTTAACAATCATTCGGTGAATGCTTTTGCTTAAGACTCTCCTTTTCAAATGCTTCGTGGTATTTCTGAATTTGTTGGTCTTTTGACTCAAGCTCGTGTTGCATCTGTCTTTTCTCCTTAGCTAATTTATGAAGGTTAAGCTCCAATTCTTCTTTCTCCTTTTGAGCTTGATCCAAGGCTTTCTTCAAGTTATCTATTTCTTCTAAGGACATAGGCAGAGGATCTAGGACATCTAGCTTGTACTTAGGATCAACTTCAAATGGTAGTTTGACAACTTGCACCCTATCCAAAACCCATTGAGTGTAAGGTTCCCTCGCCACAACATTCTTTCTTATGGACTTTCTTTTGTTTACCCTATTCCAAGCTCAGATGATCTTGTTGAGCAATTCTCAATCATTTTTGCCCATGTCGTGAATGATTAGTTGTTGAAGTTTTTCATCGGAAGGTTTATCCTCTAAAGAGTACCCAAGTTGTCGCAAAGCCAAAGTAGGATTATAATTGATGCAACCATGTGACCCAATCAACGGAACATTTTGAAAATCTCCACAACTGTAAATGATATCTCCAATATTTATCTTCCTTGCATACCATAACACAGAATTAACAGTAAGAGACCTTAATTTTTGAGGCCACTCGAATCGTGTCAGAGTTTTGATCATGTAGTTTTCCTTATAAAGATGAGACGTAAGCCAAAAATATAAGAGCGGGATACAATAGTTCAGCGTACCCTCCATTTTTATAACAAGTGTGAAGAGCATAGTAAATATCAACAAGTAAGGAAGGAGTTGGGTCCGCATTTAAAGCTTTTGCGCCCCAGAACACACTAATAGCTATAGGGTCGAAATAGTCCAAAGTCCACAGAAACAGAATTACACCAAAGACAAGCAGTCCTAAACAATCAACGCAAGACTCTCATTCTTTCTTATTGGCAAAAGAAAGGGCTTTAGCCTCCAAGTATCGTCTTTTAATCCCTTGTACATCACCTTCTTTTTTGTAATTAAGTGAGAGCTCATAATAAGAGATCCCTAAACCTTTTTCTAAGTCCTTAACATCAATTGTCTGTCCAATTCCCACATAAGCTTTTTCCTTATAAAAAATTAAAAACCTATCAAATTCTACCAAAGTCGGCGCTAGTTGAAAGTTTTGAAAGGTAAAACATCTCAATGGAGGATCGTAGAACTGAAACAAGGTAGAGATAGAATCCAATTGTACATCCACTTTTTTCAACTCAAGGCATCCACATACCGGCGAATAAACATCTTCAAAGCTTTTTCAAACAGTTTCCTTTTGATGATCTTGATCTTTGTCATATTCGGCTTGATATCACTAACACAGACAAGTTGTTTCCCTATGGAATCCATTTTTAAGATACTCGCCAAAAACCTTTGATTATTGTTTTTTTAATCCAGTGAATAAGACAAACAAAGAAAATGGAAAATAATGAATATGTGGGAATGCAAGATGTATGAATGCATGATGACGTAACATAGTGACGGGGTTTATGACAGGTATCTTTAGTTGGTAGGTTCCAAGCTTTTTGCCTACAGATATTCTACCCTCCCCATATGGTGGTTTCCTTAAGGGTATCATGGATTACGCTAGAGGGAAAGGCACAAGGGCCTCCCTAAAGCGGAGCCTCTTTGTATACCAAAACTTTCGTCTCTAAGGTCGTAAAAGGTCTCACCATGAGATTTTGGTTTAAGGGTTATATAAAAAGTCATAGGTTTCATTCCAAAGTCCTTCCCCCCAAGAGGATACCTTTTGAGACATATTTCTTTTTTGGAATTCCACCGACTCTAGACGAAGTCGTCACAAAAACTCATAGGGATGATGTATTCCCTTAGCCAATAGACGAACCTTCTTTCTAAGGTTTTTTTTTTTAAATATATTTTTGAAATAAAATCCCACCAACAAATGATAAAAAGATAATAATAATAATAATAATATAATAAACAAAAGTAAATAAATAAATAAAGAAAGAAAATATGGAAAAATACCGAAAATAAGAAAAACCTTTAAAAAACCCTAAAACCAAAAGGAAAGGCTTCTAGACCCTAGGGTTGAGTCCCCAGCAGAGTCGTCAGCTGTAATAACCGACTGAAAATTATAGAGTCGTCGTCATTGACTCTTATCCTAAGGAAGAGAATATAACGGATAAACCTAATTTGGATAAGAGATTTTAAGTTGTTGACTCATTTTAGACGAAGGGAAGGTGTTAGGCATCCATCATCTACCTTGTTCACAAGGATACTAGGGTTTAGGTTAAAGGTTTAGAAATAGAGTTTTAGTTTTAATTAGGGGAACTCGCCACAGTTTTTAAGTCGTATGCCTATGTATCCTCTTATGAGGAATTAGAGTCCCAATTCGTAGTTCGTAGTTGTTTGGTTAGTTTTTTTATGAATTACAAAAATATCTTGAATTCTCCTTGAACCAAGTCTGGGTTTGTGAATAGCGGAATTCTAGACGAAGTTCGCAATCGATAAAAGAAGTTTTCATAATCCTTTTTGAAAATCTATAAGTTTGAATTAGGGTTTAGGGTTTAGGGTTTAGAGTTTTAGGGTTTTAGGGTTTTAGGGTTTTAGGGTTTAGGGTTTAGGGTTTAGGGTATGTGATGCAATATGAGAAAGTAAATTTTAATGCACGAGAAAAGTATTTTAATGCAATTAAGATATTTAAAAAGGGTTAGCATATATTAAAAAAAGAGATTTTAGATTAATAAATAAAGATTTTATAATTTAAAAAATATATTAAATATTAAAATATCCAATATTTTATTAATATGCCAAAAAAGTAATAAATGAATAAACAAATAAATTAAAATTAATGTTTTTAAAAGAATTAATTAAAATTAAATTAATTTAATTAAAAAGGTAGAGGTGTGAAACACAAACCAGAGGTGTTAAATATAAGGGGTCCAAGTTTAGATATTGAACTGGGCTCAAATGCCAGGGGGTAAGTTTTACAGTAGGTTAGTAAAAAAGGGTGGTGCTAGAAGCAAGGGCCCAAGTCCAGATGTTGGAATTGGCCCAAATAACCAGGGGGGTATGAATCATAGTAGGGAAATAGTAAAAAAACAACGGAGGGTGCTAATAGAGTTGGTCCTAGCCCATAAGCGAATATGAAGGGGTCCGTTTGGACCTCGTGTAGGCGAGCGTATGGTGTTACGATGAGCGTGTATGAAATGGAGCGTTGATCGGGATCAAGAGGGTAACGAATGAAGATGTGTGGTAAGCGTGTCACATGGGATCGTGAGGAAGTTATATATTTCCATTTTCTTTATTTTTTCATTTCATTTTCGTTTTCTCTTTCTATCTCACTCTCTTTGTTCGTCTCTCTTCTCTCACAACAATAATACCACTGAACCTGAAACCCTAATGGCGGCTACGGCGGCGGCTCCACCCGACTTCAAACCCAACCAACCCTCAATTCCCAAATCGCAAAAAAAAAACCTAAAGCTAAGTTTTTTGTGGGTTACCTCATTGTGTCGTGAAATCTTTGTATTTCATTTGATTTTGCTTTTCTGATCTTCTAGTCCTGGTCTTCTTCTTATTTGTAAATCGTAGGTATACGATGAAAATGGCGAGGACAGATACACGGAGGCGATTTGGAGATCTTAGGGTTTTTATTCACAAACCCTAGATCTGTGTGCAAAGGGAATGCTTCGAGGAAGGGTTTTTTGGGCTTACAGCGACTTGATTTTGTTCTCCTCCTTCTTCTTTCTTTTTTTTGCTTTCGATCTCCCCCTTCTTCCCTCTTTGATTTTAGGCTTGATATAGTGTTTTAGATTAGAGAATTTTAGGAAATTTTTGGTGATTTGCGGTTATAATCTGAGATTTTAGAGAAGATTGATTATGAAATTAGGTTAGAATTGATTTAGACATTGATTCGGATTTTGTGAATTGATTGTAATAAGATTCGGTTAGAAATTAGATTTAGACTTGATTATTATATTTGGATGATTTTGTATTCAATGTAAAAGTTTCTATAATATTTGATTTGATTTTGTTATGGAGATGTGTTCCTGGATTTGGTTTTGTTTTCTTAGCGAAGAGGATGAAGAACTAAGTGTCGTCGCTGAGAATGAAATTAGAGTTTCAAAACCCTCGGTTGATTTAGTCAACCACGCCCAATTTTTTTCTCTATTTTCTTAAAATAAAATAAAATCATTTTATAAAAATATTGTTAATAATATTTGTTATAACAATATCAGTAATAATATAATAAAATAAGGAAATAATCAGGACCCAATGTTGACTTTAGTCAACAATTTCTCCAAACTGGGCTCAGCACTCTAATGGGCCAATCCACAACAAACTGAAGTAATGATTGTACCCCCCCTTGCTAACAAAAAACGGGCTACAAAACTGTAATGGGCCATCCATTCTAAACACGCACCTCTTTCATTATTTTTCAAAATGAGTCACAAACTCTTAATAGGCCTTTTATAAAAACATGGTAATGACTTCGCGAGGCCCAACCGATCACACCTCCCTTGTATATTGAAATGGACCATTCATTTTATTGGGCCAGCATAAAAACGCATCCCCTTAGATTCTTATTTTGGCCACAAACTAAAATGGGCCACTCTAAGAATGAAACAAAAATAATGCACCCCTATTGCTTAAAAAATATATCTCAACCCCTAATAGGCTATCATATTTTGATGGTCCATTTAGAGTAATTCACCTCCCTCTCTTTTATCTAAAATGAATTAAAATCTAATGGGTCATCAGATTTTGATGGTCCATATTACATCCTTCTCATGCTTTTAAACCACCATAAAATAATGTTTCAAAATAAACAATTCGAACAATATGGTTAAAGATTTTAGAAAAAAAAAGTAACATATTATGACAATTTGAATTTGAATGGGATAAATTTAGGGTATGACAGTTTGGACTCGAAGCGCTTCCATATTAGTTTTACCCGTCGGATATATTAGAATCTGAGGTAAATTATTATTTTTATAATTAAAAAATATAAAACATGGCGCGCCTAAGCTTAATGCCTCATTGTTTTTCTGGATGACGTGAAAGTTCTGTCATGAAATGCGTTATTTGTTATAGTGGAAATACCTTTGTTGTTACCTTCGACAAGACAGTTTTTATGACCTGAACATCTTCCTTCGATGAAGCAGCAGTAGCAGCCTTCTTCACAGCCGCAGCTGCAACTTTTTCTTTGATGTTTTGTTTTCTCTCAACAACTAAAAGAAAATAAGAGAATCAATGGATTAAAGTTACCAGGTAAAGAAATTTCAAAGAAAAAACCAAAGGAGCTTTCCATTTCACACCTTCACCCGATGGAGAGAGTATTTGAACATGTTCCATGTCGATGTGAATGTGACCTTTGAAACTGTTCAGAGAATGCTTGGTCGGAACCACTCGTTCGGCTAGTTTTTTGGAATCCTTTTGAAGGAGTTTTGGTTGGACCAACAGACGAACCATTCTTGGAATAGAGGTCCAAATGCCAAGCCAAAATCAGTAGTTGGCAATGGTTGAAATTTAGGTGGCTGGAGTTTAAAAGCTAACTCATACCTATTTTCGGGCTTTACACACGAAGGGAATTTTAAAGAAGGGGTTTTTAAAGAATGGAGTTTCTTAGTGAACTTTTCTTTTAAAATCAAGGTTGTTTTATGAATGGTTCAACTAAGATCATCAGGTTTGTACGCAGTTTCAAATTACTTTGGGAATGTTTGTATCTCTTTGATGTAAGTAGTTTTACCTTTCTTGAAACGCTCATGTATGGAATCAAAAGCACGAGTTAGATGTTAAGAAAAGGCAGTCACAACAAAGATTGCATTGTTATAATATTCCCTCCACCAAATTTAAAACTCTTGTGGGGGAGAGTTAATGGTCGAAAGGAAATAGGAGTGAGAGTGGTGATATTGGCATAATGAGATAGTTATTTTGTACTGTCAGGTTCAGGAAACCACATGCTATGGAGATAAAGAGCACTTTTATTTTCATAAAGTGGTATAGGCATGGGTTGAATAAGGCTAAACAATCGAGAACCGTGTTAGGTTGATAGCTAACCAAAATAATTTTTTTCTTTGAAAGCCTCAACTTGATAGCAAGCAATCAAGGGGTAAGAAAATATTCCCAGATGGCCATAGATTCAGCTTCAAGATCCTTCGAAGGAGTGGGAAACTCACGTGTAAACCATTCAGGGCCACACATCCTTTGAGCAAAAGGAGCCACCGAAGAGGTGAACTTATGACACTTGGTGAACATCATTACAAACCCAGTAAAGGAATCTCGTAAGATTGTCCCTTCATTACTTGGAGTTAGTTGGACTAATCTTATCCTTGTGACCCTCCTAGTCTTGATTTGGTCATCTTCTTTGTTGATGAGGTTTTGTGTCAAGAGAAAAGGCTCGAAGGTGGCATTTAACCATAATTGAAGTAGCCAGAATGGGCTAGCAAACATGATGTTTTGTTCTTGGTTGGTAATTCTTTAGGATTTAAATTGAATCTCCTAAAGATTCATAGGGGGACCTAAGATAATTTGGCTCAAACATAACTTATGCCCGACATGAATTTGGTTCGCCATAATAAGATATTTATTCGCTACTTGAAGAGAACTTGAACAGAAGACGCAACATGATAACCATAATGCCAAGAAGGAAATCTGTTCTTTGTTCGAAACTTCTTCAGTGGATTTTTCATGGTGGTCATCTATATAGCTTGTGAAAGTGGTTTACCTTTTGCAAAACCCAATATTATCTTCATCCATCTCAAAGGGGTCGAAGGTTTCCCCAATAGGTAAAGACCAGTAATGCCAGAAATATTGAATAAAGTTGGGGTCATCATCCAACAAGGGAAATGGAAAGTATTGTGGGTAGAATCCCAAAAGTATAGTGAAGCCACTAACTTGCTTTGGCTATGCCCAAGACTAGATTTTGACAGCTAAATCATGTTGTATATCTCATATCTTTCCAAAATTGGCTTCTCTGACTTTCAACCTTAGCAAGCCAAGAAAGATATGAGTCGGGGTCTTTCATCAGAAGGGAGGAGCGAAATACTTTAAGAGCATTGCTCATGTAATCAAGATTAATCTTATCTCCTATTTTTGAAGCGTCAGTCGAAGTCTTTGCTTAGTTATCTGTAGATTTCTGGGTTTCATATTTTTTACTACCTTTATCATCAGGATTTTGCTTATTAGCTAAGGGTTTAGTGCAAAGATAAACAAGAAAAAACTCTTTGAGTTTTTCTGCATTTGCGTCAGGGTCAGGCAAAGGACACATGAATGCATGTGTTTCTCCAGAAATTGTTAAAGGAATAAGTACCTGATAGTTGTAAATTTTGTGTTTTTCCTCAAGAAGATGAAGATCATGAATGTACTCTTGGTTCCCTGCTAGCAGTGGCATTGTTATCTTGGTGATGGGCACAAAAGCTTCCTTTTGTTGCTTGGTTGTTTTGACTTTGGGCGCCATCTGTTGAAGATAGAAGCTTAAGGAATGAAGATTTTGTGAAAGTAGTGAAGAAGAAACTCAGGAATGCAAGTTTGAGAATGTAGAAATTGGAAAAGTTTTGAAAATAAAAAATGATGGTATTTTTAGGAAGGAAGAAAAACGTTTCAATTTCATTCTTGGAAGCTAAATAAGAAGTTAGTGGGTCACGTGTAAATTTTCTATAGGATGCTTAGGAGGTTAGCTCTTACAAGTTACCTCCATACTCCTACTTCTTAGGGGTAATGATTCAAAACAACAGTGCACGTCTCGATGAGACGTTTCTGAAAAATGGTCATTATGACCATGATGTCACAATAGTAACTACTGATGCGTCGAAGGCCTTCAAAAAATTCCATTTTCTCAATGAAATCGAAAAATACAATTGGGGAGGGGATTTTTAGCTGGAAATTAGACGCTCAAACAATTATTGAAGGTATCAAGGTTTTGAAAAGAAATCAAGAATGTTGACAAGAATGCTCCGACAGAAGCAAAGAATGGTCTTTTCGACCAGAGTTTTGATGACATTGTGAGAATTCAAAAACTTATCATTTTGAAAGATTCTTTAAGCGGGTTCGACAGAGATAATTTGAAATATGGTCGAAAATATTTGAATTTAAGTGCTTATATGTTTTTTTATGAAAAGAGACGCGTGGAAGCTTGTGAAGGGTCGAACGCATGCAAGTGAGAACGTGTTCTCTTCTGATAAGAAGATCGCTAGTGTAGAATTCGTATAAATAGGAGTCTCTAGTTTATATTTATGTATGTTCAATGATTGTACAAATTACTCTATTTACTTAAAGTATTAAAGTTAATCGAGAAACGAATTTTTCTGAGAATGTACATTTGAAACACCATTTTTTATCATTCAATGCAAATTTACGTTTAAAAGTCATTTACAATTTCTTTACATCTTTTAGTCGAAACCTTTAGTTTCTTGTCATTTACATGCTTTGTTTCTTTGTTTTCTTAGTCATTTATATTCGAACTTACCTTTATTGTTGAAGAGATCAATATCCATAAAAACATTTCAAAACTATACATTATTGTCCTAGGATCAATCTAGTTGATCTTGTAAGTAACCAGAATCATTAGAATTTTGGAAGACTAGCGGTTGTTTACTAAATTTGGGGACCATTTACCCAATGTTCAGACAAATACAAAGAAAAACAAATAAAACAAAAACAAACAAATCCAACAAAGCAAATTAACAAGTTTAAGAAAAAAGTCAAAGATTTAAA